>CM052117.1:3007184-3039146 GCA_028454245.1 Halictus quadricinctus | reverse complement strand
GGAAATGATTGAGAAACTTTCTTTATTGCAGAAGGAAGTCGAGAGTGTAACGTTGGAAAAGAATGTACTAAAAGAGACACTGCAATTGAAGACAACAGAATTAGAATCGAGAGCCGCGCTGCACCAAAACGTGGTGGAAAAAGCGTCGGAATTGGAAAAACGTGTAGCAGACGCTGTAGCTACGAAAACAGAACTGGAAGAAACGGTAAGTTCGCTGCGAACTGAACGGGAAGAGACGCTGAACAGGATTTCTGAGCTGGAGAAACGACTTGAAGGCGTAACAACTCGGAAAGATGATCTCGAACACGAAAACCGTCAATTAGTCGAGGAATTGAAAAACGACGATAATCTTGTCAGCGAAGACAATCAATCTGTTCTGTCCTATTCGAGACAGTACAACGACAGTACCTTCGACACATCGGCTCTGATGCTGAGCACGGAGAAGAGTCAGCTGGAAGAGAGTCTGTACCTGAAAAGTCAGGAAGTGAACGAAATAAAATGCGACGTTCAAAGTCTGAGGCAAGATATAGAGAATCTGCAGGAAACGATCTACCTGCTGACGACCGAGAACAAGGAAATGACAGAGAAACTTACCGCCGAGCGTGAGAACGCTAAACAGTCGGAGGCGAATCTTCAGAAAACGATCGATGAATTGTACGGTCGCATCTCCGACGTGACGAATCAGAAGATCGCTTTGGAGAGCAACCTGGCTACTCTGAACGATCAACTGGAGTCAATGCGTTCGAGAGGCGCGTCGGCGGAGGTAGTCAGCAACGATGAGGAACTCTTCGCGGCTTACAAAAACAAAATCGACATGCTGACGGCGGAAAATATCGAGTTGTCGACTTCGATCGCCGAGAAGAACAAGGAGCTGGAGAGCATCAAGGAGAGCAAATCGCTTCTGTTCGACCACGAGTGCATGTACAAAGAGAAGGCGGTTGCTCTCGCGGAGAGGAACGAATGTTTGCGGGCAGAGAACGATGAGCTCTCCACTGACTTGATCGACAAGATCGAAGAGAACGACGAGCTGAAGGAGCAGTGCGAGATATTCAAGAAGAAGATGGAAGAGTCCTTGCCGAAGAATGAAGCTTCCACCGAGGGGAATGCGGACAATCTACAATTGCAGAACAGTATGCTGAAGGCTGAAATCATCGAACTGAACACAAAGGTGACCACGCTGTCCAAAGAGAACGCAAAATTCTCGAACGATTTGCTGCAGACCATCGAGGACCTCGAGAGTTCACGCCTCGAGAAGTCCGACGTCGGCGCGGAAACGTCGTGCAAGGAATCTCTTCAGGTAGAGACCCACGAGGTTCCGACACTCACCGACAAGGTAGCAACGTTGCAGGAGAAAGTCAACCAATTGACTCGTCTGAACAAAAAGCTGAGCGACCTGAAGCTGACGTCCTGCAACCAGTGCTCCCACCTGAAGAACCTGAACGAGAGTCGAAGGACTCTGAAGCTGGAGACAAAGGCTCTCAACCAGAAGCTCGAAGACCTTCAGAGGAAGTTCGACCGGAAGTGCGAGGACACCGAAATCCTGAAGAACAAGATCAATCAGGAGTTGAGCACAAGCGGTCGGGAACTGTCCCCGAACGTCAGCTTTGTCGATGAGATGAACGTGAGTTTCGTCGAGGAGAGGGTGCGAACCTTGAACGACGAGTTGCAGACGCTGAAGACGGACCATGACAAGCTGACGGTCCTGTACGAGGACAAATGCAGCGAACTCGAACAGATACGCAACAACGTGAGCATGGATCAGTTGTCGAGTCTCGACGCTACTCCGAAGAAACGCTCCGAGAAGAACAGTTGCAGATTGGTCCAGATCCAGAGTCACATCGACCAACTGAAGACCGACATAGACGAGATGAGGAAGAACAGCACAAACTTCGCCGCCACGCTGAACCAATTCAGAGCGGAGAAGGCGGGCTTGTTGGAGAAGATCGACGGCTTGAGAGCCAGCAACGAGGAACTCGAGGAGAAGTTGTCCACGAACGGGAATATCGCGGCGGAGAAGATACAGGTTCTGGAGAATGAGCTGACCAACATGAGCAAGGAACTGGAACAGCTCTCCGATCGTGAAAAGACGCTCCAGAGTGAGAGGTTGACTTTAGAAATGGAGCTGGAAGAGTTGAAGATTGAACGGGACAACAAGAGCGCGATGATCGAGTCGTTGAGAAACGACTTGGACTTGGTGACGAGTCAGAAGAATCAGTTGATCGCAAACTCCATGGACAATAGGTACAGGGAAGAGCTTGAGACGTTGAAGAGACAGCGCGAGGAGTTGAACCAGCAGGCACTTGCGAGAATCGATGAATTGCAGAAGCAGTTAGTTCAACGAGAACATCTATGCGGAGAGCTTCAGGAGAAGGGTGTCTACGTGGAGCAGCTCTATCAGCGGAGCGAGCAAGAGAAACGCGTCCTGATGGAGAGGCTGCAGATGGTCGAGGACAATTTGCAGTCCAACTTCGAAGCAAGATATAAAGGCGAGCTCGAATCAATATCCGCGCAGTACCAGCTTCGTGTCGAAGAGACCGAGAGCAATCTCCGAATGTTGAACGACACGCTGAACAAATATGTCGACGAGAATCTAAACTTGAAGCAGGAACTGATCAAGTTGAAGAATGTCGATGAGAAGCAGGGCGAGAGCGAGAGCGCGTCTAGCAAGCAAATGATCGACGACATTGAGAGGCTGAACGGGGAGCTGAGCGACATCAGACTATGCATAATGAAGGAGTTGAAGTCGCTCAAGTGTACCATCAACTCCGCGGAGCTATCCAGACAGCCCGTGAATGAGATCTTCCTGATCCTGCTGCAGACTCTGGTTTCGAAGGAACAGGAGATGATCAAGGCTATACGGGAAAGGTACGAGAAGGATAAACAGCTGCTGGAGGAGGAGATACAGCAGAGCGCGGACACGGAGAAACGTGCGACCACTTGGGCGAAGGAGCTGGAGACCGAGATCGAGAAGCTGCAGGCCGAGCTGACGGAACGGGAGCGTAGCCAGAAGGAGTACGAGAACACGATCTCTCAGAAGGAGCACCTGCTCAAGGAGAGCTGTCGCGAGAACGAGGTTCTCAGGGAGAGCACGAGAATGCTCGAGACAGACCTGCAGAATCTGCAGACGAAGTTTGAGAAGTTGTATAAGGTCGACAACAAGCAGGAGGAAGCGATCTACGTGGCGCAAAAGAGGGAAAAAGAGGTGCAAGAGATGTTCAAGAGCAAAGATCTGGAGTTCCAGTCGAAACTCAAGGCCGAGACGGAGATGCACGAGAAGAGAATCAACGAGCTGGCTCGCACCGTCGAATCTTACAAAACGAAAAACTTAGAGATGAGCAGCGCCGTGGATGGGCTAGAGGCCAATGAGAAGCTGTTGAAGAACATCATCGAAGCGAATACGATCGAGATCAAGAAGAGCAGCCAAAGCATGGAGAGATTGAGCGCGGACCTCCAGCAGCTGACGCAGGCCTACAACGAGGCGAACCAGCAGCTGTCCCAGAAGGCTTCGCACATAGAGGAGATCTCGACGATCTTGAGGAACAAGTGCGATACGCTGTCCGAGTACAAGGCCAAGCTCGACGCTATACTTCCGGAGCACGAGGTGCTGAAGAACCACGTCGGCGATCAGAAAACAACTATAGAGCGGTATAGGCAGGAAGTCAAGGCGTTGAAGACGGAGAGTGAGGAGCAGCTTGAGGCGATCAAGGACAAGTTGAAGGCGGAGGAGATCAAGAACGTCAGGCTGAGCAAAGAGCTGAACAACAGGAACGTTGCGCTGACAGAAGAGCTGAACAAGCTGAAAGAGAAGTACGACGAGCTAAAGCAGGAGAACACCAAGCTGGAACGGAAGGTGAGGAACAGCACCAGCAAGATCAAAGCGGAAGCAGAGGTAGAGGAACTGAAGGAAGCAAACAAGAGACTGCAGAGCAGCTTGGAAGGCGCGAGTAATCGCGTGGTCGAGCTCCAGGAGATTAAGAATCAAACTCTGTCGCAGCTGATCGATACCAAAGCCATGTACGATCTGCTGCTGCAGGAGAACACCAAGATTAAGACGACTCTATCCTCGTACGAGACCAAGTACAACGCTTCGAGCTCGTCGACTCACGAGACCAAGTTCGACGAACTTTTGCTCGAGAAGAACACGATCGCACTCGAGCTCGAATACAAGAAGTTGCAGCTGACCCAGAAGGAGAAAGAGGTGAACGAGTATGCCAGCCAGGTGCAACAACTGCAGGAGAAGAACAAGGAGCTGGATGAGGAGCTAGATGAATACGCAAAAATCATCCAGGAGCGAGACTTAGAGATCTCGGAACTCGAAGGGAAGCTGCACTCGCGTTTGACCGAAAACACGCGCATCAGTGAGCTGGAGCAGAAGCTGGAGAATCTGAACGGGGAGAACGAGAAGCTTCGCGACCAAGTCGACGCTCTCAACATGAGACTGCAGATGGATACGGAGAGGGTGGCAGACGACATAAAGTCACGACACAACGAAAACTTGATTCGGATACTGAAGAGGGAGAATCTTGACCTGCAGACTAAACTGAACAGCTCAAAGAAACAGATGAATACGAGTCAGTATGTCAGCGATGCGAACGTTTCGTGGAGGGACGACGATAAATTGAAACAGCTCAAGAAGAAGCTCCACGATCTGGAACTGACGCTGGTGTCGAAAAATGGTAGACTAGCCACGTTGGAACTTCAGATTCAAAGCCAAAGTTTCCCGTATCAGAAAAAGTGTAAGGAATTGGAGGAGCAATTGCTTGCTTTTCGTAATAAGGTATGAGTCTGAGACACTGCGTGTTGTTTACTCCTAAATCGTAAGGAAAAGTGTGATGAATCATTGATTCGAATCAGTTGTTTCATTTTTTTATAGAACACAGAATTAAGCATGGAAATAAAGAAACTTCAACGAACTGTGAACGATGTGAACGCATGGGAATGCGATGTCTGCAGGCGTTGGCGTGTAAATAGAAAAGACCAGGATTGCCAAACGACACCGAGGATAGGTTTCTGCAGCATTAACAGCGGTGTGGTCGAGGTATATTCAGTATATTTGTGAATGTCTTGTACGCTCTAGTTTTTAATGTACACTTCTTAAATTTTTCTTTGTGCAGGATCAGTTGAAAATCCAGAAACTCGAGAAAGAGAAGATACTTATGAAAGCCGTGTGCCGTGGTCGAACTCGGCGTATTAAAGAACTCGAGGCAGAGGTAGATAGGTTGAACAAGTTGATGAAGACGTAAAAGTCTGTTGCTTTACACACGCTTGAAACTCCGTTACAGAAAAAAGGTATTTTAGTTTATTTAGTTCATTCTATCTGGTTTAATTAAATCTCACGGTTGCCTCAAACCAGTCAATTTACATGCGACAGTATTTTAATGGGACATTAAATGTTGATCAGCCTTGCACATATGCAACGATGTGCAATTAACGCACACATCAGACAATACCGGTTAAATTAATTCGTTTTACATCATAGCTAGACTACGAATTTAATGCGTTTATTATAAAAACTATGCGGACACGAAAAGCACAAATAAAATATCAAATGTACAAACAAAATCTGACCTAATTTCCACTTAAAAATTAATTGATGAAAATTCAATTTAACATAAATATATGCAGTAGTATGTAACGCGCGAGCACATGTATTTATCTTTAAAAGTGTAAATAATCGATATATTCGTATATACATATATATTTATATAATATCCCTGACGTTTCTGGGACATCACCCAAGTATAACACGCCGATTTTAATGAAATTTATACAGAATCATTGCAAATAAAAAAATTGTGTCAAATATTTTTCAACAAACTATATCCTGTATAACTTAATTAAAGTCGGCGTGTTACACTGGGGTGACGTCCCTTGTAAGTAACATTAAATCTGTGATTGAAAATATCTGTGATTCGAAATAATCATTTTATTTGAGAATTTTTAACGTAATCGTACACTAGTTCATAAGTAATAAATAAAGTTGATAGTTTTTATAAACGTATTGTATAAAATTATTTTTATTAAAAAATATCTTACTTGAAATATTTTTATATAGTGTACAACATTATTTTATGCACCTGATGTTACATCTCACACTCAGTCATCCACGCGGTGATACAAACATCCTTATATACGTTATATTTCACGATTCATTGGGTTTTGATTTTTTCGTGTTATACTTGGTTGCGATTTGTAATTTATGAAAATATTTAAAAAACTGAAGTTCAGCTTTACGGCGCCCCATAGTGTTCGAATTTGCCGCCATTATAAGTGCAGGTTAACCACAATACGATACCTTCAAGATGATTAAAATCACTATTAGGTGTTTATTTTTTTTAATTTGGCAACTTTTTATAGTAATTATTTTAATTCACCCAAGGGATCATTCATAAATACAGCTTTTTTTAATTCTTATGACTGTGACATGACACATTGACAGAATGTATGCAGTACAAGAACATTAATGTATCGTAATGTAACTCGTTCATTGTTAATCTTCAGTTACCTGGGTAGGTTTTTAATCATTTTTGTTGTTTTCAAGAATAACAATTGATTCGATTGAATTCACGACAATATTCGTAAGGAAAAAAGATTAACGGTTTCGTAATATTTTCAAGTGCGGCACTAAGAAATTTTTTATTGTCCCGACCTCAGTGTGTACTCTAACAAGAGATGTTCTAATTTTCTAATAATTATTTTGCAACGCCATTATTATCGAGAAATATTTCTCAGGGACTGTATCGGAAGTATATAATCCGGGGTAAGACTTTTCACAATAAAAATTTAAGTTTCTTATAGAAGTCGATTATCCGACGAGAATGTTGACATTGTCGACGAAACTCTGTGTCGATAAAAACATTGTCGGCTATCTCAAGATGTTAGGGTAAATTAGGAGCCATTCCACGATACAGGATACCGTTATAGACATTAAAGCCAGCATTGTTAATTGTTACACTTAAAGTTGAATTTCGTTAATGAGATGAAGCGAATGTACTGTTTATACATTTTAAATGTTTAACTATTTCTCGTGAGAGTATACAGGGTGCACCAAAAATGTTGTACTTGGAAGAGATGATTCCTCAGATAATTTAAAAGAACTTTTTCCTTTGCGAAAATATTCTCGGCATATGAACGAAAAACGCGGTCCAATCAAAACGTTGCTACGGCGGACGGATTGCGGCTCGGCCAATGCCAGTGCCAACGTTCGCTGTTGCGACGCTCTGATTGGTCCGCGTTTTTCGTTAATAACTCGGTAACGAAGCCGCGTAGAACATTGCGTTTTCAGAAAAAATTGCTTCAAATTACCTCAGGAATTACCCTCTTCAAGGAAATACAACATTTTGCGACAGCCTATATAATGCATATAAACTGCGTGACTTGTAGAAAAATGGTCTGCTTTCTGTTTCAACGAGTAAATAAGACTTTTACAACGACTGTGTATATCGGCTCGTAACATAGATATGTGAATTCGGCTACATTTAATTAATGGTTTCCTTTAATTGTTAGCAAAATACAGAACTGCATTTAACTAATCTTGTAATCTTTGACTACGAGTAGCTTCTTGTTAATCATAATTATATTTTTATTTGTTACAACCTAATAGTTTCGATATTATTATAATATCGGATGTACAAACATCTAATGCAGAACTTTCTTAAGATCCGCAAGTCGGTCATGGTTACGGCTACGATCGCGATCAGGATCACGATCACGGGTACGGTTACAGTCACGCTCCTGACTTCTATTCGACGGTCAACGAACTCTCTCTCAGTCAGTCTTTCTCTTCTCCTCTCCTCTCGGTAACAGTTTCTATAACGACGTTGAAGGACGCATCTAGGTTATCTCAGAAATTTTTGTCCTTCACAAGGTTAAGAGTCCGCGAACGCCAACTGTTTTTCGCCGTACCATTCCTACATGCACTAACAATAAATGTTGTAACATACCAGAAAAATAAAACAATTCTGTGAACGTATGATCCAAAATTACCCAGACCTTGTTTTACACTCAATTTGTACACATTTTGGCCAAAAACGGTCAAAATAAAAATCGTTCATGGATCTTGTGTTAAATGAAACGATGCTTGTACCATGCACGTATCTTTGTATCTTGTAGCTCAATGTATAATCGTAATCTCGGGAACAATTAAAATTATTGCAGTCTACACCCAATTATCGTATTAATTAGCATGTAATGTCGTGAGCATAAAACGTGCGAATAAATGGTTGCAATTAATTGCGACCAAGAGGAATGAGATTTAGAATTGTTCTGCGTCCGCGATCCGCGGGGGAAAAAAAACCAAATTAGTCTAAGCTACTCGTTAGACACGCTCGAAAGTCCTCAGACTTCCTGAACCAAGCAGAAATAAATTCTGATTACCCAATTAATTTGAATAAATGTTTTTGATTGACTATTTTGTACGTTGCATAACTTTAAATTTAAAGTTAAATTTGTAACTTTAACTTGAATTTTAATTTTCATAACTTCAAATTTTCTTGCCTTTTTACAATATTAATTTTTTAGGACGTCCTGCAAGTATATAAATACCTGAACGGTTTAAGACAGTTTGGAATGCGCAAATTCACTTTGCAACACCCCTTTGATCCAGACAAAAGAAATGCAGTGCCAAGCGGAAATTTCGATTGCGCAGTTCGTATAGAATATTTTTCGTCGGAATTGATTTCTTTGAGGGCGTGTCTGCGCATCAAAGGCAACGCTTTCGTCGAGGACCAGAGCTGCGGGTTGCAAAAGGCAGACACAAAGAGTCAAACAGAAATATTCATGTCATTTCTTAATATTTACCAAATCGTTTGGATGTAAATTTATTTGAATTGAGGCGAGGTATACGAAGGTTATTGTGTTAGATCGGCGAATCTTCAAGTGGCACAAGATCTCTTCTAAAAACGTTAATTGCGATCGCTGAAAGACTACTATATCATAGCGCAAATAGAACGAAATAACTGTATATCGTTTAACTGTAAACTGTCTGTGGCAGTAAGATTAAATTGCCAACTATATAGAATCCGCACGTTTCTAGACATAATCCGTTCAAGTATCTGGCTGGCTTCAGTGTTATTTAAATAATGTATTATGGAAATACAGATTCGAATAACATTATTACGTATATTGGATGCAAAAAATAAAGCAAATTTATTTTCTTGAAAAATTAGCTTAGCCAGAAGAATTATTGTAAGACAGGTAGATAAACCATAAATAAGCTTCAAATTGATATACATGTAACAGCAATATAGGGAATAACATTCATTTAAAAAATTATTTATAAAATACAAAGCGAAAGAGTTCTTGTTATTTTTTGATCAACCTTATGTGTTATCTTATTTGGCTATTTGTTATTATGAACTAGTCGTGCGTCAATTTATATGCCTAGGAAATTGATTTTTCCATAGATTATTTCATTATTTTGAGTGAAATCATTTCTTATTTTGTATTGGAAAAAAAATAATTCATTTAAATTTCGTATAAAGTAAAGTTACTTTCCCGTGCAATTTCGAAAATAAAAATTATAAATTAGTTGAAATAATTGATTATTTCAAACTATTATTTTCTTCTATAATTTTGTATTTTTCTTGCATTTTATTTTGTAATTTCGATGTTTTCTATCGGTACGAACAATGCAATTGCTAATTTCCAAAAGAAATAATTTTGATTTTTCATAAAAAAAATTTAAATTTTTCATATCAAAAAAGTATGAAACATGATTAGAAATCGATCGTTGGAACGAGCTGGTAAGTACATTTTTTAAAATAAACGATAATTACTTTAAAAAATTGTATTTTGGAAAAGTGGGAAAAATTACAAAAAATTACGAAACTACCGAAATCGTTAACAAAACGAACGAAAACGTACAGGAAGCTTTATTAAGTGTTTAAAACTTTCTACAGATTGAAGTGCAAATGTTAAACGGTAATTAGAGTACAAGAAAACATTTTCTAACTGCACGTGTTTATTCATTTATTGAACAACTTACAATCGTGTTAACCCATTCAGCGTGTAAGTCCTAATTTGCGTGATGTATAGCATCTGTCATAGCTACGCGAGTGCAAAAAATTAATAATTTCTTTCAAATTAGATAGTTTACTCTATTACGATATTTTTCTCGTAGGTTAAGCAGAAAAATCGTGTTGCAACGGCGACTGAGAAAATAGCGATCACAAAGCAGGGTCGTCGATCTGCAGTTCACGGCCCTCCGGAAAGCCGACAGTTCAATGTGTACGTCTGTTCCCCACCGTTCCTTCGTTCCTTCTCTATCCTCTATCTATCGCTATCCTCTTATTAAAACTGCGCACGCGCGATATCCTTACAGAATCCCGCAGGACCGTATAGGATCCTCGAAGAAACTAAGCCTTTTCCACCCTACGATCAGCCATTTTTTGGAGAAAGAGATCAATACTCTCCACTGTAGTCCTACAATATTTTGTATAACGCACATATCAAGCACATAAAATTGACAGTCATTAGAACCTCGATATCTCGAAAACTTCTATAAAACGAAACTTTTCCCCATTCCCTTCCGCTCAGCTGTAGAAACCTCTATAATTCGAAATAGCAAGAATCATTTATTGCGTGTTAAATTATGTATTTTACCTCTACAACTCGGATTCAGAAGAACTCTGACATCTACAAGTCAAAATTTACCTCTACGTATCAGTAATCGATTCAAGAGGACCAACGGTTCTGGAATCGTCAATTGTTTATTTCTATATGCAGTACATGCGTCTTGATTACAAAAGCAGTTGACTATAAAACATTATATGAATAAGATAGAGCACAGTTTTGTCGTCGTTCCTCACTCTTTTCTCCGAATATAACACGACGAGTTCTAAACGCAAGCTGAAACCATTAACATTGGCTGATATAATATAAAATTGTGATTGTCACGCCTGTGTGACACCAAACTGAACGTAAACTCGTTTTACAAATATTAAATATATATATTTATATTTACTTTTAAGAAACATTACAATAAAGGGACAGAGGAAGCGTCTGACGATTCATACAGAGGTTTTTGCAAATTGTCGTGCGATTAAATAGATCTATTTATTTACAATAAATATTACAATAAATGTATAGAAAAAGAAGCATCTAATTCGTACAGTATTTCCCCCATACCATCGCGTAATTCGGCCACCGCCCCACGCCGGCGCAGAGGGCGCGAGAGAAGATCCCTTCACGCTAGTTGGCTGACGACGCGACACAGCTGCCCCTGCAGTTACCGCAGCGATCGAAGTACGTAGAGCTGCGCGCTGCCGGCTGCGCAACGGAATGGTGGGGATAGCCGCGTGACGTCGGAGAGGTCGCCAAATGCGACGCCGCAAAGGAAAATGACTTTTGCTGCGCTGTCCTACTCTATGCACAGTCCTGGGTGCCGGCATCGCGCATGCGCCGCGTATCCGGGCATACCCTTCTCCTCCTACTACGGTATTCCCCCATTTTCCGGCGGCTAGCATCCCCACTCTTCCGCTATGGCCCGGTCACGTGACGCGCTCCGTCTCTGTCGTGCATGTATCACAATGTCACGTGACTAATCCGGTAATGACAGAGGGAGGGTAACACTATTCCCCTCAATTTCTCTGGTCTGGCGACACTGCCTACGGGATCCTTTCCACGACCGGCAGTGAACGAAGCAAGTCAGTCGCAGACTACCTTTGTTGTGACGAACATAATTTGTTGCTCGTGACTCGCACTTCCTGCGTGCACTGTCTGTTTCACGGCGTTCGTGCTCGACGACATCTACAACTTCCGGTCTATTTCCCTGATCGGTGAGTTATCTGCTTGGTAACAAACTTCGTAATTTGTTGATTGTTGTAGTTCACTCGGACGGCAACGAATAGCCTCGTTCGAATCTTTTTTTCAAAATTTTCTTTATATATGTTTTTTATTGTTATCACCGTAGACAAGTACATTAGATATGCTATAGATGAATGAAAATTCAAGTTGACCGCTAGAAGTTGGGATATTATGCTCTTAAAATGACTACTCCTAACTGACCGACCCGCCGGCGTCCCAGGGTTCATACATCGGTTTCATTGTTGACGCTTCACCGTGAAACAGTTGTATAAGTAATGCATAGTGACTTTTCGTTTGTCAATTCTTTTCTTTTTTCATCAATACCTTCGAAAAGTGCGAATATATCTTTTAATATCATAAAATGTATTTTCAAAATATATTGTGACGTTTCTGCTTTTTTAAAATTCTTCTTAATGTCCTTGTCTATAACACACGAATTTATCACTAATTTCGATTACATATATACATACATAGATGTTTTGAACTGACTAAATGAAGTTTCAGTGACCCTTACGGTCTTCTCATGATATTATTGATTTTACATTGCGCTTTTACAAATTGCCTTCTAACATCGAATAAATTTATGTTTATTTTGCCGGTTCACTAATTTTATTTTTTTTTTTTCGTTGCAATCTCCATGCTAAGATTGTAATGTAGATAATGTAAGATTGTAATGCATGTAGTGTATTATATTTTGGTTTTTTGTGTAGTGTAATTGTACACCAACTTATTGATGTAACAATGAATTCATGTTCTTATCCGTTTCGGGTTTGACTAATCATTTTCTTATAATTAGTAAATGACGATTTTTAGTAAATATTGACTGCAAGAAAATTGACACTTATTCAATATTAAAAAGAAAAAATGTCGGTATGAAGTTTCATTGTACGTGTGAATTGAACGAGGGAATTTTGGTAAAGGACGAAAGGTCCTTTTATCGTCTTTTCCATTCGTCGAGTTGGCCCCACCCAGACGGAAGCCACGTAGAAATGAGTCATCGAATTCAGAGTTGAAAATAAAGTATCCCTCGGGAGAGAAGAGATTTTCGTGTAAAAATAGAAATATATTCGATCATGTTAACGATCCTTGCTGCTTGCGTAGAAGTTTTCTGGCTAGGTCGGGCTCGTATCGCTATGGTAACATGATCTTGACCCTGAAAATGTCATGGTGTTCTGCTACTTCCTCGCATCAAGCGTGTCGTAAAATAAAGTAACAAATCTTTTGAACTAATTTATTACTTTTAGTTTATAAGTGGTAGAGAATGTAACTTTATTTCCTATAAAATTCGAATAAATTATTTTCAAATAATTTCTTAGACGGGTAAATTAAATCGTTCGAAGAAAGTAACAACTGTTATTTTATTCGAGCGAATGTACTTATACTTGACCCGAAAAAATATTTCCCTTCGAAATCGTTCTTCGAACATTTCGTAGAAAAGGCGTCCGTATTGTTGTAAACTGAACATTGTAGCAAACAGAAACAAAACCCTTTGTAAGAGCAGATTATTACAGTAAAATGTTACATGTAAAAAAACTTCGAAAGTATATGGAAAACGATTTAAATAAAAATTAATTCGAATACAAAATAATGAAATAATCGTTTCCATGTGTAAATAAACTAACGCATAATGACAGTCAATTTATTTAAAAAATCCTTATTTAAAAAACATATTTAAATAATGCCCAAGTCTATTACCCCTCATACTTATTCAATCTTAACCCTCGAAGATGAACATTTTTGAAAAATATAAACAATGAAGCTTCCATTAAAATTCCCTATGAACCTATTTTTTCAGTTCAAAAATAAAATTATTTTTCAAATTTTGGTTTCAAATAAATTATAATTTTAATTGAAATGGAGCTAGGATCCGTTATATGAGCGTCATCACTGCCTTTATTTCGAGTAGCAAAAATCCAAAATTCATCATATAATTTGTTGTTTTAAAACTATTTGTTAAAATATCGTAAATAATTATGTGAAAAAATTAAGGTAGTAAAGTGATGATATAATAAGATTAAAAAAGTTATTTTAATATTACATTTTATAAACGGTTGTTGCTTTTTAAACAAATGTACGAGTATTTTTTATTTTAAAAAATGACACCAAGTTCTGAAAGTGTCGAAAGAATCATTTCAAAATTTTGAAAATAAATTTTGATTTGTAAAGAAATATTAATGATATTCTGTAATGTTTTGTTGTTTCTGTATCAAAATAGGTTTTGCGTTAAAACGTGAAGCAATTCAAGTACTACATGATGCAGACGAACGGTTCTGAAAACATCGTTTCCGAAAATGCAAACGAGAAAACAGGATGGACGGTAATTTTTAATTATTTAACTCTATGTTTTTCGTGCAATTTTATAAATATCTCACACATGTTAAGAGTTTTTTTTTCATTTTTATCTAAATCATCGAATTTATTACGACCACTATTAAGTTAATTATTTCAAACATTAATTTGTTGATGCGTGACATAGACACTTCTCTTTAATGTAATCGTAAATTCTACGAAAAAATTAAACTGGATTGATAGTCTTTAATAATATATTTAAGTGTTTGAAATCCAAGTGAATGACCTTGGTAGCCATTTAGTCCTCGAACAGAGGCGTGGACAGATCGATTGGGGTAGAATTCTACCCCACGCAGCACAAAACGTTCGAGGAAAAGATCGAACAAAAAATGTAGCCGCTATTAACTTTTAATCTTATTTTATTATTAATTATATTATTGTAAATTTAATATTACTTACGTCAATTTTATGCAATAATATTATAAATTCCATTATGCATTTTACATTAATAACAAATGATTCAAATTTTATTTTTTGAAACACATTTGTTATTAGAATTCAATAAAATACAAAATCTTAATATATTTACATATTTTTTGTAATAATAACAAATAAATTTGTTAAAACCCTATTTCTTGGAAAATACTTGTTATTAAAATTAAATGAATGGTACAGCCGAATAAGGTGGTCAAAAGTGCTGCCAAACCAAATCGATTTTTGATCACACCATTCGATAAGGCTCCCAAAGAAAATTCTTTGTGACAAGTTTTAAATCGGTACCTCTACCACAAAGGTGGACATAGTTTTAGAGAATTATGCTCTATTTCTTCGTCTCTAAATTCAATTTTTTATAAAGTGAATCGTAATTGAAAAAAATAAATGTCATTTTACAACATTTTTATGAAATTGTTATCTCCAAAAGTTCCAAATGCTTCCAGATTTTTTAAAAATCGATTTTGCATCCAAAAATTCTGAAAAAGTCACAGTCGTGTGTGCTATTGGACAGAATGTTCACGAATTTTTTTGTAATCTTTTGTTAAGCAATAGAGCATAATTTACTAAACCATGTCCACCCTGTAACTACCCTTGTGGTGGGGATACTTCCTTGAAACTTGTCACAAAGGGTTTTCTTTGAGAGCCCTATCAAAAGGTGTGTCCAAAAATTAATTTGGTTTGGAGGCACTTTTGACCATGTTATTTAGGTATACCTGTTTATTATGTTTGTGTACTTTGATTAGTATTAAGAAAAATTGTTAAAACTACATGTTTCGATACATATTTAAAAGTTAGAATTAAATGAAATACAAAATGAAATTTAATTCTGTAAATATTTATGTAATAAATGTATATATATATTTTTTTTCAGGTTGGATTAATAAATGGAAAGTTTAAGTACCTTACAGCAGAGACTTTTGGTTTCAAGATCAATGCGAATGGGTCCAGTTTAAAAAAGAAACAATTGTGGATGTTGGAGGGCAGTGAACAGCAAGTCTTCCTTAGGTCTCACTTGGATCGCTATTTGGCTGTGGATCAGTTTGGAAATGTTACCTGTGAGGCAGAGGAGCCATCCGACCCTGGATGTGCTTTTCAAATTCAATTGGCTTCCGATGGTAGTTGCAAAATTTTTATTAGCAAGGAAACATTACAGCAGAATACTGTAGATTTCATATTATAATATTTCATACAGTGAAATATTTATATGTACATATGAGTGTATGACTAATTTTTGTAAAGGAAGTGGAAGATGGGCATTGAAGAACATTCAACGGGGATATTTCTTGGGTTCGAGTCAAGATGAACTCAAATGCATGGCCAAAGCACCAAGCGAGGCAGAATATTGGCTTGTGCACCTCGCAGCAAGACCTCAAGTAAGTTAGCGAAAAATATTAAAGATAACTACTAATTTATAGACCTGTGTGAAAATCCGAAAATGTATCCGTGAGCTATATCTACCAAAGCATTTTGAATTTCACTCTAAAACTTCAGGAATATATTATTGATGAATATTACTGTCGATTTAAGCGAAAAAAAAGAATAAAAAATTTTAACTTTGTAATCCAAGTTCTCCCCTCTTTAAATTCTCGACCCGACCCGACATTTTCGGGTTCTCTCACGCCTCTACTAATTTACGAATCAAACTGAAATGATTTGTTTTTTAGGTCAACCTGAAATCAGCTGGAAGGAAACGTTTTGCCCATTTGAGTGCAACGCAAGACGAAATTCATGTGGATGCACCAGTTCCTTGGGGTGAAGATACGCTTTTTACATTGGAATTTCGACCTGCTTCCATGGAAGACAACAGCCAAGATAATACGAAATCGGAAGGTGGACACTATGCACTTCATACGTGCAATAACAAATACTTAGCACGCGACGGTAAACTTTTGGATTGTTGTTCGCGTGATTGTCTGTACGCGGCTGAGTTCCATGCTGGACTACTTGCACTCAGGTTAAATATAATATTGTTTTGGCTATCTGACCATATTATTAGAGAATTTTTCTAGCTTAATATAACTTCTGATATTACACAGATGTTTATAAAATAATTAACCGTATAATTATTTAAAGGGATTTATATGGAGCATATTTGGCACCTATTGGAAGTAAAGCCGTTCTAAAATCAAGATCCACGACGGTAACACGGGATGAATTGTTTTCGTTAGAAGAATCGCTGCCACAAGCTTCGTTTGTTGCAGCATTGAATCAACGTTATGTTTCTGTAAAACAAGGTATTTTTATAATCATTTGTATATTCATCTCTCTGTACATGTCATAAAAGATTTGATTGTTTTTTTATTTGTGCGATAATAAGCGGAAAATAACTTTTTCATTTGAAATCTGAAGCAAATATGGATGAAGTATTATCCTAAATTTGTAACTATCCACAATACAATAAAAATCTAAAAACTACAAATTACATTCATATTTATGTATATCATTTCCATTACAGGAGTTGATGTAACTGCCAACCAAGATGAAATATCCGGACACGAGACATTCCAATTGGAGTTTGACCGTGTCACCAAGAGGTGGTACGTGCGTACCATGCAGGACCGGTATTGGAGTCTTGAGGCTGGAGGAGGAATCCAGGCATCAGAGCACAAGCGGTCCTCGAATGCCCTGTTCGACTTGGTCTGGCAGTCCACTGATGGCACAGTAGCTCTACGTGCCAACAATGGAAAATTCTTGGCAACAAAACGCTCTGGCCACCTGTATGCGAATGCAGACTCGGTGAACGGAGCCGACGTCGATACCACAAAATACTACTTCTACCTGATGAACAGACCTGTCTTGGTTCTGAGGTGTGAACAAGGGTTCGTAGGACCGAAGAGTGCATCAAGTTCAAAACTTGAATGTAACAAAGCCACTTACGAAA
This sequence comes from Halictus quadricinctus, assembly GCA_028454245.1. NCBI lineage: Eukaryota > Metazoa > Arthropoda > Insecta > Hymenoptera > Halictidae > Halictus > Halictus quadricinctus. The sequence continues at coordinate 3,021,676 of CM052117.1, read as the reverse complement.
CTATTAGAGTGGAGAGATGCGAACAGGGCATTGTTAGATTTAAAGGTAAAATTTTCTTTTGAAGATAGAATGGTTTAGATAGAGATGCTAAATGGTTTTCTTTCACAGGTCAAAATGGCAAGTACTGGCATGCAGACAGCGAAGGAGTAAATGTGGACTCCGACGTATCATCAGATGGCTTTTATTTGGAGCTGAGGGAACCATCTCGACTATGCATAAAACATACTGCTGAGGGTAGATACTTGACAGCGGGTAAGAATGGAGCTTTACGTTTGGGAGACACAGACTACGAATCTGCAACCAAATGGGAATTTTAATAAAATCGAAATGTAAAAGCTGTGTTCCTTTTAAATTTGTTCCGAAGTATTCTTGGTTCACATTATTTAAACAAACAGGTTTAATATTTAAATATAATAAGTCAAAGGCCAGTGGAAGAGAATAAATAAGTAAAAAAAAAAGATTCAACAAATTAAAATTTGATCTAAAATTGTATGGTTAGGTTACATACACATCCAGAAAGAAAATTGCAAAATTTAAAAGGAACGTAGCTAAAACCACTGCCCTGTTTATAGCTTCGAATGTAATCTACTATCATATTTATAAGTACAGGAGGGGCTCCTATTGTGTACTTAATTAGATATACAGTACTACCCGCTTTTTGGTATTCACCTACAATTTTTGGAGCTTAATTCTAAAGAACCTTAGTCCAGATATCTAAACTTACCTGTCTCCACAATTCATTAGACTCAGTATTAATTTGAATACTAAGATATTTAAAATCTTAATAAGTGAACACTTAAGCGGGCAGTACTGTGTATCATTGAACTGACTTTTCTACGATTTTTTACTTTTACTTCTAGTAACTTTTCTACTCGAGGAATATCGTATAAGACTGATCATTCGCATGTTTGCAAAGAAATTAAGCCTATTCTAACGTACCTTAATTTAAAGAAAGGTAATCGATACGAATTCGCTGTTTTAATGTAAATTTAAACTTTTTCTCCTTTCTTAATTTGAATCTCTACTCGATATACCTATTATTTATTTCGTAACCCCTTAACGCTCATATTTTTCTTAAATTTACCGTCCAAAAATGCACAAATTTGAAAAAACGGATAAGAGTTGACGGTAAAGTCTGGGGTTTTATAAATGTTTATCTATTTAATATACAATGAACAAACCGTGAAAGAAATGTATATATTTTAGTATAGGATACCACGGGACTGATCCACAATTTATCAGCGGCTAGAATAAACAAACCGCTAAACGGCGAGCGTATCGGCTATACCCGTGACCGTCACGGGCATGCACATTTTGGACGGTTCGGCGTGCCCGTGAACGTCACGGGCTTGAGCGTTAAGGGGTTAACTCTTAACGTTCGATCGGTTGACAACTTAACTCACCAAGGACAATAATTTATTTTACAAGTCTTCAAGCTTATTCTGTGTTACTGAAATATTTCTAATTTTTTTTTTCCACTTATGGTTTATCTTCAAAAGAAGTATAGTTGGTAGTGAGAATTTGTTGCAATAGCTTTTAAACCAACAGGTGATTGTTTCTCACGTCGACCAATTTTTATGCTGTTTACAATTTGTAATTTAATCATTTAGTTACGCAAGTATTTACAAAGAACGAGATATATATATACAGATACAGTAAAATAGAAAGTATTAATCTGGCCAATCGTTTAAGTATTAAAAAGAATTCAGTTTTCTAGTCTCGACATTAATATTAATACTACTTCCAATGCTTGAATTCCTATACAAAACTTTTCTACACTAGACAGCACATTTACGCGGTATGTTGACAGATAAAACAATGGTTTATTAGTTAAAAATCCCTAATCATTCCATGACACAAAGATACTTTATATTGCTCAAACATACGCTATTAATAACGCTTTACCGACTATCTACTGAATAAATTGACTGCTAGCAAGTATAAAAGGATTGCAAAATCCGAGAAAACTGTTTAATTATACGAAGATTAAGAAGTCCAGATTCATCAAAGTCATTGTCATTTTTATCTTTTTACATTTTATAGATCATGCTTCATAATTCGATACACTATTGTATATTTGTTACCATTTTTGATATCTAATAGACAGTTCAAACGATGCTGTTCTTTCATTAACACGTTCTCGATAAGGCTATGTTAAGTACCTACATATGTACATCCGTGATAAGGACAATACGGTGGTGTACGCCCCGTCGTAAAAATCGGAAGCAACGTTCACACAATTCCGTATCTCCTCTCTAAATGTAACTTTTGGTATTGCCGTCAAATAATTAATGATTCGACAAAATTACCGAATGGTAAAAAAACCGCATCATTTGAACTGGCTGTAAATATTGGTCTGACCTAAATGTTGGTACATGTAAATACCAGTAGGTAAAGCGTTCATGAAAAACGCACAAACACATTATTAGTGTAAACTTGCTATCTAGTGTACATAATCTTATAAAGTCGATGCAATAATCGAATAAATATGTGTAATTTGAGACCATGCTTTTTCTACGTAACAGATTCACATTCCGCGAGCTGTGCAATGATCGAAACATTTTTAGTTATTTTTTATGAAGAAATTTTATATCATAGCCCGCTTCGAAATAAATGGAAACATGAATTTCTATCGTTTTATATAGAATTTGTGGATATATAACTTATCGATTATAGCATTAAGGGCTTATAAAAAAAATAGGTCAAGTTTTTTACCCTTCGTTGTCGACATTCTATGGTTCCCTACCAACACCTACGTTTTGATTCGACGCAGGGAAAGATATTAATTTTTCATTTGCCTAATTTCTTTCATGATATACAATATTCTATCTGCTCTCTATTTTTTATGCGCAAGCGAGATCTGACATCAAAACTGTAATTTCAACGAAACTACTAGTAATTTACATTATTTACTATTTTAAGGAAAGCGGGGTAAAACTAAGTGTATTATATAAGCAATAAATGCTACTGTCAAACATCTGTTTCGTAATTATTAACATCTTAATCCCGTAATATTATTCGTTTTGATCGAAACTTAACAAAACAGTTTGTGCAATGTTCTATTTGTGACTGTATTAGAAACAGAAGCTGTCTAACATTTTAAACAATATAATTCTGACTTTTAAATAAAAATTTATTAACAGTTAACAAAATGTCATTGTTTATAATGCAGTATTTTTCGATACTAAAGCAAATTTTCTATCTGTTCTTTTTTCTGATTTATCATAATGTTCACTGTACACTAGTTTCAAACATGGATACAAAAATGGCAACAATGGCAAATGTGATAATCTGATGTCCATATTGTCATAAGCTAAGCCAACATTGTCTAATACTTCTGATAATATAGGAATCTTTGAGTATCGCTGACTGAAATGTGTCAACAAGGTGAATTTTGCATTCATCTCTTTCCCAACATTAATTGCTTGGGACACTGTTGAATGATACTTTAACAATGCCATATGCTCGAGTCTGTCCTCCATTGTCGCTTCGTGAATCAATAAATCGCATTTCTGACCAAGATCTATGAGATTTTGACAAGGCATGGCATCACCGCTGAAATAAAAATGTAAATAAAATGTTTATTACTGTTCAATATTTTTAATATTTGTTTAGCTTACCTGTAAACGATCTTTTTCTCATTGTTTAGAATAACCGATATGCCAAATGCCTCCTTACAATGTTTAACGAGTACAGTATTTATCTGTTTAATATTCAAACATTTGTTGAATATATAATCGAAGGACAGAGTCACTCTATGATTCTCCATCATGAAGTGTCTATTATTCACTGAAGTGTACAAATGTGAAATGCGATCCGTTTTATCGTAAAAGTGCAACCAGTCTGCAATTTCTTGAGGTAACAATATATACACTTTATCCGTAGTGACTTTTTCTCTCGCTTTCAATATACCGACAACACCCATATGATGATCAGCATGCTTATGTGACAAGAAAATAGCCTAAGAGAAAGATCACAATTAAAGTAATCAAACAAAACAGACATTAAAATAAAAATGATAGATATACCTTGATGTCGCGTACAATGTTTACAGCTTCAGAATTACCATACAATCGAATAATTTGACAAAGTGAACCCTCTGCACAATCTAGCAGGATGTTATGATTTTTATCTACTCGTAGTAGAATGCCACTAGTATTTCTTACTTTATTTGGTGTGCTAGAACCAGTGCCCAACATTACAATTCGCGGGTATTCTGGTGCATTAGCTAATTCAAGTTCTGCTGTTTTCTTATTAATTTGTGCTTTGAGTTCATTTAGTGTATCTGAAAATTCTTCTATTTCAAAAATTGCATCAATGTAAGTCTGTGGTGATTGGTAGATTTGAGTTGTTTTAATTGGCATAAGCGTCGGATGAATCCGTAATGTTTGTAATGTTTTTGCTTGATGAACATTTTCACTTATCGTCTAAAATAAAATAAAATAAAATAAAAAAGTTAAACTCTGTTTGACAGTGTTATGTATAAATATCTTACCTTTTCTTCTTCTTTCAAGCTGTCTTCGCTCAGCAAAGGAAATATTTCAGGATGCAGTAGGTTCATTAAATATTGTTGCTTATAAACAGCTTCGCTGCCCAAGCAAGTGTTTTTATCATTTAATACTATATGCTGCGTATTCGATGAAAATTTTTGTATCCAACTCTGATACTTTGGATGATTGAAAATATTTTCTGGTGTAAAGTGAGATACATACACTTTTTCATCCTTTCCTTCGTCTGTTGATGCAGTCTGTTGATACTTTGAGAATTTAGTATGATTTACGAAAGATTCTAAATATTCCTCATCAGGACACTCTACAACTGTAAATAGAAATTAATAAGGGCAGTGAACAACATTTGCGATAGTATGAAACTTCAAATTATTGAAACATTTTTAACTATACCAATTAGAGTGACTTTAGGTCCTTCCTGCATACAAACATCTTCGCTATGAACAACTGTTCCATCTTCTTTTGTGATGTCCAAACCTTGTTTCAAATCACTTAAAAGTGGACCGATCTTCACACCTAACTCCTCACACTTTTGAACTGATATTTTTCCACGTCTTGGACGAATCTCGCAAATGTAAGAATATACATTTGTCTCAACTTTTAATCTTTTTTCTGCATTTGATACATCCCTTTTTGATTTTGTACTGTCAATGACTCTTTTTCCATTAATGTTTGAGTCATACAGATCTTCACTTGTATCTGAAGAATGATTTCTACTATTTTTGTTAATCTTAGATATAGGAACGTACCAAATAGTTAGTACACTATCTTTATATGGTTCAGATTCATTGATAGGAGCAAAAGAAAATTTTAACTTTGTAAAAGATGTGAATATTCTAGATTTAGTCAAAAATTCAGCTATTTCCTTTGAACCGTGTAACATTATTTTGGCTACACCGATCTCCTGTATTGTCAAAAGAAGACCTATGACTCCTCCGATATTTTTCCAGGAGTAATTCGTTAAAAATATATGTTCTAATTTAGCTAATTTAAAATGGTGTTCTTGGCCTACTCTTTGTGATCCTTCTCCACAATTGAACATATAATTAATATGATCGGTGGCAAGAAATAGACTACTTGGCGCTCCATTAGCCCCACTTCCAAGAACCTATTAGTAAAAGAGTTTATTATGATAAAGGTGATACTTATCTAAAAAAAATTATGAAATCATTAATGCAGATATTGCTTTGTACACAATTCTTTTAATCACCTGTAATGATGTAGTACCATTGGCAAAAGTCAGTTTCTTTAATAGTTTCTTTTGTTGCATTATTATTTTATTATAAGTCTTCTGTATATCTTCTGGAATTACAGAGCAATGTCTGACGAATCCATAAAAAGTATGTGCACAGAAATTACTGCACCGTTGAGTAAGTTGTAGCATTACCAAAACGATTACTGTTCGATACTGTTTGTTCAAACAGCACTATAACAGAAAAAGTGTCCTCTTATTCAAAAAGAAAAAAGTAAAATAAGTGTCTCCCGTTTAGCAACAGTTTAGCTCAATGTATTTACCTAATACTTAATTTTTATATCTATATTGTGCCATGGATAATTATTAATATACATATATTATTGCACTTTAGATGAATAAAAGAGTTTAATATAATATTAAATATTTCTGCTTTATTCTTTAAATTAAATAGTTATTTTTCATTTATAATGTCATATTTTGAAAAAATTATGACAAACAAAAAGAAATCAAGCGTTATACAGTATTTAAAAGAAGAAAATGGGTGAATTTTTACCCTAACCGTGTACAAGGGTTAAAATAAGCAACGCATGTCGTTTGTATTACGAAATAAAACAAGAATAACTAGACAAAATTATTCAGAGAAAAATTAGTGTAACATATCCCTTTGTTGTTTAAGAAAAAATTATACACTGTATTTATAACATAATGAGTAAAATAAATGATAATACATCATCTTTATGGTTAAAGTTTCCTTTTTTCTGATCGTGGTTCTGAATGTTTATCTGATAATGAGCACAACTTATCTACATAAATTTTAATCGTGGTAAGCAAAATGTATCCTATATTATAATTTTATATGCATATTTATTAATATGTACTTTCAATAGGAATTGAAACCAAGCCAAAAAATAATGACGAAAACATGTGTCAGAATGTTTTAGTTTTATTATTGAACCCTAGTGGCTTAGTTATATTGTTTTTTTGCATGTCATCTATTAATACATATATCTTAAACTTTTAATAATACATTAGTAATGTTTTACAACCGAAATTTTCATGCTCAGTGGCTTGTGATGATTGATTTCTGAGCCCTCCGTATGCACATTTCCTAACCTTCAAAATTGGCCGCAAGCTTTATTCTATGTACATACAAATATCATCTTAGAAAAGTATCTGCATGAAAAATTGTTTTATTCGATGCGAATGTCTTATTTTTTAGGTTATGATTTCTACTGTAATTTTGTATAACAATACTGCATAAAAACATTATTAAAACACCCATAAAATTTAATTAAATGCATTTCATTCTTGTATGCAAACACTTCTGTGAATCGCTGTGTTTTAATTTGTAATTAAATTTAATCATTTCATCATATAACCTTACTTCCGAAGCACGTACCGAAAGAATACACAAAAACTTAATTCGTCGAATATGAAGTTTATTTAATTACCTATCATTCAACAATGTCAAAGTTCATGTTATTTTACATTTGTTACACGTACACTACACTGTATGTTCATTCGATTCATTTTGTAATACACGAAACACACATGGTAAATGATAATTTCCCCTTCCTACTATATATGTAGAAACGTACCAATATGAGGTTTTGTCAATGAGTATATATTGTGAACTGGACATTATTGAAAGTATTCGAATGATTGATTATTATTTGGTACAAATAAGGTATCTGAGTTACATATGACTATTATTATAGAAATAATATTGTAGAAATGTTACGTTTTTATTCTTTAATAGTAAAATACAAATTTCTTTTTTAACAGAGTATTTCGTAATGAATGTTGTTTGTTGAAGGGGTTGGAACTTTCTTGGACTGGATCTATTCTGGTTAGTATTAAAATTATGTTTAAAATATACATTTTGGCTTTATATCATTTCCATTACCGAAAACACTGTAATTCCAATTTATGTACAGCAGCGATGTCCACAATAGGCTTCCCTCACGTGGTCACGTACAGGCCATGAGGCCAGTCCAGGCTGGCGGACTTTCATTCCCCGCAAAATGTTTCCCCCTTCTCGTACAGAGTCGCGGAAAGAGAATTTGATGGTGGAGGGAGAGCGTAAAGACTCTACGCTGGTAACTCTGCTCACTTACACCGTGTTTTTTTCGAACTGGTATTAGGAGATATGTACTGTGCTTGAATACGAAGTTTTAAGACTACATTGCGGGCGCATGCGCATTGGAAATTGATTAAGAATGTATTGGTTAATCTGCAAGAATACTGTCTTACACTGCCCCTGTGGTATTATTCTGTCAATTATCTGATTTTGAAACTTCAATCGACCATATATTTTAGATAATGTTAATTACATTATACATTATTACAAAATTTTGTAGCCTTCTGTACATATACTGTAGTGGTATTACTAATTAATAAAAATCGAGAAAGATCTGTGCAGAAGAGAATACTGTAGTAAAAATGATAAACTTCAGATGTACAGAATAAATTTATTGTTTTGCGAATAATTAATAACAGACGATGTTTGAATAGTTAAGAAATAAATAGATATCCCACCTTATATATAGATTTTTTTATAATAATTATCAATTGGTATTATCCTTTCTGACTGTTCATGAGTAATAAAGTATGACAATGCACGATCGGAATGATAATTATTAGTCATTTCTTAGTAATTTAATAAACGCACCTTGTATTGTAAAATATTACTTTTTAATTTGTACAAAGCAATAAAATATTTTATAAAGCATAGCTTAAAATCGTAATAAAATGTAACATTTTTTAATTGACTGCTAAATCCAAAAAAGTGAGAAATAAGTATAATGTTACTACAAAGAAAAGTGTACTTTTTATTCGTAGTACTTACTGTTTTATCTGCAAGCATTATAATTTATCAGGTATACATATTTATGCATACAAAATGTATCACAGTTTTGCTTTGTAATAATATACGTGTTGTCAATCTCATGTTTCAATATTTATAATTATAATTACATTCAATTATATTATCGTGCAAATCTAAATATTAGCAAGCTTTTCGATATATAAGAAATTTAATATTGGTTGACATTTTTTTTTTTTGATAATCGAAATTAATATTTATTTTTACTTATTATTAAACAAAGAATAAAAAAATTCGAATATTTGATACTATGTCTCCGTTATATGTAAAATTTAATAATCCATTATAAAATAAAAAAATTCAAATATTTAATGCGATACTTCTGAATAATTTATAGGTGCAATTAGTTCAATTTAGTGATGAATCACATGATTCAGGTATATAAATATCAATAATCCTTCATATTTTTGACTACATATTAGTACAAAATAAATCTATAAAGGGAAAAAAAGTATTAAAAATTGTTATTGATGCTTTGTCCAGCAGAAGGTGTGCCTGTAATTTTATGGTGGACCCCTTTTGGAAACGATGGGAAAGTTCGCAAATGTAAAAAATATTCCTGTTATTTTACAAGCAATCGAACCTTTCAGTATCATCCAAAAATAAGTGTAATGTTATCGACTTTTTTAGAAATGTTTCTATAAAAATTGATCTGTTGCTATGAATACAATTATAAATTAGTAATATTCTATATTAAGTTAGTTTTAATTAATTTACACTTGTTTTGACTTTCAGAGCTTCCTTTTCTATGGTAGCAGTTTTCAAATTGATGATTTACCAGAATGGAATCCCCATAAAGCTCCATGGGGTTTGATTCATGAAGAATCTCCAAGAAATAATCCCATTTTGGTGCAACAGGAAACCCTGAATCTTTTCAGGTATTCCTCAACATTCAGCAGATTTAGCGATGTGCCTCTTACTTTGATCGATTTACCTGGAGTTACAGAATTGTTGGGTAAACACAAATTTCAATCGTAAAATTTCTATTAATGTTTTTTTTCTCATTACTATTACATGCAGTGGTTCTACTGAAACTGCAAATTATTAGAAGCAACCGAATTATAAAGTATTTCTATAATTTACTAGTACATACAAACTAATGAATCAAGTAAATCACAGTAATTTATGATTCTTTTTAGACAGAAAGTATTTTGTATCAACCGAACGAAAGACAAAGTTAATTGACACAAAGAACCTTGCACCCCTACTTTACATACAATCTGACTGTGATACTGCAAGTAATAGGGATACTTATGTAGCAGAGTTGATGAAGTACATACGTGTGGATTCATATGGCACATGTTTGAATAATGCTCAGTTCGATAAAAGGTGACTTATATCTACAGATTTAGAAAGATTGATTTTATTCATTTATCATTAATCTAGCAAATAATGTGATTATGATATAGGCTGAAAGAAAATTACCTCGAAATATTAAACAGCGAGGATTTTCTCTCATTTATTGCCAATTACAAATTTACTATAGCTTTTGAGAATGCAGTCTGTCAAGATTATATCACGGAAAAACTATGGAGGCCCCTTACAGTCGGATCTGTACCTATATATTATGGATCACCATCATTTAAGGTATTAAAATCACAATTTTTATTCTAATCAAATATAGAATCTTTTTAATGAGAAAAATATTTTTCATCAAGAAACGCTATAAAAATGACTAAACATTTTTCAGGACTGGCTTCCAAACAATATGTCTGCAATTTCAGTACTCGATTTTAAAGATCCCAAGAGTTTAGCCAGTTTTTTAAACAATCTATCCAACAATAAAACTGAATATGAGAAATATTTGACACACAAATTAATCGACAATTACGATATAGACAATCAAAAACTAAAGAATACTTTGTATAGAAATAATGAGTGGTCTCGAAAAGAATTTGGAAACTACGTAGACGAGTTTGAATGTCTCGTTTGCGAAAGTATACAAAAATCAAATCAAGAAACAAAGATAGTCGATTTAAAACACTATGATTGTCCATTGCCAAGAGATCCCATAACAAACAAAATTGATCATCATAATTGGTGGACACAGCAATGGATTATAGAAAAATGTGGGGCAAAAATCTTAATGCACCACTTAAAAAATAATCTTACGATTAACATAGAAAATTTTAATAAAAACAAAATAAAATTGTATGCAAAGAAACAGTGTTAAAAAACGTTGCAAAAGGAGGAGTACAATAAAATGGTGTACATGTAAATATTTCATATTGTACATTTGTACAAAATCTACAAAATTATCGAGAATGAAAATACTTTTTATACAATCATTGCCTAATAAAGTATTAATTATAATCGAATGTTTCTTACTTCAAAATCTCACTTACCAAAGTTTTAGAACAGTGTTCAATTCGCAACCTTGTTTTGTAGAACAGGGGTTGGTACCTCCATTAATTCGCAAAGTTGATTTCTTATCGGCCGAAGTTCAATCACTGGTCTTTCCCAATCCGTAACATTCAATTCAGTCAAAATTTTGATCAAGTTTTGTTCGCCGAGATCCATTTCCTCTCCATACAAAGTTAAAGCTTCATAAGTTTTTGTTGCTGCGACTTTGCGTATGCATTTATATTTATGACAGAGAAAAATGCTCAGTTGACAGAATGCTCTCTTGCCAACTGGTCCACGTACCTATAATCATTACTCTTGTTACAATCAAATTAATAACATTATCTTATTATCTTCAATCATAGAAAATAAAGTACCTGTAAAAGTTGGCAAAATACATTTATGCTACTAATTAACAACTTAGTGTTATTAGAATTTTTGATCTCCTGTTTGAGCAATACCAACATTTTTTCAGAGATGCCATTTTCAGTATCATCAAGGACAATTTGAATGCAACCAGAGCTAAGTAATCGATCCAGAAAAGCCAAGATCGATGTGATCATTCTTTCATTCTTATGACTGTCTTCGAAAATAATTAATATCTTGTGGCATATATTCCTAAGACCATATTCGTCTATTTCTTGCAAGTAAGAAAATAACGAAACGCTAGAATGTTTCACCTAGAATAAGCATTCGAGTACAAGTATCATAAAACAACTTGTTGCCATCTGTGTACTTATACTTACCAAAGACTCGCTCAGACCTCCAACACTGAACACAATTCCTTGCAGAAGGTTCATTGTGTAAGGAGGATATGACAGCATTTTAATGAACCTTGGAAAAGTTGCAGACTCCATTCGCCATTCTATGGTTTCCTTGCATTCATTGTATGGGAAGATGTTCTTTAGTTCTGTGTGATACGGAATGTTTGGTAGAGGAGGGTCGTTATGAATGAGCGCACTAAAAACGCTTCCTGCCTGTGCTCGAATCCCATCGATTCTTTCTACAGCCTGCTGTGCCACTCCTCCAATTACTTTTGCCATCAACTCTTCGTTTAATACAGATACCAAATTTGCTTGAAATACTAAATTCGTTAGCATCTAAAATTGTAGACACGTTGTTGATCCAAATGACATAATAGAGGCATTTGATTTATAAAGAAATTGTTTTTACATGTAAACCCATCATCGCAGCCTCTCGTACCCATGCTCCTATGTCCCCACGACTGTCTATTGTATACTCCTTCAGCGCCAGTAAATAACAATTGTATAAATCATGCACAAATATTTCCCATTTATCTGCAAAGTCAAAAGAAATTATATGTGTACGTTCCACTAGAACATTTTAACCCACATTCTGTCATTGTGTCAATTTAGCACACAAGGGACACATTAAGTTGCAAAAATGAGGGACAGATGAGGATTTAACTAGTTAAATATATTAGCAAACCTGCTTCTTTCACTCCTAAAGTTTGACACACCATTATCAATGCATGGATGGCTTCTTTTCTACTTTCTGCCCACTTCGACGTGAGTTCTGATATTTCTGTACACTTAATTAGAGCTTGTATCACGTCCTTTACTCTCTCACAAATTATAAACAGAGGAAAATATCCTAAAGAAGAATACATCAAGATTATATACAATAAAATACTGCACAACTTTTAAAGTTAACATGCAAAAAGTTACCTATAGCTTGTGCAAAACCTATCCGAACAAGCTGATTGCTTGACTGTAAGTTATGAAGATAACGGTTAATAACTATGTCACGTTCTTCTCTCTGTACATTGGCGTAGTATTTAAAAAAGAATTCTGTATGTGCTTCGGCAGCTTTTGTTCTTACTACAGACACCTCGTGACCTAAGCATTCCTCTAAAAGATTCTGCCAATCATCTGTAAACAAATTTGTCTTAGAAAGTTTGTACAAGTATAAAACCATATATGCACAATATTTACTTACAAATTACATCCATAGATATTGGAAAGTATACAATTGAGCACTTTTTTATGAGCACCGCACAAGCTTGTTTCATTAACTCGCCTCCCAGGCCTTTGAACTGCCCCCTCTTACGTAATGTACCCACTATGTTCTTTATATTTTCCGTAGCAGTTGGTCCAATGGTGTTTTCAACTTTCTCATTATAACAATTGTGCAATGCTTCTAAAATCTCTGCAATTGCTAACACAGCACCGTGTCTTATGTTCAAATCAATCGAACTCAACATTTCTATTAAGTTCGGTAAAACAGTGTCTTTGAAGTAGCTTGGATCTGCAGATGTTAAGTTAAAGAGCGCTTTAGCTGAAAGCTCTCTGATTGCTGTATCCCAATGTGTGACTTTCCTTGCCACCAAATGGTCGATGAGTGGTTTTGTGTATTCTTTATATTGAGCTATTTGTATGCTAATCTTTAAATATGCATGGTTTCTGACACCAACCTCAAAGTAGTCAGCAATAGTCAATATCTCTATTCCATAGGGAAAGTTTCCCTGTCTGCCAACATTTTCTTGGAATGCTGCAGACGCAGCTCTTCTACAATTAATTTCTCTGTCAAAACAAGTGACAACGACCAAGGTAGCTGCAATTTCTTTCACATACGCTTGGAAAATATCTGGGTCATATGCTCTAGGGAATGACCAACAAATGTAACATGCAGCGTCTCTGATCAAGTATCCAATCGATCCATAAGCTCTTGGCTCGTCAAACACCAAAGCTTGCAAAACCACTGGTATCACATCGCTCAAACGATGAGGCAACACGAGCCCGCGTCTTCCCAACTCTGCCAATGCCAAACATCCTCCATGCCAAGCAGAATCTGATTCTCGACCACTAAACAAATTCAACACAAATCCCACAACATCGTCTGCTAAGTCCATCGGCAATCTTGCAGTGATTCTACCAATTCCTTTTGCAGCAGACCACCGTATTGTGATTGCTTTATCTCGAAGGGCTTGTATCAAGTGTTCAATAATATCTTCTATTGCTGGTGGAATATCCTGCTCATCTTGATTCACGGAAACTTCCATGGTCTCCTCTGAATTCTCCACAGAATTGGGAGATTTAGTGTTAAGCTGCAGACATATAGAACGACTGGTTCTCTGATATCTCCATGACGCAAGTTTTGTTCCTAGTAACACTAATCCAATCCTCTGTACAATTTTTATTCCAAACTTTCTAATTAGATCTGCGGGATTATCGTTTAAGTGAAATTGCAAAATTTCGTCTAAAATTGTTTGAGTATATGGCTTAACATCTTCCCTAGCACCATGTTTCAATATGGATGCTATAACTGCTAACGGGCCATGCCTGAATGGATCATTCTTGACACACTCTAAACACCATATAATCATTTCTTTTAAATACAATTTCTTGACATCTGATCTTGTCAAGAAATTTGAAATGAGAAAGACCGCAGCTACAGCACACGCATCTTTAGATAAGCAAAACAATTTGCATATTTTCAAGATTCTAACTGTTATTAACTGTTCAGAATCAACATCGGAAGTTTCCAAACGAGAAAGCGGGAATGGTATCTTTGATATTATGGAAAGCCAGACTAGAAGCAC
>CM052117.1:2843684-3007084 GCA_028454245.1 Halictus quadricinctus | reverse complement strand
TATCGAGTCTCCCATGTCTCTACGTTGTTTGGATCTTGCTTCTCTAGCATACGTAGAACTGGGAGAAGGTCCGCTACCTATAGAGAACAAAATTATATCTTAAATATTAAAACACACGAAGCAAATAAATGCTAAATCCTTGTGTACCTCATGTGGAAGATAGGTAACGATTTTTTTGTATGTTTTGACAGACATGACAATGAAAATATATTTGAATGCATTGTGTTGCATACTTTCTGTCGAGTGTTTGTCTCTGACAATGTCAATCAGCGGTTGTAGAATGTCATCTAGATAAGGATCCAATAATTGCCTTTGATCTTGGTATTGTGACAAAATGAAATTGAATCGATCTCGATTTTTTTCAACGAGACTCGGTGATAAATCGGCTTTTTTCAACTCCGAAATCAGAGAAGTCACTTCGTCAATCTCTTTGAAAGCACTGAACCCACAACCAATTATTTCTGGGTCCGGAAAATCGTTTAGAACCATTTTGTTCTCGTAGATCCTTATCGACGTTTACGAAAATTATTGTCATTAATTACCGTCCGCTCATGTATAAACAAATTTCGCTAAAAAAGCATGCAAAGGTGACAATCTCGTACATACGTTTTCACGGAAAGCAGTACCGGATTCGAGCGCATGCGCAATACTACGTTTTTTGATTTTAGATTCATTATATGTATATTTATGTAAGTTAATATTTTCAATGTAATATAGGTAGAATAAAAGTTATTGCTACTTCAGTGAATTTATAAATTGACTCCGGTTATAATATTTTAATAACTATCTTATCAAAATTTTTGTTTATGTGTTTTGTAGACCTAAATGATATATTAATAAAAATAGTGTTTTGTTAACCATTGTTTTTATTTACGATATATTTGATAACCCATAAACAAAAATTTATAATGCAAAAGAAGTTTCCCTTTTTTCAGACATTTTGGACATATTATATATAGCAAATTGATTGTTAATCTAATAAATTGTGTTTAAATTAAATACATGAAATTATTTAGTTATATATAGTTTCATTAAAGTACATTTTCTTACATAATTTTTGTTTTTTATTTGTTGCACAACTAGAATTATCATTATTATTATTCATTAAAATTATTATTCTCAGGAAAATGAGTACATATATTTAAAAATTCTTTTAAATTCATCATTTGAATAATTTTGTAATATACATATATAAGTGAATATTATACTTTTCTAACATACTGTCGCATAACAATTCTGTAGTATGCTTTCATGATTCTGTTGATTAATTTATTATTCTAAAATATTTAAGATATAAATTTAATGTTTGTAACGATTAACGATTATAACACTTAAAACGAAAATTGTTAATTTCATTCATTATAATATATAATATGAATAAATTAAATATTTAATTTCATCTATTAGTTAATACTTAAAACTTCAACAAATGAATTAACTAAATTAAAAATTCCCAATTGATTTAATCGATTGATGAAATTAATAGTCAATTACTATGCTAATAGGTGATATTAATCATTGCATTTATTATAAGTATTAAGAGTTAATTGCAATGTTATAATTACAAAAATAGAGATATCAATTTATACGAATAGAATGCATCTTAATTCAAATGACTAATACAATTTTGCAATTGTTATCATAGTGTTTTTAATGAATGTATTTAAATTGAATAAATTAACTTATATCGAATTCAATTAATATAATATTCTATTCAATTGAAACACCTACTCTACCATGTAATCTTATGTAATGACAAATAAGTGCACATCCAAATTTTAAAATATATTTCAAGAGTCGAGCAACATAACCTCATTATTATATTTTCAAAAAGACCTCAAATTTATAGTCTACTTTTCCTTACGAATTTCACAATTTACACGTAAAATTTCATTAAATTTTGAGTGTAGAATTCACAAACGTTTAATGTATAAATTATTAATAATAGGAAATGTTTCAATTGTCGAAATGAATGTGCTGCCCATGATACCGTTTAGTCGAAACGGTGGAGCCAAGAACTTCTAGCTTTCGGAAAAATGGAGGTTGTAGCCCGATCGAGATCGTGAATCCGTGTCGGCAGAGAAGATCTAATTTGTGTGATTTTTCCGTGAAGAAATCGACTTCTAGCACGCCCACCTGATTCTTGATTCCTCGTTTTTCTCATAATCGCGAAATTTTCAGAGTGAAAATCAATTTTTACGTAGTAAAATGCAGGAGAGACGGTGCATGTCTATTGTACGCTTTTCTCGTTTTAATTCCAAATATGTAACTTTCTCAAAATTCTCGAGTTTCCATTATACTCGAAAAAATAAATTATCAAAAAATAAATTACTTTAAATTAATCTTTCTATATTTCGAATACAATATTATTCATATATTCTTAAATGTAACTACCTTGTTCTATTTTATTGCACTAATTGTTATCTTGTATTTTTTATGTGATTTTCGTATTTGATTTAGCATTTTTGAAAAGCTTACATAATTTCGTAATTGCAACTGTTTCTTTCAGTTCTGACAAGATAGTAAATGGGATGCATAATACTTGCAGAAAATGAAATCGATGAAAGCAAAAGCGAAGACCAAAAAACCAAATGTTAAATTTGGAAAGGTGAAATTTGCTTCTAAAGAAGTAGCACCTGCCAATCCGGATTTGTCACAGCTGCATCAGCAAGTAGACACAAGCGTGTCATCTTTATACTGTCTGACAAGAGTTTTGGAAAATGGTAGCGACGAGGTCAAATCCATTCTGGCATACGAATGTGATTTGGTATATGAGTGCCGTATATGCAGGAGTCTCTTTAGGAGTCTTGTCAATCTCATTTCACACAAACGCACATATTGCAAAGAGAAATTTGATGTTACATTTTGTAGAAGTTCCTTCAACAATCATGACAGTGTATGTTCTAATTTTATAATTTCATTGGTTGTGTAAGGGTTATGATGAAAATTATTAAGACAAGTTAACTTGTTATTCTATTATATTTCTGTATTTTATTTCCAAGTTAAAAATATGTTTTAGATTCTCACAAATCAACCAAATATACAAGTACCAGAAGCTAAGATTCAGGAAACTTGTGGGAATGATAGGATCCTGAGAAGCCAAGTTTCTAAGGAAGAACAAAAGAAAGATCTCATCTCCGTTGTAAATATGCTGCAGAAAAAACAGAAAGAAAGTTTACATGCCAACATGGAGCATTTGTGTTTGGAAGCTGTGCAATCAAACTCATTTGCGGTTTACCAAACCGTTGAACCAGTGGTTTCAACTCAGAATCATGTAGATCTAATGAAGACACAGGTATAGTGATCAATTACAAATTTCATCTTTTTAATTGAAAAATATCTAAGGAAATTGGTATGCCAAAGGTGTCTTGTTCTCTGTAAACTTTATTTAAACATACTTAAATGTTCATGTTGTGAAAAAATATCATTATGTTTGACAGACTCCACAGAATTATTCTATATAAGAAACATTCACATAACTTTTACAGTTAAAACCTTGCTGATTGGCGATTTGGAGCCAAAACCAGCACCTACAGTGAGAAACTGTTGTTCATTTGAATGTAAGATCAAAGCCTTGTATTTTAGCATAAATTAAGATAACTAAGAATACCTAAAATGCTCTTAAAAATACCTGTATCGCTACCAAGCTTTGTTTAAAGCTTTGTGTAAGCAACTTTTGAACATGAAAACATGAATATATATATAACCAGTCAGCAATGTGGTCTTTTACATTAAATTTTTAGGAAATTATTTGTTATTGAAAGACAAAAATGTTATTAGACTGTGTTATTAATGTGAAAAGGACGTAGTCATATTTAATTAAGTTGTGCAATAATAATTTTTTAATTCAATTCAGGTCACAGAGCTGAAGCACATGATTAACGAACGAACTGCAGTGTTAGGTCCAGATGGACTGGTTTTACAGACCAAACATAATTCAAGTAATGGTAACAATGAAGAAACAGCATGTATTTCTGAAGCTGAGCTTACCTGTTCTATATGTACGCCATTATCATTTTTTTCAGCACACATTTTTGTATTTATTTTGATTAATATTTTTGAATCATCAGGTAATGCAAAATTTTCAACAAAAAAAACATTGGCAGTACACACAAGAACATTACATACATCTCACAGATTATGCTACCCTTGTCCATACTGTACTAGCACGTTTGCGAACACATGGAGTGTTTATCGTCACCTGTTCAAGAGTACGTATACTCAAAATATAATTTTACATTAGTTTAGTAATATCAATGTAAATTGTAGTTCATAGGAAAACCAACGAACATGTAAGAAAGCTCAGAGCCCAAATACAAGAGACAGCTTTTATTAAGGACACAACTGGTGCAGAAGATTTACAGAAGGAGCAAGCTAATAAATCATTAACGACTAGTATGTCACGAGTCAATGAAACACAGGTATTTTAATTCTTATATTAATATTTAAATTTCTATAAAAATGTACACATGTGATATTTTATCAACAGGAGTGGATGGATCATTTAGAATCTGACACAGAACTGCAAAGATGTGGAGGTTGTGGGAAACGGTTTGATAGAAAAGCAGCATTATCTGCACACTCACAGTACTGCCACAGGCGCGTCGCAGCCTGTGAAAGTACAACAAAAATCAAGAAGACAAACAAAGTGTCGCCAGATCGAGTTTCCAGTGAGACCGTAGTCACTTCTACTTCTACGGAGATCAACAATAGCAATGAAACATCCATAAGAGTTGAAGCTGTTGCTACCTTGAGTAAAGCAGATTGGGAGTTGTTACAAAATGAGGCATTAATAGCTGAGAATGAGAAAGATGCAAATGCAACAGCTCCAGTGAATGGTGTACAAAAAATGGCTGCTAAAGATAATTTGCCTGCTTCGAATACTGTCCCTGAACCTGTAGAAATTGTTTATACTAATATGAACAAGCATAAAAATAATATAGGGAGTAAGAAAAGAAAGAATAAGGACAGTGCGAAGAGAATAAATCCTGACATAGGTAAGAAAGAAACGATAATTGAAATTTTTATGCAAAGAAACAGGTAACAGAATAAATTGTTTTCTTTTTGTGTAGGTAATGTTGAGAAAATGGATCATGCATTGATAATGGAAAAGAAAATAGCTGCATTAGTGAGTTTCCAGAAATTGCAGTGCCTTCCATGTAAACGAAAGTTCACCACTGTAACTAATCTACGAAGACATGCTGCCCTACACGTAGGCTGGAACCGATACCGGTGTAAGATCTGTAACTTCAAGTGTTTCGTTAAGTGTGATTGTGTAGCACACTGTAATAAAATGCACAATGCTCAGAATAATCGTGCTATTATAGAAGATATGATAAGTCAAATCTCAGACGACAATGTTGTGTCTGAGCAGGAAGTTATTTTAGAAGAAACAAATTTAGAGGAAGAATCTAATTCCCCAGAGGTGTTGGAGATTAGTGTTTCTCCAAACAGTGTGAAACCAGAAGAAATCCAGTTAGAAGATACAGATATGGACCAATTAGAAACAGAAATAGCAAATAAAGAAGTAGATACAGAAATAGTAAAGGAAACAGAAATAAGACGCGAAACAAATATAGACATAGAAGATGAAGTGACAACAGAAATAGGTAACAAAGTAGGAAAAAAAGTGAAAAGTGATGTAGACACAGAAATAATGGATATAAATCCAGCTATGTTAGAAGAAACAGTTGACGAAGATACTCAAGAGACTGTCAGCAATGGTGTGAAAGGACAAAGCACTCTTGAATTAGATCCTGAGCTCAGGAAAATGGTGATGGAAGTCATCTTTGGGTCTCCGGAAGTGAATTCTACGAAACAAGTGGAGGACGAAGAAATTACATTACAAAATAAAGGAAAGGAAAAATCGTGTAGGATGTCTGATTCAAAGGATAGTGATATTACGTGTCTGTCAGACTTTCCAAGACCACAACGACCCATCCGTAATAAAATAAAACCACTAAATAAAGACTTTATTTATGATTTGAAGGAAGTGACATTACGAAAAGACTCTTTAATCATGAAACCATTTAGTAAGACACTTGCCAAAAGAACACTGAGTCAAGAAGAAATTACAGGGAGGGATAGTGAGCAACAGTCCAAACGTTTCAAACGTTTATCAGATAATGGCGTATCGATTAATTGTGAGAGCAGTGTTGTGCAGTGTGAGAGCAGTGTGTAACGATCACTTCAATGGAGAGAAATTGAAAGGTGGTCTGTCCTTTCCACAACATCAGAGCTAGGTATAAGTGTCACAACCAAATTATATTTGTTTGAATTGAGTTAATTCATTGTGTAATATATGAATACATAAATTGTTCATCCTTACTACTGTAAAATATAATTGTTAATATTGTCGAATTTAGAATATTTCTAAATACATATTGCAATTCACTCTTTTTTTTTTTAATTACATAGTTATTTAATATGTTGTACTTCAAACAGGTGAATAATTAAAAATTTCTTAATGATGGAACTGTGCATGTAAATTTATTGCTGATATCTTGTATACAGGGTGTATTGGATATTTAGGTGATCCCATTTACTTGAGACACCCTGTATAATGATATTCATAACATGTACATACAGTCGTGCCTCCGTATTAATACATTCATTAAAATAATGATATTATACTTTGAGCACTAATGATTGTTAAAGGATTAAAGTTCAATCCATTTTTATTTTAATTTAAGATTTTTTGTAAAATTTTGTACAAAAGCATGTACATGTATGTGGCAAATGTATAGTTAAAAGTTGTTTCTGTTATTTCATATTTAGTTCGAGATAAATATAATCATTACGAATTACATTAAGTTGTATATCTACAAAGAATGTAAAATGAATTAAAATAAAATGTCCTATTAGGAATGATAAAGAGAAAATTTTATTATTCAAATAAATAAAGCAATAAATAATATTCTGTGTAAATTAAATGTAGTTAGTGTTAAAAGAGATTCCTCAACAATATTTACTGTAAAGTTACTTAACAATTCTACAGAATGAAACAACTTAAACGAAAGAATTTTCCCTCCATTAGTGTAAAATTCTCAGGACAATCATACAAGATCTAAATGTTAATTGTTCCTTTTGATATCATTCTGTCATATTTCTAGGAAGTTTTTTACTATGGTAAAAATTAGAGATCCCTATTACACATGTATTTCCATGCACGTGTAACACGTGTATTTAATTATTTAGTATGTCCATATTTTGCTCTAGTCCGTGTATTTTGTCATACACAGGTATATAGATACTGAAATACTCGGCTACACAGTTATCTTGAAAATCATGTGTGTAAATGTATCTATGTATTTTCTTATGTATGCTGAATATATTAATATTGCATTATATATTTTAATACACATTCTTTATTAATAGCAGTGTATCTGAATATCCAGGTATTCGTGTATTAAAAACTACACGAGTATATATGTATTACAAACTACACGGATTAAAACACGAACATATTCATTATATGTGTATCTTCAACACACGTTCAAAATTGGGACGTCTAATAAAAACTTAAAAATGAAAACAAGGTAGAAATGTACAGTGCTGTGAACAATTGTAGACTTAGACGTATCTTCACATTTTTCATGAAATTAATGTATTCATTTAAAGCAAGCCTCGCTCATTCTCACTTGTATTACAAAATAAAAGTTTCTAAATGCCATGTAAAAGCAAAGAAATTATGAAAAAATATAAATTTTGTAATTTATTCTCATTTACTGATTTATTCTAATAAATTGAGCATATGAGTTACCCAAATATGTACACATAATTGTTAATCGATCACAAAGTATTATAAAAAGCTTTGTATTACAAATTGTGGATAAACGAGCAACTAGGGTGACCTACAATACTTTTAATCCCCGCTAAGCACACCATTTTGAGGGATATTTTGAGTACTGGTACTTTGTCATCCTACATTTGTAAACTACTTTAATTTGAATGTAATCCCAGTTTTAGTAGAATATGTACTATAGAATCTGGCAGATGTAGATATCAGAAATATTTGCTTACTATTGTAACAAGGTCATGTAGAGTATAAGCTAAAATTTGTAGAACAATATATATGGAAAGGAAATGTTTACAAATACACGATGTTCAGAGATAACAAGAAGTTGAATCTCAAACGAATCTGATATATGCAGTTTTCATTAATATCGGTGATACATAAGGAAATAAATTAATCATCCTCAGAGCTGTCTCCACATACAATTTTAAAAGATGTTATATAATACTTATTTACACTTATTGCATTAATTAAGAAAATAATTAGTGAAATTATTACAATGACCCACTTTGATTCTCTATTTAAACTAATGTATTTAGAGAAAAGACGAACACACTATTGGATGATGATTGGATGTCATAAAAAAACAAAAGATTAAGTATTAAATGTCGAATAAACAGGTGAAGAAAGGAGTTACGTGTTTATACTTTACCCGAATACCGTAACAGAAAATTTTGTTTTCTTTTTAAGGTTCTGAATCACGACTTGCGTTCGACTTTCATAAATTTTTGCAATACAAATAAGCATCTGTGAAGGGTATTTTACATAAAAACATTGATGTTTTGAGAATTGTAAAAATGTATTCTAGTCTATAATTATTTATAATAGTGTATTTAGATATTTCGACTGCAGGAGTCTATTATGTCATCACTCGATGTATTGGTTTTGATTCAGATTTCTGAACACTTTGTTTGTATGCATGTACAGTTGGAGCCAAAATTAATTGGACAGATAGTAGTAGTTTTATCGAATTGACATTATTGTATATACTTAACTTTCATTTATTATATATTCTACGTGGACCATTTAGTACAAATAGACTATATTTAATGAAGCATTTACTCATACAGGTTTTATATCAACATTAAGAAATGTTTAATTATTCATCTATTTAAAAATATAACATATTCAACAATTCAATTATTAAATTTATAAACATGAAATGATAATATTAAAAAGTATCCTAAACTCGACAATATTAACGATTATATTTTGTAGTAGTGTGGATAAACAATTCACATGCCCATACATCATGCTTATTTTCGTTTCTCAATAAGTGACTGACATTTTCATTAAGTACGTTTTATTGATACAAAAATGTTAATACTAATTTGAATTATTTACGAAACAGTCTGTATATCTCCATTATTTGTCCACCTAATTTTGTCTTCGACTGTACATTTCGATTAGAAGCGCGAAAACCTTCAGCTGTACGATTCGCCGGCAATCAAGATTCTAGATTTTGATTGGTCAGCGTCGGGCCAATCAGCGCGGAGTTCCCGTCATTGGTGGAAGAAGTAATGCGACAGGTATCTGGTAGATGCGCGGCAAACAGCGCGGAGTAAGGACGGTCTCAACTGCTTGCATCTTGTGGGACCTGTTAATTAGAATGACGCCAGTGAAATGATAACAATTCGGTTCCTCTGTTGTTATAATGGTGACGAATAGTGGCGTGGTGTGAAGTGAGTTAATCTCGTGGGATTTTTACCACAGGGGAATCCTGGCCGCAGCATCGTGAACGTAAGTAATCTGAAATTCTTTTTCTTCTCTTCTTCTGTCCCCTGTTCAGGATTGTTTCTTCCTTGAGCACGGTTCATGTTACTTGGAACCACCTTGCTCCCGCGTTCTCTTTTTATAGCGTTCGTGTCATGATATTACGCGCGACGAGGTATAATTAATTTTATATTTTTATACGCCACGCTGTCGAATCGTTTTCTTAGGAATTCACCCGTGTATCGGTCAGTAAGTGTCAAAGTAACAGATCGTTTCTCGCGAGAAGTAAACTTTAGTACAGTGTGTGCGTGCGTGTGTATGTGTGCCGATCTTCACTTCATATAATTTTATAAACCAGTAGAAAGTAGAAACTTCTAAATGTGTACATTTGTTTCGCTGTGTTTGTACAGTCTTTTAGTTACCGATCTTAACATCATAACGGTTTGCTTCGACACTTTAAGAATTACCTTTCTCTCGTAGAAAGTGTGCTTGCTTATTGTCTGGTAATTATCGCTTGTTAACATCTTGTAATACATAAAATAGAAAACTACTTTGATAATGGAAAATTTCATTTGTTTATAGCATTTTTGATATTTTAAAATTACGCATGCAAAAACATCTTCAAAGAGGAGTAATCAATCATTTTTTATACATGTCACTAAAATTTATTACGCAATGTTCTCAGTATTTTCGATTATTTAATGAACGGTTTGTTTTTGATATTTAAGGGAAATATTGTTGTTGGATTGTTTTGTCATTTATTTTCCTTCCTTGATGCAGAGGAATTCGTGTCGATACTTTGAGGAGACAATTTACTTGGTTTTATATTTGTGTTGTAATTGGACGCGCGACTTTCCCTTCTTGGAAATATCCCCCCTCCCTCCACACCTGCTTTTCCCTTTGCTTGATAAGAGTTACAGCAACGGATGATTTACGGCTTGAAGAATTAGATTTTTGTGTCACGATTACTACATACACTGTAAATCTAGTACAAATTTATATGCATTAAATGATTTATTGATTCTAACTGAAATTGTTGACTTTTAAGAGACAATTAATATAATTTATGAAGTACCGAATATTACTGATTCAAAAATACGAAATTGCTGAAGAAACATGATTCACATACTTTTTAATTATTTTATTAATGAAACAATACAACAAAAATAAAAATAATTTATTTGATGTAAATTCTAAAAATTCCAAAACAGATTTCTTAGATTTAAATAACCCACCAGTTGAACTGTGTTAGATAAAAAATCAGGTAAAGAAGAAATACAAATTTTTTGATTATACGAGTTTTTTTCATTTTTATTTAAAAATTCAACACTTTTAAATATTCATATACAGTGTATAATTGTACACTGATACTAATGGTAAATTATCGTTTAAATAGGATTTTGTTTGTAATATTAAGTTTTCATTTTTAATGTTACAAAATTAATATTTAGATTTAATCTAACAAGTAGTTTCTGAAATCAAAATTCACGAAAGCGGAAAATTGAAAAGTTTATAGATCTGTATTATCTAAAGAAATATGAAATCATCGAAGTGACAATTTAATTTTATATATACCACCATGTCTTCCTAATTTTACATGTATACCTACTACGTAATATTTTATTTTGAAAGAAATTCCTGTGGCACTGTCGCTAACGATCATTATCAATGTTCAAGTGCACTGATATTTTAGATATTCTGAGTTTTATGCTCAGTGTGCACTTCTATTGATTTTACCGTTTCTTCACGGGGAACACTATCTACATACTGGGCCATAGCGTTTAGAAAGCTTGAGGACCCTAAAAGATAATTTTAGGTTACGAAGAGTCTCTCGATAAGAGACATTCGTTTGAATTCTTAGTTCAGATTTTAAGATTTTTTTGCCTTAGGCCTTAAATTTTGAAGGTCTTTTGATTATTTATTAGACATTCGAAAATTTGAAGAGGTAAGAAATAAAATTGTTGCACCATTTAGGGAAGTCGATTAATTCTTCATTTAGGATAAAGAAAAAGATTAGAAATATCTCATTAGAAAATTTAGTATCGAACATTTAGAAAATACTACGATATTTACTATTAAAATTCACAAATTCATTTATTGTTATGATTATTACCATTGTTTAAAAAATGAATTTGGTGCATTTTGTTTTGCAAACTAAGAAAAATATCTTTTCTGTTCATTATATCTTTATTGATGTTAGTGTCGGATGATTTACTTTTAGATGGGAGTGTATGAATCAGGGTCGAAACTCCTTATTTAATAAATAGCCGACACCGATACCAGTACTCTATAGAAATAAGTTCAAAACTTTGCAATACGTTTGTATAGTCGGAAGTGCTATACATTTGCGACATTCGTGAAGCACAGAGTTATGTTCGTAATTTGTTGACCAATTCGAATAAATTTTCTAGCCAATCATAGAAATGATTTTTACATTAACTTCAAACAGTTAAAATTAATTTAAGATATTTTTAAGCGTTACTGTCACTATATTTTACTAATTATTTACTGAATTGAATACTTTATTTTTAAAATATTGAAAATATTAAATATTTTATATTAATACTAGTAAATAGATGTGCAGAAAGCCAGTTCAGAGCATTGTTCTAATTTCCTTTAAAAAATTCCATAAAGGCCTAAAAATGACGCAAAAATCGTAAATACTCCTTAACATTCTGTAGCAAGTGTATTATTGAAGAAATAACAATTTCCGGATGTGAAAAGTAGAGGTTTCGAGCTTTAATGATTTTTTGTAAACTGTACCGTATTTGATATCATATTAATCAGAAAAGCGTCACGAATATGTTCGTGAAAGTTTCACAACAAAAATTATTAGAAAAAAAAGCTCTATTACCGGATTAGTATTATGTTGCCGATACCGGTGTCGATATTTCGTTTTCTTGCTATCCTTTCTTACACATACATTATTATGAAATTATTTTAATTTATAATTAAACACCTCTAAAGTGTAATTTTATTGGAATATTCTCATTTCGGCCACGAAGTTTTCATATACACGAGACGTTAAGGTACGTTGAAAAGCGATGGAATAAACTGGGTCAGTTTCTTATTATTTTGAGCAGAGGGAAAGGATGCGTGGGTGTGCAACCGTGTTAGTCATTTGGGGACGAGCGAAACTACCCCTCGTGGAAATGTTTTTGTTCGGTGCGGCTCGGAACATGTAAAGCAACGAGGGCATTGACGTCCCTCAAAGTGCATACAATCTGTCGTTATGGAAACGCTGCGCATCACAGAACCACCGATTCTTCTTTGCCGATTGTAACCTCTTCTCGTTGCGGCACTCGATAATCTGTCTGTAAAAATTATCTTTACCTTACGAAACGGTGTAATTCTCTTCAGCTAGGTTTGTTGTTCTTACCAAACAACGACGAACGAAACTGGGTTAATCTTAGTCGATCAACCCTCCGATGGCGGAGCCCGGGTATATCTTGACCCAGAGTATCAAAATCACCATTCAATTACCGAGTTATTGGCCACTATAGTGGCTAGGGAAACTTGTAAATTTTTCATAAAATGTTCGTTGTATACTTATACATGGTGTCCCAAAAATGTTCCTTGGAAGGGGCTATTCCCAAGGTCATTTCAAATTCCTTGATTTGTTACGTTTTTAAAAAATTGTTAAATCTACTGATGTTATTCGATCTACTGTATAGAAATCGCGAAAAGAGGATTGAGGGCGTACGCATGTTGGGCTTTTCGAAACGGGGACAAAGTACAAAATCATTCTGAACGGCACTGTGCCGGTTCCCGTGAATTGTTCTGGGATCTCTGGTGCCCGTTTTTGTCGAAAAATTCTCAAAAGGTCCAAGTATAGTCGTAACGCATGCTGCTTGCAGCTGTACGTCTAGAAATCCCGCTTCTCTACACTAATGGCAATAAAGCAATTAAGACTCGGCCGGTTTTCGAATCGCTGTATCGCGATGCGACAGCCAATCACTGTGCATCCTGCATGCCGTTAGAATTTGATATCGTCAGATAAATCAGTCAGCGATTTAATTAATTTCTTTGCATATTCAATTATTTTGTTGGTCATTAACGAACAAATCACGGCTACGAAAATCATAGAAATCATGAATTCAATTTACATATTGAAAATTGAATATATCAATTATAATTAAATAGGAAACTTAATTTACTGCTTCATTCTATCTATAATTACATTAAATGTTACGTATTTTACACACTTGTATAATAAAAGTAATAAGTATAAACATGATTATAGCAAATACAATTGTACATGATATTTCAATGTATTCTGATTATATTTGTATACATAACGTGTTTAGTTGAGGATAAAATTAAGTTAAACGGTACATCATGTTTTGTCAATCAATATTACTGTTATAATACTTCAGTTTTATTTATTGTATAGTCTTCTGGTATATTGATCATTTAACGAACAGTATAAATTAACGCTTTTCAAACTAGCTGTTCAAAGCTGTTATTGTCGTAAAATGTGTTGGATTAACCGAAACTGTTAATCCGTATATTTTTGTGTAAACAAGAAATTCTTACTTCCTCGAAAGTAGGAACAAGTTTTAATTAAGTTGGAACACTTAATTTACTCTGAAAAAGTGAAAGTTGTGACCAACAAATTTCCTAGAAATGTTGCGGCGATAGATAGATACGAAGTTGAAACCTTGAGCCATTCGATTCAATGAAATTATATAAGATCCACAATGTCGACACGTTAAAAAACTAATTAACACAGTTTATGCCGCGATCGATATCAAAACATTTTCCTGCGAAACATTTCTTCGTGGAGAACAAGTTTCTGAGTAAATTTAGGTGTACGGTTAAGTGACCCAACCAGTTTTCACACTATCTGATTACGGTTATCTATTTTACGAAAAAAGGACAGGTAAAGGTCATAATAGCTGTCCAGCCTACACCTATTTCTTCAAACTTGCAATACTGGATATGGCAGCTATAATTCTTTCGAAATAATACCACAGTTGGTCGCAGAAGTAATCGACACCTTTGGTATTAAACAAATAATTATTATACGTGTATTTTACTGTAAAATTTTATTTTTGAAACTAAGTTAATTCTACTTTAATTCTACAGAACTGCAGAACGAAATTCTATTTTAATCCCATAGAATTGAACCGTAGAATTACCGTATTTTATTGTAGTTTATATAGGGTGAACCAACATACTCCCGAGAAGTATTTTTGTACAACAAATAATACAGATATTTAGGTAATCTCTTTAGTTGATCCACCCTGTATATAAAATGAATTAATCTCATGAAAAGGATGTGTTGGGCTATAACATACATACATTCGGTTATCTTCAATATCTTTTTTCATTGATTAACAAAGTACGGTATCATGTTGAGCCAATTATAAAATCGTTGGCTACATTTGGCTCCTATTTAATCAAAGTTTTCTTTAGAAGTTAGAACAATTAGTTTATTACATGACATGAAGAAAATTTTTTGAATATTGCAATTGATTGGAATTACAGAGAAAATACTAAAAGTTGTTGTTTACAACTTTTTCATGTGGGCCTGTACTTGAACATTTGAAAAATACGTTTTGTAGATTAATTACACGTATTCCGAAAATTTCATCAAAATTATCAATGTCGTTAAATTCTTACAGTCTTTACAGTGTTGTTCTCAAGTTACAACCGTCAAGTATTATTACAATTGTGTTCTGGAATGTAAGACCCTAACAATGACACAGCTTTGTAGAAACAGCAGGGTAATTAACACCAGATTTACGGGACCTGTAAAAATGACGAGTTCTACATTCTTTGATTTACAATTATTGCGATTGTAAAAATGCATTTATAATAAATTATGGTAACAGTTGCTAAAAATCTGGCTGAATATATTCTTGATATTTTTATAAAATAATCCAGACTGGACACTTTTAGTACTCCGTAAACCTAGTGTTAAATAACGATTTGCCAGTACTAATTAAAACATTCTCATAGAAAATCTGTATCGAAGTATGATGGTAATGGGATTTTTAATTTGTCGGTGAAACATTTTGAAAGTTAGTGTTCTGGAATAGGGCAGCCCCTTAAGCCGGATACAGACACGAATGTAATGCAACGGGTAATGTAACATGACATCGCTGTCCAAGCTTTGCTCGCGAATAAAGCGGGCTTCTCAGAACATCGGCCCTGTCGCCAGGGAGATCAACGCACCAAACACGACATCCGGCAAACACGAAACCAATACAAATCGATTTTACTGAAGCATCCCCAGTTTCTTCTCTTTTGTCTGACACGCGAGCGGTGACGATTTCTATTTCAATCGTGATAAAAATTCGAAAAAAGGAGCATTACATATATACACAGTGTCTATACGAAATATCTTCATTATTTTAAACAATACGCGAAAATGTTTCAAATGAAAATGACACGATTTAAAGCAATTAATAATATAGTGATAGTAGCCTTTTGACGAGTGGACGCGTAAAGGACATATCGAGTGACACATATGTCACTCTCGGTTTTAAAATGCAATGACTTATCTTTTATGCCCGATTTCAATAGAATGGTAAATTCTGAACAAAAAATTACCGAGGCGCATTTGTCCTAACATGTACCGTTTCTGAGATAATTTCAATGTATTCGTCGTATTATTTTCGTTCTTAATAGTAGATCAAATACAAAATAGAGAAGACATTTAAAGATGCTGTTATATTATTTTCCTCTAATCACGAGTATTTACAAGAGAAATAAATGTCTGTGTAACTTTTGTGCCTTGCTATTAATGCAGACGATTTTTAATTTCCACAAAAATTTGCAGTCTACTTACGAGTGTTCTGAATAGACTACGGATTTTATGCATTTATGAGGAAAATAAATTGTCTCATTAAAATGATTAAGAAACGAAATAAATGTAGCTCCTGTATGTTGTAATGAATCCAGACAATTTTTATTTTGCTTACAAATCATAATATTTAACAAAATAAAAAATCTCAACAATTCAAAATTGCCCATTACTTCTGAACTAATTGTAATAAAAGTTTGAAAGAAAATGCGTACACATATTGTACTCTAATTATACTACACGCTCGTGGATTGATAAGATCTACCGACAAGAAATCGCTCTTAGAGTTTATTGTAGCTATGATAATAATTAATGACGGTGAATGGGATGCCTTATCATTTCTATAAGAGTAATAAGCAGCCATGAGAAGCTGTCGGTGATCTGGGTGACATCGAGGGACGAGACGATCACTGTAGGAGAAAGAGGAAATCAGCTGAGCGGCTCACGGAATAATCAGGAAGCTATTTGGCCGAGTTACATCGCGGTCTCGTTGCGAACGTCCGTTTTAGCTCTTTAACTGTCCACTGTACAGTTTGTAAAGTAATACTGATTCAATGCACAGCCGTGGTACAAGTGTAACAGTAAGTGTGTAATTTTTTCAAATTTTTATTACGGCTAGTTATGAAGCTGTGACGATTCGAATATCCTCGAACACGGTCTACATGAAAACAATATTTGATATAAAAATCCTTTTCCATATAAAATATTAATGTAAGGGTGTTGCAGTATAGTTGCAACAGCATATGTGCAATTTCTTTCAAATTTTTATTACGGCTAGTTTCATAATTACAAGCATCTTCCTCAGTAAAGATGTTTTCTTAAAATATCTCGATAAATAATGATTTTTATAGGATTGTGCCCCAATACTTTTTTACGTAGAATGATAAGAGAAACAATAATGGAGTTGTTGAAAGCACGTGCACCATTGTGCTTGTAAAGAAACGTGGTCCTACGAATGTAGTACTCTTTGAACTCTTTCTCCTTTTGACATTCTTCTGTGACTGCGCTGGTAACGGAGTTATAACCTGAAACAATGGATCACGTTGTATATACGGTCTTACCTTTCATACTCAATGTACGCTCAAATAATTTATTCGCGAGTTTGATCGAATATTTCGTACCGGTGGTATTATTAACAAAGGAGCGACTTCAAGTGAAAGACAAAATGGTACTCTGTTGAGCAATAATAAAGAAAATCGATGTAAAATTATATATTGGACCGGACTTGCATCAGGAAGGAATATAAAGTCGACAATCCGCTTATTTTACGCGCAAATCGTGCGTAACGACCAGTTCGCAGTTTTCCGGTACCCGATGCGACTTCTTTCCAGAGACCTTTTCCGCGCAGACTTTTTGGAAAGTTGCCGCTGAAACGGGCGAAATATTAACTGGCGATATTAACCACAGCATTTGTTCGCCGTTTAATCCGTTCAATTTCAGCGGTTCAACGAGTTTGACAACTTTCGACGGTGACGCAATTGACGGTACCCGTAAATGTATCGCGTGCTCGTTGCATAATGCACGCCGTGCAAGCTCAGAATGCATTCACGCGAGAAATCCAGCGTCGCGAACACGAGTCCTTCGAAACGAATTCTGCGTCTTTCTTTTTTTCGTCGCCGACAGAACGCTCGAGTGCAGTCGAATGCACCGTTGCATTCGAGAAAACGATCTGAACGAAGCTTTTTGCGGATTTTCTACGGAACTAAGAGGGATTGCGATACCGTTTCGATATTGTCTTGAGGTTACGCCTATTTTTGTCGTTGCACGCTTTGTGTCACGATTTTTTTTTTTATTAATTTAAATTGTACACCCCGTAAACATTTCTTTTAATCGAGAAATCTTGCATTTCTGAGTCGATGCGGTTCTCAATTCTCTACCACATAATTCAGGAGAAATTCGAATCTGAAGATAGTATAGTACTTGGCAGTTGAATTGAAATATCTCATGATCTAATGGTAGTTTTTAGCCATAAATAGCTTAGTACTGTTTTGTACAGAATTACAAGCTGGTCCTGTGCATTCAAAAATACATGATTCCATTAAAAATATTCTATTGACCTTCTATGCTCCTTTCAAAATTATACAATTTTTGTCGGGAACAGTTTTTAATATCAGCAGCAGTTGCGTGGATATTCGCTAATAGTATCCACACGAATAATGTATATTTTTCATTGGAGTGGAACGTTTTCTAATTTTGAGTGCACTCAATGTCGTTTGAACTAATGATTTTTAGCTACAAATAAGTCTGGGACTATTTTTGTAGACGATTAAAAACTGTATTGACTAATTAAAAAAGAAACTCGCTGACCTTCGCTCGGAGGTCACCACCATAAAAATACAAGTGACATCAAATCATGCAGCCGCTTACAGCCGTTCAACTATTATTTCCCCATTGCCAGCAGTTCCTTAGACATTCTGGACGATTTAATCAAATAGAACACTCTGTATATTAATAAAATCGCGGGATTAAATTTATAGAGAATTTAGTGGTCTTGTTCCACGACTTAACGGGAGCCTACTTTATTAGTTAAAGTATCTCGAACTGTATGCACTTTATTATGCAATGAAATACATTGTAAGTGCAACGAGGGTGCAAGACGAAGTTAAACTAAATTAGAGCGGTTGATATATTCGAACGAAATGTTTCTCCGGAGCAAACGTAGCTTGTCGTTGTCGGAGAACGCCTTCGCTATGCTCCAGTTGCTTAATTAAGACATATTTGTCGGTGGAATTATCGTGGGCGAGCGACAAAGAGCATCGAGAATTGGGCGAATTAGGCCGAATTCTTGTTTGTTAAGAATACACCCTACGCAAACTGAACTTGAGCTGCAGCAACGTAACGACACGATTTGGCTGCAGCGGTAATTAACCCTCTCCATATTTGGGTTGAATACAAATAAAAATATGGAATTTTTTTTAATTAACACGTAGCATAATGCTTCATCTATTTTTAAAAATAAATTTTCTGTTATAACATCCTTGTTTAAACCGAACTTCATTAGAATTTGTAGAACGGTTGAACGAGTAACCACTGCATTAATAAATCCTTAAAATATAAATTTTGCAACAAAAAAAAAAAGAATTTAAAAAATTTAACATTTCATTATTGTTTCAATTTGACAATAAGTGCATTTACGTAAGTTAATATTCTGTTGCATTGAAATTTGTATGCATCTTTAGTATTCAAGAATTTTTCTGAAGTTAAGGGAACAAACATTATAATAAAATTACATTCTACTTAATTTGATTGTAATTCTCTAGAATTTTTCATGAATAGGTAAAAATGTAAAGCAGTATGTCAAATTAAATTATATTTTAAATTGAAAAGCTTCTTCTTATACCGAAAATATAACAATATTAGATATAATAATACTAAGTTACTGTGGATAGTAAAAATATATCAGATTATAGTGTCTTCTATATAATAAAAAGGTTTGCTTTTGATTGTATGCCTACAATAAAAATGAATAAATAGGAAAATGAATAAATAAATCTTGAACGAGGACACGTCAAAAACAGAATGTTTTTTCATGATAGAGATCTATTATTATTCTAAGCCAATGAATCTTTTTGCTGTGATATTGCATTCGGAATAAAAATTAACTCGGTACAAACATGGCTGAGGTATTCCCATGTAATGAATAATGAATACAATTGCAACCTTGCTGTTCTCTTCGTCAGATAGTAATCTATCTCACTATTACGTTTGTTATGCAATTATCCTACGATTTTGTAAAGTCAATTCCATGAAAACATCAGTTAATAAATCTCTCGATCAAATTCTAAATTAATAATAGTGGCAAAGAAAAATTGGATTATCGATTTAACAAAATAAAAATTGAAAAGTTAAGATTATGATGCTGAAAGCAGTCTTTCAACCGTTTTGCATCCATAGTCGCCAGATCAAGACTTATTCCCCCACTCTAATTTCCCCTTCTACCGCGCTATTCCCCTATGCTTCCTCCACGGCCGGGTCACGTGACGCGTTTCGTCTCTGTCGTGCATACTCCGGTACTGGCGGAGAGAGGGTAACTTTTTCCCCTCAATTCGAGCTCCCTCCCCTCATCTGGCGATACTGCTTGCATCTCGCAGATCATAATTTTTGCTACATCCGATGCATAAACACGAAAATTAATTTAAAAATTTGGAAAAAACTCCCATTTTTGGGAGACGTGGCTCCGAAAGAGTTAATTTTCAAAGTAAATTGAAAAATGTCTGAAAAAGTTGGTACTGTGAAAAGCACTCTCGCTCCCTTTGAGTATCGTTCAAATACAATTATGTTTATAATATTATAAAGCAGATGTTGTATTTGTTAGAATTGATTAGAATCGTTCTGAGACAATTATTTCAGCACCCAGAGACAAATTGTATCAAAAATAAAAATATTCACTAACGTACTGTTAAATATTTCAAGGAGCACAATGCTCTAGCTATTCCCTCGCGTTCAGTGTGTAAACTGATGTCCCCAAGTAAAACATTTAGAAAGTGGTACATTAATAATAACACCTAAGATGACCGACTCCCGGCCTTACGTGGCTGACTACTGGAACAACTGCCTTACGCAAGGAAAATGCAACTAGCTTTTAGTTAGCGCGGGAGAAATTCCGAAATTTGAAAATTCGATTTCGGACTTTCAAATTCGCGTTGAGCGTGTCAGAATGTATAGGGATCACGTAAAGAAGGAGTTAGAATTGATTGGGCAGCGTGTTACAGCAAGATTTCATCGTTGGCTGCGTCCGAGGAGGGCAATCACGATGCAAATGCGTTTGAAATGATCGTCGACAGCGAGAAAACCGTGCGCCGAGAGACTTTCAATACCGGAGACCTCGTGCCTTGCGTTCTCGGATTGTCTTCCACGGCTACATACAATTAACAATCCGGTTTCTTCTTCCGCCTAACGTCTCTCATAATCCGTCCTTGCGCCCGGCGACTGTATAATTTATATATTGCGTCTCGGGCAAGTTACATACGGCCAGAGACACCGTTCGCATGCTTGAGAACACGCGAGCGCAGGAAAACATGTGTAAACTCGAAGAATTTTATTCATGCTCGATAAATCGATAAATCTTAGGTGAAAAGATATTCTCCTAGAAATGCGGCTTGCGAATTATAATTTTGAAATGTGTTAATAGTCAGTTGGTAATAGAAAGTAATTATAATAAAATTAGTATAAATCCTTACCTTATGCCTAACTTTTTTTTTTGGTCCGCCAAATGTTTTGGAATATACAATTTGGCCCACCTAGGTAAAACTTTGGGAAGCCCTGTATTAGATGATTGTAAAAGTTGTATTGGAAAATAAAATAGAAGGGTTCACATTTTAAAATAACAAGTTTTACAATTAAGTATATAGTAAAAAGTATTTTTACAATTGTCTGGCAACGTTGTACAAGCTGGTGAATTCCTTTTCGGTAAAAACTGCGGTGGTTTTCCTCAAAAAAAAAAGGTCTTGAGGTCTCTGAAAATCGGACGCGGACTTTAGCAATCGTTCAACAATTTCATGGGAAACGGAGGAATGACGAATTCTCTACTTTCGACGCCTTTTTGCAAGTTGCACTTTTTTGTCGACCGTAATTGCATCGAATCGATGCGTTTTTGCTGACTATTCAAATTAGATTACTACATCTTGCTGGAAAGTGGTTGATATTCAATGTGTTGTAATTTCGTGGAAATAATCAATGGACGATTAACCTAGGCTCTTTAAAACGAGCTAAGTCTTTACTTTTATTAAAATGAATTGTGTTTTGTTGAGATACTCTTTTTTCCTATCTGGAAAATTTTATACATTCAAAATGTTTCTGCAGGGTTAAGCAAATTTACGTAACTCATTTGACAGAACATAGTCTCTGCTTTTTGGCGCCCTAAGTCGCTCTTTGTAGTACATGCTCCGACGCTAGTTTAAAATTTTGTTCGCTACACAAGTTATCACGGATTTAAAGACCGAAGCGTCCGTTTTATAACGACGTCATAAAACTCGAAATACATTTGTATTGTTGGCGTTTTACTGCACTGTAAACGAAAAGTGTGTCGCTACCATTCGAATAGCAATAGAAAGGCAATAAAAAATCGCACATTTTTAACACTATGTCTGAAATACAGTAATGTCTTGATCTAAGCCGAACGGAGCTACACGATCTTAGTCAGTTCGCCTATCACCTCCGCTGGGAGGCATACGTGTGAACTACTACTAATCCAATTACAAAATTTCTTTATTTTTAATTATTTTTTTATGAGTCTTTCGCCAACTTATTTGGGGAATTTTTCTGATTAAAATGACCCTAAACGCGATACAATTTGAACTGTATTTAGTGGTTCAATTAACGGTATGTAGTGCGCGTTCAGCCGCGCGGTCACAAAAAACTAGTAGCCCTACACGATCTATGTCACAGCACGGACCCGAGGATTGGACTTTACTGTACCAGTTTGTGCACCATTTTCCCTATTTAATCGTATCTGAAAGTTTAAAAAAAAATCTAACCTATTTAATTCCATGACTTTTCCGTCACAAACTCTAATTGTGAAAAATGAAAAACATAGAAAAGTGCCAGCTTTTACAATCTTTAATAAAAGATTAAATAAGAGTGCATCGAAGCCATTGAATATAAAGAATTTTCAGGCGAATCGGTTGGGCTATCGAAAAGTCGTTGCCAGACACTGCGCTATACTTGACACAGCTAAATCTAGCCGAGTCTAAATGACAATTAACTCCTCGCCGATCGTCAAATGAAATGACATTTCAAACAGGCACGTTTCATTTCTCTTTTGTGATGCAGCGATCTTATCTACAGGGTGGTTCGCATAAAAATTTAGGAGCAGTTTTCTCGAAGACTATAGCGGAGATCGACTAGACAATTAAGATAATTCAGTATCATAACTATTTCGATTTTAATGATGCTTGCATGAAACTTTGGCCAACATATTTTTGACACTTTCCTGATCGATGTGATACCAAACACGATACACTTTGGAATATATTTACTTGTTTAAATCTCGATACAGTAGAACCTTGATTATCCGAACCGAGGGATTGAACTGTTGTAACTTCCTGGAAAAAAATTGGAACTTAATTTATGCAATAATAAAATGATGAACATGGTTTTTCAAAATTGGTAGACTTTCTCTTAATTATTTCCTCTTTTGTTTCGTTTCTGCAGGCAATAAAGAAATGATTGTCTTATTTATTGGTGCTAATAAACATTTTTTGTTTTGTCACAGGTGGAAGACAAGCGAACGAAAGCAAAATGGCGTGCGCATCACAGTGTGCCAAATACTTCCTGTGTTTCTTTAATTTCGTTTTCTTCGTAAGTATGCGTATAACGAATATATGAAAGTGTTTTAATCAGTCAATTTTCTCCTGACGAAGGAGAAACTACTGTTTAATTAGCAAGCTAGGTAGAACGGACGTGGTGCAGGATGCATAACTTGTAATTTTACTTTAAAATATAGAATTTGAACAATGATGTCCTTGTTACGGTGTTCATATCCTTGTAGTAATTATTTGTCAATTAGATCAGGTTGTTAGCACAATGATAACTGCGTTTTCTTTGCACTGCACTGTTCTCAGCCATAGCGTGAAAATATTCAAATTCAAATTTGAATTTTGCGCGAAAACTTCAAACTACAAAACGACTCGAATTTCAAAGCAAATATCCGTAAAGACCAAAAGGATTTTTTCCATGGAAAATATTCGATCAAATTTTTTAATTTCTAATAATTCAATTAATGTTCCAGCGCTAATTGTTAACGGCAGGATTAACAAAATCTTGAAAAGCAAATTAGTTTTATTGTCACGGTGTGTATCAGTAAAACCGTAAGGATTTTTTACATTAAAAATATTTGATTTTAATTTTCATCTTTGGAGCGAAATTCAATTTTTCAAAAAACTGCGAATGATAAAGAGAAACGGTTTTCTCAAGTAATGCAAAAAATATAAATTAAAGTTTGCCGGCGATGTTTAACTAAAACTTGGTTTAAAAAAAAAAAAACAAGAAAATTAAGCACATTTGTTTCGCAGGTGGCCGGAGGAGCTGCGTTAGCTCTTGGAATCTGGCTATTTGCCGACAGCAATTCTTTTGCTGAACTCATAGGCAAACTCGACCAATCTGCAGATATACTGGTAAATTTTCGTCAAAATTTGCAAATAAAAAATAGTTCCTAGAAAATTTATTAGAATCCAATGCGACGTTATTGTATCTTTAATGTAGTAATTAAAATGCAATTTTATTTAATTATAATCTCTGTATTAATGTTTGTATTTTACTATTTAATGAATTTTATTGCTACATTATTTTATATTCTAGTAAGTTCTATTTAATTTTAATGTCTGCATTAATTTTTCTATTGTATTATTCAATTAATTTGAACATTATTTTACATTAATTTTAAAACTATATTATTTTATTTTTAATTTAATTAAAATAGAATTTTATTTCTCCTAAATTCGCCTATAAAAATATAACTTTGCAATGTAAACAAAGTTTTATATTTTGTAGTTGAGGGTGTATCTAAAAAAAAATATTTTCAGTTTTAGAAATAGAAAAGTTTAAAATAGGAAAATACCTAAAAAATTCTGTACATTAATTTTATATGAAATGCGATGATTTTTTTCCAGAGTAAAACAGATGCAGATGTCATCAGAGTGATATCATACATCCTAATTGTAGCAGGAGCGCTGACTTTCCTAATCAGTTTCTTAGGGTACTGTGGAGCAATGTTCGAATCAAGATGTCTACTCTGTTTTGTAAGTATTCTGACATATTCTTCGAAGTCATCCATTGTCTCACACTATAAAAGTAACTTTAATTTTGCAGTACGGTGTCCTTATATTACTGGTTGTGGTCCTCGAATGTATCGTAGTGGGTTTAGCCTTTGGGCTCAAAGGAGACGTAAGTCATTTTTGCTCAAATATAGATTCTAATATTTCGAATAAACAATATTTAATTAAATATCCTCCTTGCTGGGATTGTTCCAGGCGGAGAAGAGTACGCAAAGTTTGCTAAAGTCTACGATCAAGTACTATGCCAGCAACATTGACAAAACAGAAACAATTACAGTCTTTTGGGATGGCCTAATGAGTCAGGTTGTTAAGGACTTCATTAATTGATTAATCAAATGAGCGTGTAGGAGGAATGAAACGCATGAGAGATTAGTATGAAAGATTCATAG
Source organism: Halictus quadricinctus (assembly GCA_028454245.1). NCBI lineage: Eukaryota > Metazoa > Arthropoda > Insecta > Hymenoptera > Halictidae > Halictus > Halictus quadricinctus. The sequence goes on along the minus strand of CM052117.1, from coordinate 2,981,602 downwards.
GCACAAATAGAATAATAGGTTTAGCCTCTTCCGGTGTTATGAACTTTGTGGCATGTGTTTTTATGTTGTTTTTAACTTTTAGCTTCATTGTTGCGGAGTGGAGAGTTACACAGACTTCCGAGAGAGCATAAACTGGACAACTACAGATAAGATTGTTCCTGAAGCATGTTGTATAAAGGACAACAATGCTTTGAAGGATCCTTCCTGCCCTATGAGTCCCACTTCCAGTAATTCTTACTACAAACAGGTCTGTAACGCATACGACAGATTTAATCGGTTGAGTCGATCTAGCATTTCGATTTTTTCTATGTTATAATGAACGATATAAATTGAAATTTTATATAAACACTATAACTTCAAATTAATTGTCACAATAAAAATTTTCAACATAGAAATAAAAAAAAAAGAATTTTACAATATGTACTTGGGTATCTGATATATGTGACATTTTTTTCTGAATTTTTACATGTCGTTAAAAAGGAAAAATTTTAAGATACAAATCAATGAGATCAATTCATAGAGAAGACCTAACTCAGACCGCAACAGTAGGGTTGTATCAATTTTGTATCGATATTATGAATATTTTAGGGTTGCTACGAAGCGATAGTGAGGACAATACAAGAAAACGCAGCGATTGCAATCGGCGTGGGAGCAGGACTGGCATTTGTCGAAATCCTCGTGATTATTTTAGCCCTACACCTAGCCTGCTGTTACTGGCGACCCCAACATGGTAGGCTTCCTCTTCTCACTTAACGCATCTCAATTAGTAAAACAGAGTTTCCCCGGCGTATTCGAGCAAACGGTTTCAAATCTCCCGCCAAAGATTTGGCGGAAAATTCAACGAAAGCAAACCTTTCTAGCGGCAGACGACGTGTCTAGAAAGACTGTAGAGAAATTTCGTCGAGAAATTTGATAAAAAAAGGAAAACGTTCTTTTAGCTTGCATCGACGTGTCATCGTCGAGACAGGCCTGGTGAACAGCGACGGAGACGGTGTTTGCTTTTTCAAGTAAGACTTAGAAGGCGTTGCGCGTTTCAATTCCTTTAATTTTCCAGTAGAGTTTGCATGAAAATTACCTTAACGATTTTTAAAATATTATCACAGATAATTCGTATCCTATTGTTCATACAAAAAAAAAACGTTCTATATAAACTATCCAAAATCCGATTATACACGATTAATAGTTTGAATCCATTTTCGAAACGAGTCAGATGAGCAAAATGTAATTTGGTATGTTTATCAAATTGTTAATAATATGTACAAATTTTTCTTATGAAAAACAAGATTACTTTCTATATGGATATTTTTAATAACTTCCAAGTTTATATATAATTAAATTTTTATTAGACGGTTGTTTTAATTATAACCCGGTTTAAACTTATAGTGTTCAAAAACTATAATAATTTTGTTACTTTGTGACTTCTATGATATATATTTTTTATACAAAGTTTATTCTCTAAACTTAACTATCATTTTTCAGCTATTTTCAGCAATCAATCTAAAAGAATGTTTTGACAAAATTGAAAAATTCAAGATCCTCCTGATTTTCTTTAATGATACCTTACATTTTACCTTCATATAATAATCATAGATCATATAATAACATTGGATTCGGACAACATTGAAATCAGAAATTCAAATCAGAAATATTAGAGAAAGTTTTTTGAATATTTTAAAAATTGAAATGAACTAAAGACTGATTAACTTGCATTGAAAAATAGCAACCAATGCCAGAGAATACACCCTGTATAAAACTAACGAACCTAAGTGCCTGAGCATGAAATAATTTAATTCCAAAGCAGTTCCTTTTCGGTAGGGAAATTTCTTTGATGAATATCAAGGGAAGGCCTCAAATTTTTTGAAAGATTTAAGAAAGCTTTATGATTATACTAATAGTGATAAATCGGTGAAAAGAACACTGTCAATTCACACCGGGCGTCCAAAACGTTTTCGTTTGCAGTTTTAACTTGTTGGTGCTGCTGTTGACCAGATACACTAACAACGAACTCTCCTCACATCTTCATGACACCATAGAAGTGAATTGGTTTACGCTTGCTTGAAACTAGCCCAGGATCTGTTCGATATTTACTATTCATACCCAATCTACTTGTCACTGTAACATTCTTAAAATTAATTGTTAATGTAATTAAGAATTCTTTATTTTATTTCTATCTCAGAGATATAGTTCCGACATCTTTGTTATTGCTTATTATACCAATTGAAATTGCTTTGAAGCAATAGCAAAAACGTTGGAGTTAAGAAACGAGTGGTTTTTGTTGAATTATTCCTTGTTTACTGTTTAAAAATTATTTATGAGTTTCATCGATTTTGAGAATTAAAAATTACTATGTCCTACGAATCAGTACAAAATGAAATTTAAGACGCGATAGACAGAACTATATGAGTCGGCGTTGAACCACTTTGTATATATTTAAACTAGTTAAAGCGTAAAGATAATTAAGCGATAGAACAAATTGAAACGGATACTTCAATATATATTGTATTGCATTATTTTATTACAATTTATTTAGTGTATTGTATTAGTGTGCATAGATAGAATATAGTTGAACGTTTTGTACAAGAATTGAGATTTGTATATGAACTTGTACCGTTTTCCAAAGTGTAAGAAGATAAAAATTTTGTATTATTTTTAAACAGCGAATTCTTTTATAGATTCCCTCAATCGTTCTAAAAAACTGTATGTCCTTATATGAAAATAATCATTATTACTAAAACATTTATATAAAAATATTCTGTGATTAAAAATTGTAATTTTATTACTAAAAAAAATCTTAACAAAAGGAGAAGATAATTTGATAAAAAGGAAAATCATTGGGGTAATAAATGAACACGTTTTATCATATAAATTGTATATAAATATACTATAAATTATATTATTGATAGAAATTAATTTTAAAATAAAATATATGTGTAGGATCACCCATTTAAATCAGTCCACTCGAATATCTACGAAAACGGTTTATTGAAATAAAAAAATGTTTCAAATAAAAATTCAGTACTTTAAGACGTGCACGATTTGATTCCAGGTATTTTTTTTTGTAGGTGGAGCTGTTTAGGTCCTATATAGATCAGCAATGTTTGTTTTTAAATGGAATCTTTTTTATCTATAGATTTTTCGATTTGATTAACACAGTAGTTCAAATAGAACTTGGAGCCAATTGTATTCTTTTAAATAATGGTCAAATACTACTTGGAGCCAAATTTATTCTTTTAAATAATGGTCTTTAGCCATGAGAGTGGCCCAGTGCTTACTTGTAAAGAATTAAAAACTGCATCGATCAGTGCATTTAGAAATATGGAATGTCCCATTTGATCGATGCAGCTTGTAGTTAAAAAAAAAAGTAATAAGCCGCTTATGGCTGAAAACATTTACTTCGAGACATAGCATGCGAGATGTCCGTTTAACTGTTGTCCGAAACATTTTTTAGTATTACCAATCAATCTTCATGTTCGAATTCGCGAGAAAAGCTCCCACAAAGCTTTGATGATTTAAAAGTTGTATTTTCTGAAATTGATTAACCCGTTTTACGATCTTACTTTAATTATAGAATTTATTTACTCTACGTCTCAACTAGTATCACAGTTGTTACTTACAATATAAAAATATTTTCTAGTTATCATATTATAGATATACAAGTTGCTTAAATTTGTCAAACTAAGAATTAACTATCGAAAAACTAATATTAAACATACAATACAATAATCGAGAAGTTAAAAATAATTAGTTACACGACAACTAGAAGAATGTGTATATGTCTGGCGAATTTTCAAATATCTATTTCACTCACATAATGGAAAATTTGTACTCTGAAAAAATATACATTGTAGAATTTCTTGTGGTCTCTCTAACATTAAATAAAGTACAGAGTTTTTTAATAGTATTAGATAATTAAAGGATAGATGGATTAAATGTACATTTCATCCAATCCGTATATTATAGTCCCAGTGAAATCCTTCTATCCTTAAATTATACTTGAACGCTATTTCTGTTATTGTGTGTACAGGTTTTATAAACAAATTTCGACTACTCTACTTTTTACAATTGCAATGTCTCTTAAGAACACGTTCTCGAGAACTACTCTCCTAAAATTCCCCAAAATGCGATTCAGTTGATCCAGGACGACTGATTTGGTAGACATAGGGGGCTAGGAGAGTAAAGTAGGTCCTATTGAGGTGGTCCACCCATTATTCCCATGGGTGGCATACCCTGGATCCCATAGGGTCCTTGCGGAGGACCTTGATTGCCAGCCATAGGGGAATGCAATTGCATCGCAGGACTTTGAATCTGCTGAGTTGGGGTCACTTGTCCACCGGCTGGTGACTGAACCACCTACAACAATTTTGTTCCGACTGAGGATTGATTTTTCAAGAACAAGCTTGCCAGAAGCAGGGTAACCTGCTTCTTGTGTAGCATGATTCTGTAGACTCTCCTGACATACTTATGATAATATTATAAACATTCGAACATGTTAGAGTTTAATTGAAGAAGAAAACTGGTGCTTTACAGGGGTTACGCTCTCTTTAAACATAGCTTAAATATATTTAAATGTTTATAACGTTATCGTTTAAAGTTGTTGTGATCGAGAGAATCAATAGAATTGTTCTACGCAAGAAACATTCGAATTACTTTTACGGTTAAAGCGCAAAAATTTCCGAATTTAAAAATTCGATATTTCTTCCGGAATTGAAATTTTTAAAAATTAAGGGTAATGAAAAAAAACAATTTTCACAAAAAGTGTCTGAAATTTGTTGAGCAATATAATATTATAAGCACTTTTTACCTGAGACATAACCGTAGGTGGCTCCGACGGCAGCGTCAAATTAGCCAGCAAGTCTCTGACTGCAGGGAAAAGCGAACATTCGGATTGGTTTGCACCGTACTCTGCAAACCTCTTTAATTGTAGAGACGCTGCAGCCATCGCCGAAGCTGGACTCGGATCTCTCTTCTCTGCCAATTGCGTTACATTCGTGTTAACATCGTAAACTAATGGTAAAACTAACGAGGGTGTCTCTCCTTGGTATGGTAATCCGATTCTAGTTATTTGTAACTGCAATAGAAATGAATCTCAAATTAAATTAAATTAAATATTTAATATTTTTCTGTATAACAAGAAAATACACTTACGAAAAACAGGATTTTATTTCTACAAACGAGCACTGCCGCCATGCCGGTTGGCACAATCGGTGTGCCTGAAGGAGGAATCCTTAAACACCATTGTACGTTCCATTTAAGCTGTTGTTGTTGCACTAACCCAGGTACCAGCTCCAGTTTCATTATTTGCACAAAATCTTTGAGAACGTTATATGGAACGTTCAACATCCTACCAAATCCAGAGAGAGTATTTGGCTTATATGGGGGAGCTGCGGCTCGAGTATCAAAGAATTTTTCTATAATCTGCCAAAAAAAATCACGCATAGAAATATCAATCAAATACAAATCAAATACAATACACAATTCACTAAAAAGTTACTTGTAACTCTTCCAGAGTCCATTGATCCTTATGTTCAGGAAGCGGCTGCACTTTTATATGAAGTGATTGCAGGTGTTGCGGATTCAGGCCAACTCGACACTGCAGGCTGTCTACTTTGAACTGTACAACTCCTGGTTCCGTACTATTAATCGCTGTTAGCTGTCAAATCAATTACAAATTAATCTATACGTTGTGTACCTATGAAAAGTTTTCATTTCGTTTCATTTTCATTGAAAAATTAGCAACTTACGCAGTCGTCTGTTTGTATGAATCGTTGGAACTGTCTGCGCATATAAATGCACCCCAAGAACCTTTCCAGCGGAGATAGATCCGGGCCCGGAAGTCCCGAGGGATGCGGAGAGGGGCAAGAGAGCAGTTCCAAGGCCTCGTGGGTGAGCAAGGTAGGCACTGCGCCAGCCCAGGATCGCTGTGGAAGAACTCTAGGAATATGTGTTCCCGTTTTGTAGTCCGAAGCCTGCGGACTGTGTAGCGCAGCATGTCCTGGACTCTGGGCTGGACGTACTGGAGAGGGTCTGGGTACGTTGGGTGAGCCTGGCCAGTTAGAAGCAGCTGGCGATGCCATGCTCTGCGAAGATGGAAAGGGACTGCCATCTATGTGCCCTAAATAAATAATTCATATCAAAAAACATATTGGACCCTAGCCAGACACATCAGTATACTAATTTCTACCTCTTACCAGTTTGCATGAAGGACCCTGCAGGCGAATGCCCAACCTGAACGCTGCTGCATGGCCCAGGAGAAGATGTAGGCATTAAGCCAGCAGGGCTGGGAACATGCATTGGATTCAAAGGACTGTTTGCAACCAGTCCAGAGCCTGGCGAAGGGTGTGGTAACATGTTAGGTGTGTTGGGTGGGAGAGATGGTGGAGAGGCTAGGTTGAAAGAGGTGGCTGGACTGCTTCCGAAGCTCTGATGTTGGTTCGTCTGAAAAAAAGTATATGTGTAATTGACTAGATAAAATTCGGATGTCAAGTGTATGATAACTAAAAAAATACCTGTGATATATTGGTAGTGTGTGGACTAGCTGGCGTGTGAGGATTGCTACCAGAAGGTGGAGTGAGTGGTGGATGGAACCGTAAACCATCTCTCTGCTGCGCAGGTGATTGTGGTCCGCTTCTGTGGTGACTTAAAAAACCTACGTTCCCACTTCCACTACCTCCATCACTGTCCATTGTTACAGGAGAAGGAGGATTGTCGTCTTCAGATTGTGACCTTCTGCGGAACACTGCACTTTCGTCTACGTACTTAGACAGGAACGCCTGCAGACATGTTATTAATTACCATACGTGTCGTAAAGCGATGAGTTTAACCCTCGTCCATCCCTCATTTTCGCAACTTAATGTGCCCCATCGTGTGCAAATTTACACAATGGTAAAACATCAAATGGAATAAAAATAATTAATATGATATGATGTTAAAAATATAAAAGTCACGAAGTTTCAGATCAATTGTTCTACAAATAGCAAAATGATGATGGTGTTATTACATCCTTGTTTTTCATCCTTTACGTGAAAAATGTGTGAAATTGACGCGAGAGACGGATGAGGGTTAATATTTGGAATGAGAAGATGCTGGTCAATGTCGTCGAAAATCCAGATTTCTCACCTTCAGTCCTTGCGTGGGCGTGAATTCATCGACAACATAACTTCTATCGAAGCGACTGTATGCTCCATCCCTTAGGCTCACTAGACCACCTCCACGTAAGCGCAACTCTAAACAGTACATACCCTGATATGCAATTCTCACCAAGGTTACGCACTGTGGCATAATAGTAAAAGTTTGTACTGGCACTTGGGGTCGCTATAAAAAAAAAATACAATTATAATATGTACATAAACAGTATTAAAATTCACTGAAACAATTCACACTCTTACTGAATTGTAAACACAGAGCTGTGGAATCATAGGTAGTTTACTGATCGACGTGAGGGGTTGGAGTGTTTCATGGAGAATGTGTATAAGCTGCGCTAAGTTTCTGTGCCTGTTTAGATGGGCTTCGAGTTGTTCTTTCATAATTGAGTGAGCATTCGTTGTAGTACTTGTTGGACCTATATATAATTATGAAATAGTTATTTATTATAAAATCGATTCGTTAACCGTCGGCTGCCGGAGTATGTTGGAAGTCGGAAAATTTCGAATACAGTCGGTTACGTTAGGATACCCACTGAACGTCTTGGCGCGTATTAAGATCGCCACACACGATCCGTCTTATCTTCTCTTTTACTTGAGCAGTCATAAGTTGCAATGCAAGACGGAGCGTGTATGTGGTGAAAATGCCCGATTTGGCGTGTGTGTTCCGTCAAATGAACCCCTAATTACGTCCGAAATGAACGTCACATTATTGTATACTACGTAGTCTGTTTCCAGGATTGATCCGCTCCGACGGCAGACGGTTATTAATATAAAATAGTACTTGTGAAAAAATACTAACTTTTCCCAAAAGTTAGTTTGAAAGCTTTATCATTCGCATTCCACTGTATTGTAACAGTAGCTCCACGATTAGGACCATATGCCAAGACTAACTTGCTGTAGTTGTATGATTTTATGCTAACCATGTTCCGTAAGTTGTATTTTTCTAGATATGCATAAAAATAAAGATAATTATTGACAGTTGATATTTAACAAAACGGAGTGTTATAATTACCCATTTTGAAGTACTCCGCTAGATCATGCACCAGAGAGTACAAATGCACAATTTGTGCCCAATCATTGAGCAATGCATCCACTGTACGTGACATGGTATCTGCTGTTCCCATCTCATACTGAAAATATACTGGTCTCCGCAAACCTAACAAAAATAAAAAATTGTTCGAAAACACTTACAAGGAACGATCCCGAAGTGACATCTCCAGATATTAATGAAACTTTGGGAGGATGTAATTCTTGCAAAAAAATTAGATATATATATTTTTTTAGCGGCCATCGTTCACATTCAAGGGATGAAAACAGCCCTCGAAGTTTGGAGTTGGAACCATATTTGATCGAATATCTCGGGAAATATTAGAGCCTAGAAGTGAGTGTTACTTCGATGCGTTCCCTTGCTAGAGAAACTTGATTCAATTTGAATTACCTTGTTCTTTTGGATGATTACTAGACAAAGGACTGCCATGGAACACAAATTCAGCCATCCAAGTCTTTGCCATGCCTTTGCCCTGAACTCTAATTGATACGCTGAGCAGTCTTTTAAGAAGCGCCTGCCATGAGCAGCTAGAGCTTATTGTACTAGAAGGAGCAGGTAATTGGACCAACTTTAGAACCAATGCTGTGGCATTTGCCTCTACTTGTAACCCTTGATGAGCTATATCTCTCTTAGTTAACTCCTGCGCAAGTGTTACAAAAGGTATTCTTTCATCGCAGAGTGCAACCACATGTGCTAACTCTGGAATGAAATACGCAGGCTGCTTGGACCGTCTGTTCTGTAATGTTGTACTTGTATCAGTCCTCCCACTAGGTCCCGTGCTTCTGCGCTTATTGCTGTTCGTCTCGGTAGCCTCTGTAACATGTTTGCATGAAGTTGGACTCCAGCTTTAGTCGATAAATGAAAATAATTAAAACTAAACTGACCACTATCTACGCTGGTGAAGGGACCATGAGTTATAACGAAAGTATCAAACTCAATTAGAGTTTGTACTTTCAAATACATCTTTGGAATCTCTGTTTCAATGCTGTCGTCATGAGGATCGTCTTCCACAGAACTATGCTTCACCACAGCAAGGTAGAATGAACATTCAATTTCACAAGGTGAGCTCTCTTTCTCTTTGAATGCTACTATTAGTATCACTGTGGGGTGCCGATGAAGTTGAACGAACATACGGTGTCTACTGATTTTTGACATTGGATGCTCAGGATGATGGAGAATTGGCAACCGTTCGTGCGAAGTGGCTGGGAGATGTTGTAGAGTTTTTTCACATCTTCTTTGCGTTATCCAGAACCTAGAATACGCAGTAAATAGAGGTGTGCGAGAATCCGAAAATTTCAGGATTCTCGAATATATCGGGATTCCCGAGCACATTCGGGTTCTCGAATGTATTGGGATTCTCAAGAATAATTTCGATAATTCTTCTTTCAGTGGAAAATGGAAAAAGAATAAAAAAATTACCTGAGTTCTGAAATCAAAGTTGGCAGTCGAGAGTGATCACCATTCAAGGTAGCAGTCAGTTCAGGCACTAAAGGCGCTTCATATTGAGGTACATGGCACTGTAGCATTCCGGTGTGAGTATCAACGGTAACTAAAAGGTGTTCTGCTCTTAAACAAGGTTGCAAAATTGGAACAGACAGGATTGCAGGTGAACCAGCTAAAGTGCATTCAACATCTTTCAACATGGATTGCAATTCCTGCTTTAAATCCAGCAACCTACTTCTGGTGCGTACATAGATTGTATGCACCAGTAAACATTCCATTGATAGTTGATCCGATCTGATCGCTCTGTCTGCTATTTCACTTTCCTTACTGCCTAGAGATGGAACATGCACTATTGCAAGCGATCTAGCTGGATCATGCTGATCCACTTGGACCGTGAGCTTGTACCCCAACTCAGATCGAGGATCTTTATTCGTCAGCTCTCTCCAGTACGACACAGATAGACATTTCCCTGGTGTGTACTCGTCTACATGAATGTGGTCATCCAGTCTGTCTCGTATCAATCTTAGTGTTTGAGAATATAGAACTTCCAGTTGAAGCGATTGACAAAAATAGTGCAAAATGTGGTAAACTTCAGACAATGGGTTTGTGCTTTCTGCCAACCTTGATTGAACTACCTAATAGTTAAAATGTATTTTATTATTACAAGAGCAGAAATATATTTTTTCCTCCAAAGAATAAACAATACCTGATGAACATATCGTGTTTGCAAAGGATGGACCAATGCTTTTCCATCGCCAGTCTCTCTATCAGAAACTAAAATTTCTAATTCCAACAATCTCCAGGGCACAGATGGACCATCTCCCATAACTGTAAGTGACACTGAAAATTCTTGTTCGACAAGGAATGTTACTCTTCCTGCTTCTATTTTCAAGTTACGCATCTGTGGAAGCAGATTTCCTGTTACTAGTCTGTGTTGAATAACTTGATTCAATCTTTGAAGTGTGCTTCTTTTCTCTGCTGGCGTGATTGGGTCCGGAGGAACGATTCTCTCCTATTAAAAAATAGATTTGTGTAACACCATTCTTTGTGTATACATTGTTAAGTTACACTTACTCTTATGCATGCTGGCAAACGACTATAAGTTCCAGTTGTCAGAACTTCCACTGCAGCAGGAATGTGGAAATTGGGTAACCTGGCATGGACTAATGTTTCTCGAGCCATGCGTGCCAACATATCAGCAGTGTCAACGAAGAGCAGTGATTGTTTATCCAAGAAGGCCATTATGTGCTGTTGACAAACACTTTGATCATTAAAACATAAACTACAATTCTAACAGCAAAATAGAACTTTTAATGTACCGCTGATTTGTCGACTTTAGAAGCACTGTTTGCCCATTTAACCAAAGCAAGCAACCGAACATACAGTTGTCTGGTTCTTGCTGAAAAGTTATAGATCTCAATTTTTCTTTCCATATCGGTTTTTCTCGGTAATCTGAAAATGTATATTTGTGTAATATTTATTTACTTTGTAATGCAAAAAGAATATTTTAATAACATCAATTTTCTTACAACTCAGCCAAAACTGTGAGCTCATGGTAGGTGCGTTGTATGATGAAATCAATCAGTATGCCAAGAGAAATATTTCCACCACGATTTCCTTCCTGTGGGATATTGTTTGTAACGGGAGTTTGATGTCCCTCCAAAGGCACCGGAGCCATTTTGTGCCTTATTTCAATCAAGGAATCTAGAACTTATTATATTACAGTAAAATTAAAATGATTCCTTGTGAAATACGAAAATATTTCTTTCATTTCTATCGCAGATGAAACGGCAGTCATGAAGAATCCTTATATCAAATTTTGTTTGTACATTTTGGTAAATTCCCGCTTCAGAAAGCGAAATCGATTCCATTTTTCCTTCACTTGCCATCAGTATGTAATACTTTCAATTTCTTACATTGCTACATTTCTTATGCTTTGTGACAGTTTCACCAAGTCTTGTACAACAAGTTAACCACAGTTTTTTGTCAAACCACATTGCATCCACCAAATTCACTTGTCATATTTTTCAACTTTACACGATTTTGTTAATACTGTTTAATTATTTAATATTAATACGCTGCGACATATTATTCCAAAAATTTAGACTGATCTTTTAATGAATATAAACAAGAGAAAAATTAATTAGTCGCGTTCGTATTAAAAAATGTATCATCCATAGAATTTTATCAAAGAAAAGTATGAACAATAACAAATATGGTTATAAAGGACACAGTCTTACCTGTAACATTTATTTTTCAATATTTAACACTTCTACGACACAGTAGTAAGGTGAAAGCAGCTACCTTTTCAAATTGGTCATAAACTCTAAGATACTAGATGGAACAGCAGCAAGTATTTTCTATCTTTTTCGATTATTCTCAATGCACCATATACCAGAAGTGAGGTACTGTTAAAGACTGCCAGCTCCTATGCTATTCTGCGAGCTTGCAAGTGGGTCCCAAGTGGATCCTGGGAGCGGTCGGTAATGCGCCTCGTGGCCCCACTGACGAGATACTCTCGTCGGTTGTGGAACTAACAACGTGGAACTATCACTGATCTCAAATATCAACATCGCTAAACGATCCGCGTTCTAGGAAATATGAAAGTAACATTACAAAAAAATATCAGAATTTAAAATTAATTTAAATAATACTATTTGGCGGCAGTATGCGCACAAATACATAGATTTTTATATCTCTGCTGTTACCAGAGAGGAAACCGGGCTCCACCGGGCTCCACCGGGCTCACACCCGGGGTCAAAGAGTAGAAATACAACAAGAGGCGACACTCCGGGCGAGACCTTTGATGTCGGACGTTCGACTTGTATGTATAGACAAGCGGAAAATTTAAATCAACTGGATGTAATATTCTTATTTCGTCAATATCTAATCTTATTTCGTCTATATCTTTTTGTCAATATCTAATAACTACATACCTATTTGTGTTAGTTTATAATGTAATATTTATTGATATTAGTTTTTGAAGAATTTACATTAACTTTACAAAATTGAAATATTCAATATACAAAGTATATTTAAGATATAAATGTTTGTTCTGTATGTTTTATTAAGGTTTTACAATGAAGTATGAAGTAATAATTGTATTATGTATTAACTATTTTAGGAATCGATATTTGATTCTGAAGATTAACAACTTTTGCATATTATACAGAACGTTTTTTACATATAAATCGATTAAATTTACAACATTTTACGGTAGTACTGCTATTTTTACAGAATTTAAATTTACCTTGCTTGTGCACAAGCATGACAATCACGATTAGTTATTATTAGGCTACGGATCTTTATGCATTTATAGCAAAATTGAGTAAATGAAATTCAAAATTATTGAAAAATTTTAAAAATTGAAGATCAACATATGATTTCTCCTCCATTAAAATCATTAAGTGAAGAAATAACATTTAATTTAGTTTCTCTTTCTTGCGGTCGACAATGTGTAATGGCGTGGTGGCGTAGTATCAGCGTCGGTCTGCCGTGTCAGCCATTTTGAAATTATCTTGTGACATCACAAATTCAACGATCTTTGCTTCACTGAATTCTCGGCTTTCCTATACACATACTATTCCTATGCGAGGTCTATAAGCATAAGTATATGGTCTAAGATCGTTTCTTACCAAATGGACCTTTAAATTGTATTATTCCGTTTCTCTCTTAGAGTGTCGCCTCTTGTTGTTTCCCTACTCGTTGCTTTGACCGTAGTGGCGCAGTGTTGAGATGCGTGTTTTCTCGCGCATGCGCGGCGATTTTAGCATCAGCGAAGTAAAATTCTGTATTAAATAAGGTACCTTGGGTAAAATTTTTTAAAATTTTTATGATTTGATTTTAAAAATAGCGAGTCTATGCCTCTTTGTAGCTCCTTCTCCAATGTCAGCTACCATTGTATAATAAAATATTAACAATAACTTATCAAAACTCATAGGACACCTGTCTCGTCTCGGAAGAGTTGTTCTGGTACTTTCCCGCCAATATGACTGCCCCACTACCTTTTCCTTATAATATAGATACGTTACTGTTTTGGGCGCGCATGCACGAGAAACGCGGTTCATACCTCATCACTGTAGTGGCGTTGTAGTAGTATATGAATTCAAAAGAACAACGGCAGCTCTGACAACCGTTAATCGTGTTTTTGTTAAATTTTGTTAATAAACCTATAGCGTAGACGTTTTCTACATCGTAAGTATGCAAATAAAGGTCGATTTATACTATCCACATAAATACGGAATGGTACTGTTTCAATATAATACTTTAATAATACTTTTCTTTTTTTGTTTTGTTCCTGATATGCATCTGTGCTGATAGGATACAATAGGGTAAAGGACCAGTTACCGAATATTTAGTGGTGATTAAAAAGTTGTTTGTTAACTTGAAGGTATTCTGTAACTTATTTTGCATTATTTGTGATAAAGACTGATTATCAACCTTTTTTCTGTATCATAAAATTTTTTTGGACGATTTTGGTTCTGTTTACCGAACACAAGAAATTTAAGTTTAGTACTTTTAATACTTGAAACTTTTTATGCCGTAGCACAATACAATCATTACTTTACTATTCTCTGATGTATCATGGTTTCTTAGCATTTTCTATAATCAGTAACGAAAAATTGCATTGTCTTGGGGAATAAGGTTTTTAACTAATGTTTTCGATATTTTAAACAAAAATTATTGAAATACTTTTCATTTATATACGAAGGTGAACCATCAATTTTATTTTTAAAAATATAATAATACTAAGCACTTCATGTTATTTTTATTAATTTCTGAAAAATTTGTTTTGTGTCTGATAACTGGGTGGAGCACAGTAACTCGTACTTTTACCCTAGGTACTTTGGAAAGTATTCAATAGTAGTAAGCCATACCAAGCATGATAAATCCATAATCGGAAAAGATAGATGGAATTGCATAAAATTCATCTGTAAACATTGTCTTCGTAAATGTTATTATGCAAGAAAAAATTTATGAAGAAAATTGATTTTAAAGTTTTTGTACTTCTTTTCAAATGTATACTTCTATTCACTTCTATTGTTCATACTTGCCTCTACTTCTATTCAAATGTATTAAAGCATGTTCATCTGATCAACGCTGAACAAAAAAATTCTGTGTCTGTGCGGATAGTATAAATTATAAATCGACCTTAAGCAAAACATATTTTCATATAAATTGTTTCATTTAATTATATTGCTTTTTGTAGAACGTGTGAAAGGAAAATAGAATAATGGCTGACTTATCAAAATGGGAACCAAAAATACAAAAAACAATTGTAGAAGTTCGGAGTACATTGCGTACATTACATGCAATATGGGAAGACATAGGATTTACGGAGGAAGCACGTGATACATATTGCGAACAAGCATTCAGTCACATAAATGATTTATTGCACGATATGGTTCATGAATCCCAGCAAAAGAAGGATAAATTATTAAGTAATTCGACAGAATTAATGGAGAAACTTTCTATATTAACCAAAGAATTGGGAGAAGACATGCAAACTGGTGGATACGAGAATTTACCATTGTTGAAAATAGAAGAAGTGCTACGTAGTGATTTACATACATTACAGTACCGCAAAGAACAAAGACTGGCACTTTTAAAAGAATTACGTGCAAAAGAGCAAAGTCTTTGCAAAATACTAGGCACTCAACCAATTGGAATAGAGGAAAAGTTACCTTCCGAGGAAGAACTTAATAGTTTCAAACTATATCTTGAAACACAAGAATCAGAAAAGAATCGTTTGGAGTCTAATTTTAAAGAAATGCGTAGAGAAATTATAAAAATGATGGATGAATTAGGACTTTCACCATCTACAAATTTCGAAGATTTAATTTATAAAGATAGTGAAAACTTCGTTTTTAGCAGTAATAATATGACTAAATTAAAGAAGCTTAAGGAAGAGCTTAAACATCGAATGGAAAGAGCAAAAGAATATGTAGAAAATATTAAGAAGGAATTAATTGCTCTATGGAAATATCTTGATGAACCTGAACGAGTTTGTCATTCATTCCTCAATAGTTATGTAGGATATAGTATTGCAACTATAAATGCATTAGAAGCAGAATTAGAGAGGTGTAAAGAAAAGCGAAAAGGAAACATTGCGCAATATATATCACAAGTGAGATTTGAATTGGTAAAATTATGGGATCTATGTAAATTTAGCGAAGCGCAAAAGGGCAAATTTAAGTATTTTCTCTGTCAAACATATACAGAAGATTTGCTCTCTATACATGAATTGGAAGTGAAAAGGCTACAAGACTTCTATGCAGCCAATAAATCTGTATTTGAACTATTAGAAGAAAGAAATAATCTATGGCTAAAAATGAAAGAACTCTTACAACCTACAAATGATCCGGATCGTTTGTACAATCGCGGTGGTCAATTATTAATGGAAGAAAAAGAGCGTAAAAAAATTCAGAAAAAATTACCAAAAATAGAAGAACGATTGAGAAATTTAATAAAAGAATATGAAAGTGTAAATGGAGAAGTTTTCACTGTTAATGGTATGTCAGTAGAGGAATTGTTAAAAGAATCATGGGAACATCTAAATGAAGAAAAGGAAACAATAAAAAAAGCTAGAAAAGACGCTAAGGATAAATCAGTCAAAAAGGGGGTTTTAAGTTCAACAAAAAAAACACCTACTCTATTGTGTACTCGACGAACACCAACTAATGTATTAAAGAGGAAACTAATGTTCAGTCCTTCTCCGAATACTTCAACGAAACGTCGGAGTATGAGCTTGAAAAATAGCGGACTTAAGCAAATGAAAGGCCGAAGAATTCCTCAAATAATTGTATCTTCTGCAGTCAAGGGTAGTAGTAAGAAAAAAGAAACTTCAGTATCTCGAAGTTCAGCTGCAACAGATACAACTTACAATCAATTTAAGGAACATTTAGAAGAAAGGAGAGAGTTACGGAGTTCGTTACTAAATGCAACAAATAAAGGAAACGTTAAAACACCAATACGAACACCTGCCAAACCACTAAGGAAACATATACCAGTAGCAGTAACACCTACTACCACAACTCCTAAATTATCTCGTTCACAGTTGCACAAATCACCTCGTAGTCCTAGACTTGTACAATCTTCAAGGCTAGCTGCAGTATCAGATCTACCTATAATCTTTTAAGGTAACGTTGAGATGAAAAGTATTAATTTCTATAAAATCTAACAGTTTTAATTAATAAAGACATGTTTTATTAACTGAAACTATTATATATTATAGTTAATTAAGACCTAACAGTTTTAATTATTAAAGACATATTTTGTTAACAAAGACTATTATATATTATAATTAATTAAGACCTAACAGTTTTAATTAATAAAGACATATTTTGTTAACTAAGACTACTGTATATTACAATTAATTAAGACCTAACAGTTTTAATTACTGGTATAGGCTGTTACTTATTTTTTATATATTTCTAAATCATCAGAAAACAATGCCATAGGAGTAATAGTACGTACTTTATTAAATTTGATTATTTAAATAGAATAATAATATGTACATTGTAATACTCTTGCTTTTTTGTATATACGTTATGCTAGCGTTTCTTTATATTCTAATATTTAATTACGATCTATTACATGCGCGTTCTTGAATATGTATTCTAATATTAATTATTATTTTATAAAGAACTCAGTGTATGCAATTTCTGTGACTTCTGTACAACTTCATCTTAATGTATAACTTCTGTGATAACTTCTGTTATTACTAAACTACGGATTTTTACAGTGAAAAAAAAGTGAAAAATATAAAAGATCTAAGAATATTGTTGTGTTGTTTTCAACGTAAAAAGACTATTAAGGGATGAAATTAATTTTTAATTAACTACTGCTTCCCACAATCGATGCAGAATATTTCTATTTTGCATAACGATTCACAGTCTTATTATTATTATTAATTAGTAATTACTTTCAATAATGAGTCTAACGAAACGTACGTTGTACGATTTTGTTATGTACAATATTGTAATGTCCTCTTATCATGAATTTCTATTATATTTTATTTAAAACTTAATGGATCGTTATACAATAAATTTAAAATAAACGTTTGAAATTTATAACGTGGATTTGGTTATGCATACGTAAATATCTAGTATCTGTGTACGTATGTATACTATCGATAGAGTCATATACTCTCTATAACAGTCGAATCTTCGGGTCTGCCGAGCTATAGTTATAGAAGAACTACATTATTTGTAGTGTGTCGAATGTAGAGAAGGATAGCGATTGAACAGGTACAGAGTGCCTAATAGATAACGTGGAAACCTGTTGATACGGATGTTGTGCCATGCGCAGTTCATATGGTACGGGCCTGATTCGAGAACTAAGACCATCACGGGGAGCGAGACGCGCGGCCGGGTCAGGGGGGCGTAGCCCTCGAAAATGTCTCCAAAATTGCTATTAATTCCGAAGCCTGTCCTATACCTATGCCGGGTCTATAAGTATATATGGTCTAACTAAGGTACTATCGCATGAAAACTTGCTTTTAAAAATAGAGATATCAATCTCTCTGTACCAACCAATGTCAACTTAAAGAAGCGGCAACATAGGCTATATGTCGGTTCGAAATTTCGGGGACACGAACATCAAAATTAAGAGAATCTCTCTGCGGCAGCCATTTTGTGACGTCATCCTTGCTTCAGAAGGCGAGAATTCTGCCGAATATTACAAATTTCTCGACGATGAGGTAGAAATTCGCAATTTGAGCTCTGGACAGACCTAGATTGGACTTTTAGGAAACACAAGTGACCACTTTTAAACTGCTCATTGCAATATTGAGGCGTCAATTTGTCAAGATTTTGACCCTTGCAAGTTCATATACGTATATGGATTTCATGTATGTGTGTGTTCATGTGTGTGTGTTACACAGAGGCGACCTGCCGGCCCCCTTAAGCCCTCAAACACAGAATATTTTTGTGGTGAGGTGTACAGCAATATTTATGCCCAACGTTATTCGCTCCTTTTTTCCCTCCTCTTCTACATTATTTATGATACTAATAATAATTATTGCGTTTTACAACTTGCACTTCTTCGAAATCATAGTTGAACCATGTTTAATGCAATTATCGAGTAATACTTGTAATCAATAATCGACGACTGATTTTATCAGTCAATTAAATCGATTGCAATTTTCAACGATTAATATGTTTTAATCAATCAAATGACGATATTTTAAAAAATTCTGTCCCAAACAATTTCATTCATGCGGAATGTTTTGATGTTTACAGAGATGTAACCAATGTTTGGAGGACTTATCTATTAAATTTCTGTTCATTAGTATATTTTCTCTTTAAATTAAAGTTGGAGAACGAGCGGGAGACGTATTTTTTTAATTTTTCGATTGTATGATAGCACGTTTCAAGAAAATCGCAGTGTTGTGAATCGTTTTCAACACAAAGGCAAAATTTTTTAATTTTTTAAATGACTAATCGTGCAATATACATATATTGCAAGATTGAAAATAACTAGTGATCAATTACAAAAATAGTAATGATTGCAACAACGCCCGCTAAACAAGGTTAAACAAAGTGAAATGTTATTTTTATGCGAGAATACCGATATGTTTTTGTATATTCTTAAAATAACTTTTAAAGCTTTGTCTGAAATCTGATGTGTAGTATGGAGAATTTGGGGTTAGAGCGTCATCGACGAATTTCACAACGGGAGCTCGACGTGAAAACATCTCTGCGCATTGTTTATAATATACAAGAAAACGGTTAACAAAATGGAAGTGATCGGTTCGAATGGGGATACGATAGAAGTGTCACCGTCCCTTACAAGCACTATAACACGTGTTTATTATGCTGCTAAAGATGGTATGGCTATATGGCTTTATGCTTTTCTCAGTACTAAATCACCTGAACAAGTTAATCAGCTGATTAACCAGAGAGTAGTAGAAAACGACGGACAACAATGCACACCTTTAATAATAGCTGCCCGATGTGGTCATGATAAAGTGGTGAAAGTATTACTCGACAAATTCAAGCCTGATCTGGAGCAAGAGGGCACAGTAAAGTTCGATAGACAGATTATTGAAAAAGCAAGCGCTCTTTTCTGCGCTGCTGCTGCAGGAAATTTAACAGTTGTCAAAACTTTGGTAGAAGCGGGTGCAGATATCAATCATCCAACTGCTAATCATTGTACACCTCTGAGAGCAGCTTGTTTCGATGGTCGGTTGGATATAGTCAAGTATTTAGTGAAACATAATGCAGATATAAACATAGCAAATCGTTTTAATAGTACATGTTTGATGGTCGCAGCATACAAAGGTCACTTAGATGTTGTAAGTAGAATTATGACTCTGATCACGTTTCTTCTTGATCCAAGAAATTTTCAATGTTCTTGGTCCACGTTAGATCTTAATAAAGTAACACAATTGATTTTAGCAATTTTAATTTTATTTTATACCAAAACAGGTGGCATTTCTTTTAGAACAAGGTGCAAATCCAAATGAAGTACAAAATTGTGGTGCCACTGCTTTGCACTTAGCTTCAGACTGTGGTCACATGGCTATAGTATGCTGGTTATTGATATTCGGGGCAGAAATGACCAAGAATAATAGCGGAATGACACCATTGATAGTAGCAGCAGAGCGTACTAGAGCAGAAGTCGTAGAGTGCTTGATAGAATGCCCAGAAGTCACTAAAGAGGAAATAATTGAGGCTTACGAACTTCTAGGTGCTTCTTATGCAAACAGTGTAGCTCACAAAGATAATTATCCTTTAGCGAAGGCATACAAATATTTGCGAAAAGCGATGGAACTTAGGTATGTATTGAAAGTAATATTTTTATTCGAAGTTGGATAGACAGTTATTGGATATTACAGGTTTAGCGATCCTGAAAACATAATCTACAAAAATTTAGGTGAACCAGTGAAGGCGTACAATAACTGGAAGGAAAGTGAATCATTGGAAGAACTAGAAAGCATTGAACATAACACAAATGCTATTCATATGGAGTCATTAGCTATTCGAGAGAGAATTCTAGGTTTTTATTTTATTTTTTAAGTAATACTCAAACCAATAAATCACAGGAAGTATTATTTTGATTAAATTTTAATATCAGGACAGCATAATCCGGCAGTAACATATCACATAGTCATCAGAGGTGCAATATTTGCAAACAATTTTAAGTTTGATAGATGTATTGATCTGTGGCTTCATGTTCTGTATCTAAAGCAGTTAAATAATGTCTCGATTGCGAAGAATCTACTTATGTTCGTACAGGTATTACTTCCAAGTATTCCAAAAGAATATTATTCAAATTACTATACATCTCTAATTTCTCCTTTTCTTTCTTGTGGTTTCATTTATAGGTATTCTCGCAAATGATACTCGCCGGAGTTGATATTGATTTCTCTCAAGTTTTAAATGTCTTGACGGCTGCTCTAACAGAACTTAGCCGCAATAAATTGAATCTCAGTAATTCCCACTCTGAAGAAGACATCGAACAGCATGTTGTAAGCAAAAATGAAAAATATTAACTTTTTAATACGTTCTTTTGGAATTACATGTTCATTAAGCAAATTTAATACTTGCGAGACAAAATCTGTAAAGAAATTTTGTTGAATGTAGGAGAAAATGGAATTAAACATCATGAGTACAATGTATATACTCTCAATAGTAACGAAACTCTTAACATGGAACGAAAACAAAATATCAGAACAAGATAAAGCGAATGCGTATTATCTAGTTCACAAACTCTGTGCTCTGCAATTACGCTTGAAGGATGGACAAACATTACTGCATCTTGCCGTAAATACTGATACACTTGTCGACGATTTCCACACTAATGATGTTTGCATGTCAGTTGTAATCAACAACTTTTTAAAAATATTTGTTAGCGATCTAGTTTTTAAAATAAGTCTTTTATAGATTTCCATGTGCAGCAACAGCAAAATTACTTATACGTTGTGGAGCTGACGTAAATGCGATGGACAATGACAGGGACACTCCGTTACACGTGATTGCTAGTTGCAAAAAACCAATTAAGTATGATTATTCTTATCATAAATATAATTACACTTTCCAACAAATATTAAGAAAGGAATTTATCTATTTTGTAATTATTTGAAAAAGAACCAATAAGCGTATTTCTAAATTTTATAGTGCCGTCATTTTAACGACCCTTTACTCTATCATTACGGCACTCGAAGAAGCTGGAGCACATCTGGACACTGTAAATAAATGGGGTAAAACTCCTTATGCAGCTTCTTCAGGTATCAATATTGAAATTTCAAAAAAAAATTTTGTATATATAAATAAATTGTTAATTACTATAATTTAACGATTTATATCGTCTCCTATGTACAGATCCAGCTGGGGTAATACTAAGGAGTCGAAGAAAATTGTCACTGAAATGCATGGCTGCGAAGGTAATAAAAACTTACAATTTACCATATTGCGGAAAAGTGCCACGTTCCGTGGAAAGTTTTATCGAATTACACGGACCAGGAAGTAATTAAGATCGGTATCATTATCATGTGACAAAGTTTTTTTAACTAATCCTTTATAAAATAATCTACGTTTAAATAAGAAGATTCTAGTCATAATTCAACTGTATAAAAATGTATTATTCAATGATATAAACATTGAAATCGAAATGTGATAAGCTTTGAAACGATCATCCAAATAGCCAACATAATAGTAGACAGTTGTATAGAGCATAATTAACGTTTTAATTGTGTCTAACCGAGTTTATGTATGAAATGTATCCTGTTTGTTAATGTAAAACAATAAATCATGAAAATAAAAGTTTATACTTATTTAATAACTATATTTAATATAATTTTATATTTATACGCTTCAATTTTAATAGTAGTAGTTATCAGTCTGAAAGTAACATCAGAGGTAATGTTTTCTCTGGTAATATGAGTTCATTCTACAAATTTAAAAATACCGCGTAAAAGTACAAACTCCAATGGGTTACGGAGAGGTTATGTGGCGCTAGCAAGTCACGAGTGTAATGCACATGAAATAAATATCTCAGAATACTGAGTCTACTAAGTAAATAGTATTCTATGAAAATATTGTGTGACATCATTAGTGACAGATTGCACATGGTTTAAAAACGTGACTTATACGTACTTTTTAAGGTTAATATTTATATACATACTTTTTATTGATAAATGAAGTCTAATCCTGTATTTAAGAAAAACTATTTATAAATATTTGGAAACAATGGAACTCTTACAAGACCCCATCAGACAAGATGCGATGGTGTAAGTATATTTACTATTAGACATAACCTTAAAAATGTATATTAACATTGTATAAATGATGGTATATTTTAAAATGCAGAGCTGCAAGGCTTTTCTCTAGGTTCAGAAAAGGCGTATTCATTAAAAATTAGTTTTGAATACGTGCATTGAATATAAATTTATATTGCAAATTAGGTTATAAATTATAATTTAACATCTAAATTATTTAATAATCTGCAGATTATGTTGTATTTGTGGCACTGGTATTCAACCCAATGCCACTAACATGTGCGTAGCATGTTTACGAACTCAAGTTGACATTACTGAAGCCATTCCAAAGCAGGCAACTATTCATTTTTGTAAAGGATGTGAAAGGTAGAATATTTAATTTTGAATTAACTTGGATGTAAGTGTAAGCAATGGTGCTAAATGGTAAAACTTTGGTCAGGTACTTGCAGCCACCCGCAGAATGGATTCATGCAGCATTAGAGTCCAGGGAATTGTTAACGCTGTGTTTGAAGAAATTAAAAGGTTTGAATCGTGTGAAATTAATTGATGCTGGATTTGTATGGACAGAACCTCATTCAATGAGATTGAAGGTATATCTAAGATTATAATGTTATTACTTATTACCATGAAATCATTTTGTATTATCATGCAACGTTGTGTAGGTAAAACTAACAGTACAGGCAGAAGTGATGAGTGGTGCAGTTTTGCAACAAGTATTCATAGTTGAATATACAGTGAATCATTACATGTGCGACGACTGCCACCGAACAGAGGCAAAAGATTATTGGCGTGCCTTAGTGAGTTTTATATAACAATCATTTTCATTTGTATCTTTGCCTTTTAACTATAATCTGTTTTCAATAGGTACAAGTTAGGCAAAGATCTACAAATAAAAAAACATTTTATTACTTGGAGCAATTAATTCTGAAATATAAAGCACATGAACATACATTGGGCATAAAACCTATTCATGGTAATAGATAGTTGTTGAAATTTCTAATTAGGAGGTTTATAAAAATTACTAACTTAGCTGTGAATTTTATTAGAGGGCCTTGACTTTTTCTACGCGAATGAAGCAACAGCACGGAAGATGGTTGACTTTCTTTCAAGTGTGGTACCTTGTAGATACGATCATTCGAAGAAATTGATATCCCACGACATCCATAGTAATATATATAATTACAAATTCACATATAGGTAAAACATTTCAATAATGTTATATAGAATATAATCAATCTTATTATGACAGGAAATTGTGTAGTAATTTCCATTGTTTTACAGCGTGGAAATAGTCCCAATATCGAGAGACAGTATTGTATGTCTTCCAAGGAAACTAAGTCATCAATTGGGAGGAATAAACTCAATTTGTTTAGTATATAAAATGACGAATGCTATTCATTTAATAGACGTAGCAACTGGTCAAAGTATGTTATTTTCTATAATTTGATCATTTATCTATTTCCTTTGTGTTTTAAATGTTTTTATTGCAACAGTTGCAGAAGTGAATTCTACAGTCTATTGGAGACATAACTTCAATAGTATTTGTGATCCAAAACAATTAATAGAGTACACGGTGATGGATATCGAACCAATACAATTCAAAGACAGAAAATTCTTCCCAGGACAAGGAGCAATTTCTAACAAGGCATATTATGTTTTACAGTTTTATATAATAATAGTTTTACGTGATATTTTACAGTAAAGTTTCTATTTTTAGCATGTCATAGCAGATGTATGGTTGGTTAGAAGCTGCGACTTGGGAATCAATGAAAACTTAATTCACACGCGTACTCATCTTGGACACATACTGAAACCAGGTGACACTGCTTTAGGGTAAGAAAATAAAATATGATGTCAATATAGTATTCACTCTAAGAGTGATTAAAAGATCTACTCCGAGAGTGAGCAATTTTATTCCCAGTCCCTTTTGGGTACTCGATCGCGCAACAATGTAATAGTGTTCGATGTAACAGGTAGGATATCAAATTTACTTATATCATAATGAGTAGATAGCAGATATTTATGCAAAATGAACATTTTCTACCTAAATTGCAACAAACTGGAAAGAAGTAGAAATTGATTTTTTTTCTTAATATGTTTAATAGGTTGAAAATCGTATAACAATATTTTAAAATACTGCTAATGTTTTTACTGTTTTAAATTACACAAACTCATTTTTGTCATAAGTGCATAAAATGCGCTGTCTAACAATGAGTTATAATCAAATTATTTCACTTTCAGATTCACTTGAATCAGAACAATTTCTATTCGTATTACAATGACAATCTATACGCACAGACTTTTAAACTGTATCAGTTGTCTCGGACTTAAGTCCGTCTTCCTACTGTACTCGTTATCCTTCTCTTTTTTCGGTAAAATACGAACAATGTAGTCCCTACGCGATAAGTGATGATCTTCAGCACTGGGATTTGCTCATTCTCGGAGCGAATACTGTAATTGGTAATGAACACAGAATTTGCAAGATAATCCTTGTTTCGTAGATATGCTATTACCGACAGTAATATCAATGATGATAATTTTGAAATGCTGAATAAAGATTTGGTTCCCGATGTAATTTTGATAAAGAAAAGTTATGCAAATGATAGAGCAATGCGTCATAAGATAAGAACATGGAAATTAAAACATATGCTCCAAAATGAAAATAATACGAATGCAGAAAATGCGTAAGTAACTAAAACTAATAACTTAAATTTAGTGCTAAGAATTCGAATATGTTGTGATTTAAAATTGTAAAATATAGACAATAGAAAGTTATAGAATATTTTTATATTCCAGTGATTACTACGAATTTTTGGAGGACATCGAGGAAGATCCAGAGTTGAGGCAAAATATAAATATTTTCAGGGATCGTATGAAAACAATTCCTGTGGATTCCAACAGTTTCACTGATCCTACTTGCCCACAAGTTACCCTTGAAGAAATGCTTGATGATCTCACAATCGATGATATCCAAATACCTCAAGTCGATGAAAACTTTGATCAATAAAGTAATAATGTTTTCCAATCAGATCATTTTTTCCTATTATTCTCAGTTTTTGAGAAATTTCGTCTAAAGTAGGAGGCAAACTTTTTCTCTATTTTAACTGTGAAAACTATGCGAATGTTTCTTACGTAGAACGATTTTATAGATTTTCCCGAATCCAATATATTCTTTGATAATAGAAATATTCGAACATGATTATACAGGTTTGTGAAGAGCAGGGCAAGATTATTTTACCAAAATAACATTTTCTTTTTCAATCATATGGTACATTTATCAACTTCGGAAAAAATTATTCTAGAGATTACAAGAGGATGTTTAAATTCCAAACATTCATTGATTTCAATAGTTTTATTTTTATTCAGTGATAATAAATACTACTTTTATATTCTTGTATATTTGTTAATCATTCTGTAAACATGTCTTCTGGACGAATTTATCTGGATACATGTGCAGATGCGCGGGAAATATTTGAATAATTGTTTTATGCGGATGATAAGCTTGAGCTATTGTTATTTGTTACTTGTAAATAACAAAATTAGAGAGCACAATATCTCCAAAGGAAAAAGGAGAAGTTCGAGATATAAATAATCAATTTGTATATTAAATTACTGTCAGTCCGTGATGTTGGTCCAGTGCAAAGAGAAAACGCAAGAGCTTCTTTAATGAAATATATACTTTGACTTTTCAATTACAAGTAGTAGGCCTCCGAATTGAAATGAGACGTTAGTAGCAGTTATATTGTTATCCTAACTTCCAATCAACAGATAATATAAGGAACTCGAATGTTGTCAACACTATTTTAAACAATTTCATATATTCTCTATATTTCTAGTTAAATATTATGCAAGTGATAAAGCTATAATAATGGTGTCAATATCACGTATACATACATATAAAAAATAAAATTTTGTATGCTAAAGTGATAACATTTGTTTTTCTGTTTTTTTTTGTTTTTCTTCCTTTTATATAGTCTTCTCTCCGAGAGTGATCAAAATTCGGGGCTCTGGAGTCTGGAGTATTAATGATTGTGTGAGTGTAGGTATGGTAATATTTACTACGTTATTTGAAGTTTTCCGAACGTAGAGAAGGACGTGCGTAGAAGAGAAAGAAAGATTGACGGTCGAGGCAACCGGCACAGTTGATTACAACGTTAATGTAAATAGGAAACTATTTTATTTTTGATTCTTTTTTTACAGAACTTTTACCAACAGATTTGTGAGATTTTTCAGATTAAAATGTGTCTAAAAATGGCATAATTTGGATCATATTTACCTATTTAATGAGTAATCCTAACTCGCTATGATATAAGTAAATATAATAGAAATTCTATCGTATTTGGTCTCGTTTTAATCCTAAAAGTCTCACAAATACGTTGGTAATGGTTTAGCAACGAATTAACTAAAAATAATTGAGTTTCATAATTGCATTAGTATTGCGTAATCGATACCCCGCCTCGAATCGTGTTATGTACATTGTAGCATGATCGAGCGCTCAAGAGGGAAATCCCTAGTAATAGGGATAAAATTTGATCACTCGCGAAGAGAAGACTGTGATTTCAATTATGAAATTATAGTTCAATGACTAGATTCATATAAAAGACGCTAGTTTATTTAAATCATTAACTTAACTTTCTAAGCAATAAAACATCTCAAAGGATTTGTGTGTGTGTGTGATAGAAAGCGATTGATCATGTACAATAGAGAGACCTCAGTTAATCCATCAGAACATGTAAATATCTTTGATTGTAAAGTTCCATTGTTAGTACACCTATAACCGTTACTGCATTGTGTATCGAGTTGCCAGAGTCTCGTATCAATCTGATCGAGCGTTCTATGTCTCCTTTCAATTCTACGTATTGTTTGTTCAATGAGAGCCTCTCTAAAGTTTGCATGGCTTTAATAGCTTCCGCACTAGGTCGAATATCCAATGAATCTGGATCTGCTGTCCTTACTGGTGCCACTCCAGGCGAGTGAGGAGTGAACCTCACCAATTGTTGATCTGACTTTGATTCAGGCAATTGTGCCAAACAGTACACACCTATCGCTCGACTTAAAAATTTACATCTAAATAATGAAGATTTTGAATTAAACATTCGATACGTAAGAAGGACCACATACAAATACTTGTCTTGAATTTACCTAACAGATAGTTGAGATCCCTTTTTAAATCCAATAGCGCCCAAGATACCCCAACTTTGTCCTCCATCATCGGCTATTGTTAACAACACACGTGCTAAACCTTTAAGCGCTTTAACAGCAATAACATTATTTTCATTGTACTGACATTGTCTGTATACCAATTCGCAGGTTTTCGCCCACAACAGAGGCAGTTTTTCCTCGTTGGTATCCCTAATTAGGGTTAAAAATGCCTTTAATTGACACTGTAACTTTTGTACTAGTCATTCCATATGCAGCAAATCACTTTTTGTGCACTATGTATACCCTACCCTATTTTCACTTGGACTATAACATATTTCAATTTCAACAAAATCCGAGACATAGTGGCAAAAAAGTGATCCGTTTCATAAGGAATGACTCGTACGATTAACTACTTACGTTGGCCTCATAGCAGAAATCCAATTGACTAGATTTAGGAGAAATTCCCCTTCTTCCTTGATGTCCTGGCATAATGGTAGTTGCTTAAGTAACACAGAGTATAACGTAAGGATCCTCCCTTCGGAAACCAGCACTGTGTCCAGTGGTGGCTTCCGAGATATCGTTGGTTGTAGAATAGTCAAAACTGAGGCCCACGTTGACTGCGTTTCCTCGGATACTACAATAAATTTTACACAATTCGTGGATAATGTTGGATAAGTTTTCGTCATACGTACCATTAAATTTGAAATACGCTTCCAATGCAGCTTCCATTAACTCTCCAAGTATGGATGGCGAAGTAATCGTTGTGTTCATAACTCTGAGCACAGCTATGAGGATTGGATTGGTAGCTGTCCTTTTCAGCAGCCACGAAGCCCAACTGGTGCGCAGGTACTCCATTAGAATCTCGCTTTGATTTATAGTGTGAAATAACTCTGTTATCAGCAAACCAGTCTCTGAGGTTTGTTGTGATACCGGAACAGCTGAAAAGTATTATTATTTTTATTAACAGGTTAATGTCAAATTTCTTTATGTACTCACTGTTCATAATAACAGCTTCCATGTCGTCCAACATTTTCAGTAACGTATTAGTAAATAATTTAGGACTCGTAGACAACAAAGATTTGTGTCGCGTCGTACAACTAATCAATAACTTTACCGATGCACGAACATACATCTGTTTCTTTTTTAAAGTAGTCACATGGAAATGAGTTACAAAGGGACTGTACTCTGCTGACACCTTTAACAGACTGTTGGTTTTAATTTTAATCAGATAGAGTGCATATTTCTTTGCGATACAAATACTGCGCATGATTCTGAAGTTATGCTTACTTGTTTACAGCGATATCTATGGGATGACACTGGTCATTATCCATAGAAAGAATAACTTTTGGATCACAACTCATGACGTGCCAATTAATTACCGGATCGTATGCAGTTGCATCCAGTAAATGCCATGAAAACTTTTCAGCTTCATTAATTAATTGACTTGCTCTGTCATTCTGGAATATATAAAGTTTTACACGAATAATAAGTTTTAGTATATCAAAACAATTGGTAAATTAATTTTGTTTGTTTAATTTGTTTTGTACCTGTCTAACATTTGGTTCAGTGGACAATTTAACCAATAAATTTAACAAACAAACATGAATTCTTGCTGCGATTGGCAACGGTTGAGTCGCCACAAACTCATTCATCCAAGTCGTCCAATTCACAGATGTGAATATGCTCCCAAGGAATAAATGGCTCTCTGGTAAGTATTGATCTATAACCTTTATCATCAGCTCTATGTCATTTATTCCTGGATAAAAATGGTCCCACGGTAATGACAAAAAGTTTCCATGAATAACATTCAGTACGTGGTCCTTAACTGAAGCATGTGCAAAATTGGTAACATAAAACTGCCAGACGAAGCTTAAAATCTTGCTGGACGTTGGCAGTGTGTCAATAATGAAACGAATACATTCAACAAACATTGCCACAATTTTGTGGGCATGAGGACCATCTGTAATGATCCATGGCAATAAAACTGATCTGTCGTCTGTGAGCTGCTGGATCCATGCAGCTGTTGGTTCTTTTAAATTTCGTGTCCAGTATGGCGTAATCCACGGTGAGTACATATCACTTAACACAGGCCATATCTTTTCGCACACTGAAAACAATACATTAACATTGTTATACTTATAATACAAGGTGTTCACTAGCCAGCGTTTCTCTTGCAAATAATAGTTATTAGAAAAACATGAAAGAGGAAATAGTAATCATTGCGTCGTATACAAATGAATTCGCCTTGACACACGTTTTCATGATACAAAAGAATATACAGCATTCCCTTTCAAAAATTGAAGGTCACCTTCATTTTTCAAAAAAAGTAGTGCAAACATGAAAAAATTTCATTTTTTTCTAATATTTATTATTTGCAAGAAAAATGCTGGCTAGTAATAGCGTGAATACCCTGTATTTGTGTACATGTAGAAAATTTGATTAGCTTACATTGAACTCCCAAAGAACCTCTATCAGACTGAAGAGTAAGCACAACGAGAGCATGACCTACCATGCCAAGAAATACAGTCAACGGTTCGTTGTAAACTCTGTACTTTGGATACAATCCATACAGACCATATTGTAAACGCTCTTGCATGAAGTGTCTGCTTAATAATATAGCTGTATCGAACATCTATCGTGGAGTAAATAAATAAATTTTTAGTTTGTCAACTCATTATACTATAATGATTTACAGTATTGTATAATACACATATAGTAATGTAAATATACCTCCTGTCTAGAGAGTAACCTTTGTTCAATAGCATAGTGGCGAATATCATCCCTGATTTTAGATTGTTGAATGGTAAATGAATTTTTTGGTTTGCCACTGAGAGTCCCCAATAGATCTCGCCAAACGTCCAATGACAAATTTTGGCTTTCACTGTTTTTCAGTACAACACTTAACACTTCACCGTAGTGTTCTGGGAATTCATGTAGTAATACTAGTCGTAAATGGTTTCTAAACAGCTGTAGGAAGATGTGTATTGTCAGGATCAATGTAATAAATAAACTTCGCTAAAATACAAATACCTCGTGTAATATTAATTTTTCTTTATCAGGATTAAGGCCCATATTACACAAAGCTCTAGACACCAGATCTATGAATGTTGATCGTTCGCTTAGCTTTGGACGTCTATAATTCAACCAGCATCCTATGTCAAACTGTCAGAAAAAAGGAATATTTATTATAAATAATAGAAATTGCTATAATGAAGATTTGTTACCTTCGACAATAATACAAAACATAGGTCAATATTTCTTCCGATTGACAGTTCAACAACTGTTTGGTACATTTGTAAAAACTTCGATGCTCCGCCAGCAATAGGTGTAAAGTATGGTCCAAGTAAGCCACCAAGGTTTGGTCTCTGCATTATAGTACTTAATAACTGTGGACCTTGACTTTCCTCTCCACTGATAAATAACTTTTCAAATATTGCATTTTGATTAAAATTTGTTAAATAGTATTACATATTCGAATACATTTGACGATTACACCAACCTGCCCTAATCTTTCCAAACAAGTTGTAATAAGCTGTTTCGTCGGTGGGCAGAATGCTGCTTCCTCCGTGTAACATTCTATGAGGTAATAAAACAGTTTAACTCCGCTCTCTTGAATTCTGTACAACATTGCAGTACTCTCACTGGCCCGACTTAAAATTATTTCATGCTCAAACATTCTAGAGATCAATAACGAAGAATTATTATGAAACTTAATAATTGTATTTCATATTCAGCTGCAGAAGAAATTGTTATGGTACGTACGCAATTAAATGGTCTATGAATACACATGCTTGAGTGACTTTGCTAGGCGGTGGTTGACTAGCCTTCAGCAATAAATTTTCATATTCTGCTCTGTTCTGAGTTACCATGATGTCGACGGCTTCATTGACATGTGCTTCCGATATCTAAGTACCAGAATTTGATATAAGAACTGCATTTATATTATTAGGTCGTTGCACATGAAATGACAGATTCCAGAATGAAAATTTTATGAAGTGCTTTAATTAAAAAATACTATAATAATCTACAGATCTATTATATATCATTCGAAGGTATACAGCTAATCTTTCAAGCTATATCCTTCAGTTTCTATTTACGTATCCAACTTTACTTTTAAGTAAAGTTTATTTCAATATCGGTCGACGTGATTGTCGCGTATTCTTTTTATATGAGTGAGAAAATGAACATATTGACGACAACGTTATGTGATGTTTAGTCAAAATGTGGTACTAAATGAACGTGATGTTAGTCAAAAAGTTCAAAAATAGAGGTGACAATCTAATAAACCAAACGACCAAAAAATTCAATTTTTGCCATAGTATAATCGAAAAACTCGTCATTTTTTGACAGAACATGACGATTATAACGAAATTCCTTTTAATTAATAAGTTTTATTTAGACAAAATTATGTTTGTTTAAAGTTACCGTTATGAATCGGACATTTCATATGCAACGACCTAATAGTAAAGTTATGTTTACATATCTCTACTAAAGTGTGCGAGAACCCAAAAATGTCTGGTAGTTGCTCAATTATATCATTATTCTTACCCTAACTCTAATTACTGCTGCGCCAGCACAATGGACAGTAGGTGGTGTTCCAGATCTAGGTCGTTTATCATTCGTTAGCACCGAGTCGCACAGTGCGTGCAATGTTATTTGCTTTTGAACCTGTCGATATAGTGTAGGCACTAACTCCAGAAAATTACAATCTGCGGCTGTGTGCTCAGAAATCAACAAATTATATGTTTGAGCGTAATCCAATATGGTTTTAAAGTACGGTTTGACACAGTCAATGGTCGAATTGAAATCGTACAAAATGTTCGTGGGTATGTGGCTCAAAACGCTTTTAATTTGGTTTATGGGCGGCGGAGGAATAGGATGTTCGTACATGGCGAGTCTTTTAAAAATTCTCTGCAGCGGATCAGTTATTTCTAAAAACGTGATCAACGTGTTTGTTCTGCTCTGGAATTGATTTTCCTGATCTCTGTAACATAAGCTTTCCCACTCGCGGACTGCCTTTATTTGATTTTCCTGAACTGTCCAGTAGTCGACGTATTCTAACCACGGAGTCTAATTAAAATAATATTACGAATTGAGTTTTTGTTGCCATAGATTTCGATGATAAACGAATATATTTCACTTACCCAGTCCTCCTGTACAAGTAAAATTAATTTCTGCGACAAGTATTGCGGAGGCAAAGCTGACAGGTAAAAGCCTGGTTCCTGTAACCTTGGTTCCTCCAGCCACAAACTCAGTGTTTTGTAAAATCTATAAAAATAAAATCACAAACAAGAAATTTTTCATCATGGCTAGTAAAATACCTAACTAAATTATTTATCATTACGTACTTTGCTGCATTGAGATAGAACGTCCGTCTCTCATCTGTAATTGGTTTGCCGTCATCTAAATCTCTCTCTCCCCTCAGCTGGAAGTACGCAGTAGTGTCGTTCAATCGCTTTTTTATTTTTTTCAAGTAACTTAAATTAATCATGCCTTCGAAAAATTTTTCACCAATTCCCCCGTGGTCAACAACTCTGTGAAAAGAATATACATTGTCATTCAAGCATGTAAGAGAGAATAGTGATGTTTCGAAAATGAACCTTGTCGTCGATGGAACCCTCGCAAGAAACAAAGCGAAGAAATTTTGCCACAAAAGGGGAAGAATTGGATGGTCCATGGGAGTGTCCAATGCTTGTTGAGACCAACGATATATGAAAAGTCCACTGGCCCCAAACGGTTGCATTTTCACAGTTGTACAGGCTTTCTGAAAACAACGTTTTACATAAAATGATAATATTCTTGACATTGGTACATATACGATAAGCCAGGTCTACGATCGATGAAACTACCTTAATGGCTGCGTCTAATGTTATTTTATTTTGTGCCGATAGCTCCTTTAGAATTTCACGCCACAGACCAGTTTTAATTTCTCTGTTGTTCTGTTCGACTGACAATACTTGATATGCGACCCAAACTGATTGTATAGAACCACCTAAAATGCTAACTGAATTCGAAGAGCCAGTCGCCCAGTTGAAAAATGATCCGAACGATACCACCGCATTTCGAGTGGGTGCTGTGTTCTACAAACAATTATTATAATGATAAAATACTTGTAAATGAGCGATCTATGTATATAAAATGATATACAATGGCTCATGAAAGTATTCGAATGCCCTTTAAATCAGAATAACTTTTTAAAAATCGGACCAAACGGCGTGCAAATTTTCATTATGGGCCCAAATAATTAAAAGGTTTTAAAAAGTGACTTTATTTTTTTTTAATGTAGGTCCTACCAATTAAAATTCTTTAAAAATCTTTTTTGTGCATCATTTAGTAAATCAATGCTTCTGATTGCTAAAAAAGAGTCAAGTTGTTTGGTCCAATTTTAGGAAAGTTATTCTGATTTAAAGGACATTTGACTGAATCTTACAGAGAAAAGACTCTGGAACATGGTTTCCACTGTCGCCCTCGTTTCAGCGTACAAAAATGAGGCACTAATTACAGTGTCCATCAAGTACATCACACTTTGGTCTTTGTTCCAATCTGGTACAAGCACGAGTGAATTCAACCACAAATACACGAAGTTTGTTGGAGTTTGCTGAGAATATCTGTAATAATGAATCAATGCATTATTCAATAAATTTGTTTACGAAACAATCTGCAATTTACCTTTTATAGTTACGCAAATGTGATTGTATCATATTTGAGAAGTGTTTCAGTATCGTTCCAGGAAATTCTGTGGCTATAAAACTTTTTGCCATGTTCATGTAGGATCTATCAGCCATAATTAAAGAGGTGATTAGACTAACAAATTTTTCATTTTTGATCAACGAGTCAACGCAGTCCAAGAACAATGGTACGATATGATGTAAGCAAATTAGTACTTGTTCGTATTTATAGTGAGACTGTAATATTTGCAACTGACTGAAACCTTTCAAACATATCAGAGGCACCGAATGTCCCCATAATGTCATAACTGTGGCCACGTAGCACGCGATCGGTTGCTTGTCAATGGTGCCAGACACCAGAACTTCTAATTGTGGATCAGAATCCATGTCAGGTACGTAGGAAAACGCGTCTGCTGGATTCAGTAAAGAGTGTTGACAGATGGCCACGGTTTGATCGAGTTGATGTAATTTCAGTCTGGTAACCATTTCCCATGCCCACAGTGAAAAAACTTGTTCGGCGTTCTGTGCTCTTATCATCGACGAGACCTATGAATCCCAGTTCAAAGTAAAAAAAAAGAAATATGTGAATACATACAGTCTGTCGCAGTAATGTTCGGTCGCTTTTAGAAAGACGATAACTTTCCTAACGTTGGACCAATTTTGCCAAAAATGTTTTTTACATTAGCTAGGAAACTAATCCTTCTAACATCTCGACAAAATTAAATTCGTTTGGTCTAATGTTAAGAAAGCTATCGTCGTTTAAAAAGTGTCCAAATATTACTGTGATAGACTGCACATTAACAACGAAACATTAACGTCGTAATTAGAAGTCCGTGCCTGTTTAACACCTTCTGCCAATAAAGATGTACTTTCGATTGGAGGATCACGCACATACTTCATCGCAAGCTCAACAATTAACAATGCTATGCGTCTGTGTAACTCGATCGGAAGATGTAAATCACCATTTCTGAAACAAATAGAGAAACTAAAGAGTATAGCCTAGTAAGTTTGGGAAAGTGCCACTAGACCAAATTGATCTGGATGCATGCCATTCGTAGTCCACTTCTTTTGTTTAGTTTATTCAAACAGTTCTGAAAAAATTATAAATATGTATCCGTATAACAAGGAGATCGTACGGTTCCGGAAATCGCTTTTTGAACAAGACTACATAGACTTTGCAGTGTATACCCAGTACTGAAAAACCTTAATGACTTTTTGCCTGGTGGACCTTCGTTTTCGAGAAAAGCGATTTCCGGAACCATTGCGGTCTCTTCATAAGAGGAGCATCTTCAATTTGTTCATAATTTCTCAATATACGGAACAAGAGAAATAGACTTTAAATTATCGAATGGTGTACAGCCAAATCAATTGGATTTGAAGACACTTTTCTCACGCTTATTGGATTATGCCCTTTCTTTTTAAGGTTGAACACTGACCTATATGATCTTATATACACAGTGTGTTAACTATTCCAAGACAATAATTTAACCCTTATGCACAGTTCAGGAAATCGGAGCATTTAATATTTTGAGATTTAAATTGGACAATTGACACTAAATTCACGAAAAAACCTAGTCCGTAACTCACGTGCAATGTGCACAAACTATCGATGTTCAATTAAACCTGAATAGTGCATCAGGGTTAACTAAGTTACAAACAATATTCTTACTCGTTGTAGCCCCAATTCAAATGGCAAAGGATTAATCGAGCCAAGTGGTTCTCAGTTGATATTAATGGATGTTCATGTAACCACTTAGAGAGAATGTTTATATCCTGTTCCTGTGGAATCCACTTGTCTTGTTTCAACTCAGTGAATAAATATAAACTCAACTAGAAATTGAAGTTAATTAGACATTTACCATATATTAAAAAATAAAATTGATTGTAGACTAAAGTAAAAAAAGAAACATTATATTACCTTCCCGACGGATTCAAAGTTTTCCGTCAATTTGTGCAAGATATCCGACAGAAGCGATGGATATTTGTTCGTTAAATTTGATAAAAGAGATTGCGCATCCTTCGAGCAAGAATCCTGTGTCTTTTCACTGAGGAATCCAATCTGTAAATTATGGTCTGGGTTGAATATTTCAAACTTCCGATTAAGACAATAAACGACACATACTTGAAACAAATCGATAGTTGTTGCTCTGACAAAGTCGTAGTCTGTATTAACCCTTGCCATAGCCATATTGGCGAAAGTAGTCAAAAGGAAGTACGATTCATCTCCTGGCATGTTGCATAATTTTTCTTCGAATTGTTTACGTAGTTGTGGACAGCTTAGCTTATCCTCCCAATCTGTTCGATATTGTTATGCATAACATTGAAAGCTTAATTTTATGTTAGCGTTTACATTAGTGCTTACCTTGTACATCGATATTGACCATGTGAATGTCGGTTTGCGTTGAATCAGTGTGCAGAATATAAAAAATTTGCCACAAAGTATTCGAGGATATTAAATGGTACGGAACAGTGGCTAAATATTGCCATGCGCCTAAGCGACGTGACGAAAATATGCATAGAACTGCTCTCAAAAAGAAATAGTCGAACTCCAATTGCAATTTCAGCAGTGTCGATTGATCGGTAAACTGTGAAAGTAAATTTTTTTGTAACAACATTGAAATATCATTAAGTGTTGTGGTAATTAACGTATGGAATTACCTGGTGTTTGTCAAATTCCTCCCATTGGTCACTGGCATATTGCACAATGTCTCTTATTAGCGCGCAGAGCCGTTTGGCTAATTGTCTATATCTTGGAGAATCATACGTCTTCAATCCTTGCTTCAGAATTTTAACGACAATTGTGAAAAATGCAAATAGCCGCAACATGTGATGATGAGTGATGAAGCTTTTGTTTTGATGGTATTTTTCGTTCTGACACTGTATGTATAATACGTGTTGAAACACTTTTTCAAAAGGAATTTGATTGAACAGTGAAATAAGATCATTTTCATAAAGGTTTGCACCAGTATTGGTTATATCTTCATCTTCCTCGCCTTCTTGATCTAGTAATACCCAAACTGTATCATCAGGACTATATTCTGTGTCTTGTAATGAATTTTGCACCTAATTAAAACAACAGATTTTATCGTACTCATACAAAGATCATTTACAAGGAGACCGCAAGTTTCAGAAATCTGAGTAATATCATAGCAATAAAACGAAAATTGGTTAGCAGTATAAAAATATATATTTAAAAAAAAATATGCTATGTATGGATTCTGAACAGAGAGCAAAACTTTAAACTCGCTTTTCTCGAAGATGAAGACATACCAGACAAAAAACCATTAAGGTTTTTCAGTATGGGGTATATACTACAACTTCTATATAGTCTTGTCCAAAAAGCGATTTTCAGAATCGTACAGTCTCCTCATTAACGTAACTAAATGACACATATACCTGCTCAAGAAATGTATCTCGCTCTTTTACCGGCAATAGAATAACGGCCAAAGTAGCTACTATATGATCCAGATATGGATCATTCAACGGAGATGCACTTGATTTACTAAACTCTCCTGGTGCTGGCATCTGTACATAACTACCAGCCCAGTTCATCACACCACCAGGACATCTCAGGATATGATTTAATAAAAACAAGTGGTCCTGCCAGTTTGCTACTCTCAGCAAAATTGCTATCAGCTTCGTAAGCCACTGCCTAGTGTCTATCACAAACTTTCTGTCTTTTAATAATTTTCTTTGAAAATAAAATAATGTGGTTATGCACATTCTGATCTCTACTAACTGCGGTATTATCGGCGAAGGTGTCTGCACTGTCGCTAAGCTGACAGGTGCATTCTGAGAAATATTTGTAAACTCTCTGCAAGAGACACACACACTCTGAACATAATGCTCAATTTGCAATCTTAATAATTCTGCTTCGTAACAGTATAATGCTTGTGTATTGTACAACATTTCTTTTATGGCTGACAAAGTTCGAGACAGAGACTGCAATGCTTGCTTATTGAAGTGCGCGGTTGGGTATTCGTGTGTAGCACTAACTGGATTTCCATCCTGACATTCTCCTGATCTTATAACATGGGATGTGTTTATACACCATAATTTTTTTTGTGTTTCTCTGCATTTTTTCTTTAGCACTGACAACTCGTGCGAGTTGACGATCAAATGATTTCTCACACGGAGATATTTCATTAAGAGCTCGTATAATCTGTGCTGTTGTCTGATTGTGTTACTTTTAAGTTGAGCCTCTATAAATTCTGAGATAAACATATCGATTAATCCTAATTCCTGATTATCGTACAATAATGCTAACTGGCTTGCAGTGAATGGTTTAACTTCTTCTAAAGTAATTTGCGGGCTGTCCACAGTGTCAGTTAACAATTTTGTCTCCTCTTTCATTTGGTTACCATGGTCAACATTCTTCAAATTCGATGTAGTCAATGTAGATTTTGACAAATCAGATGTTGCAGCTTCGTTATTATGTAACTGGGACTGAGATGTGGCATTTTCTAAGTTTACTGTAGAAATCGATGTATTAGTTTCTTTTACATTTTCATCTAAATTAACTTCCAATGGCGCGGTAGCATTAATTTTGTCCTGAAATTTTTATATTTTATACTATATGTAATTTTTTAGCAACATAATAGAATGAAATGGTTGATAAATCCAACGAATACTTGCTTAATAAGATTTTGCAACAGATGTTTAAAAGTTTAAAGAATAAAGTTTAAATAAAAAAGTAAGTACCTCGTTGATTGCTACTTGTAAATTACATTCTGCTGCTAGCACAGAATTTTCTTGGTCGTATGTTTCTGAGTCATTTGCAGCAAAATGCAATTCACTTTCCATATTTTCAATGCCTTCGCCCATTGGATAATTTGTAGGCGATTCCCCCAGCAAACATTCGAATCCTTCCACTGTTGGAACTTCTGATATGTCATCCTCTATAGTTAATTGTTTAATTTTCTTTACCTTTTTCTGTAAGTATAAAGTTTAAATGAACTCATACATCGTGTCAAAGAAACTGCAAATTCGTTACTGTTTTATGATTTTCTAATGAAGCTCAAATAATTTATGTTTACGTAACCTTATATTCTTCTTATTTAGACTCATAAAATATACTGACAAAGTTTATTTGTCGAAAATTTGGGACAGTCTGTATGTGATAAGTACAATATCGAGAAAGGAACAAGGGAGAAAAGTGTTTACCTCTCGCTTTACTAATTCCATATTTGACAGATGTGGATGTACAGATACATATGAATTTCAAAACTGTTGGGCCGCGTGTGAGCGGAGACTGCAAAAACATGAAATGACAGTGTTTATCATGAAACAAGGACTTTTTGTAGCGTCATTCCGTCTATTGTCATCGCAGATCCTCCGAAATCTATTGCGTTTCCCTGTTAATTTATCACGTGACTCGAAGGTACTGACATTTAATGTTTACTGATACTCATGTTATCCGACAGTACGTTATCATTCGTCTGTTCTACAGCGGTTAACTAAATAACACGTCGTTACCAAAAATCGTATACTTTCATAAAAAGTCAAATGGTTATTCCAAGGTAACAAGTTGTCAATTACCTACTTATCAACTGAGCTTCGATTACACGGGTAACAGACCATAGACGAGATAGGAAACTAGGCCACTAATACATATACAGGGTGTCCCAAAAATGTCAGGAAACCTTGATAATAGTAAATATATACAGATGTTAGCGAAAAAGTTGTTAAAGAGTTATTAACTAAAAACACGAACCAATCAGAGCGCGGCTATAGCGGATGGATTCCAGCTCGCTGAGTGTGGCGTTGCTGTTGGCCGAGCCGGAATCCGTCCGCTATAGCCGCGCTCTGATTAGTTTGCGTTTTTCATTAATAACTCGAGAATAAAACGTTTCATTGGCAAAGGAAAAATAGAACCGCCTCAGGAATTATTCCTTCTTTTTTTCCGACACTCTTTTTGGGACACCTTGTATATATCAGTGAAAGAATAACAGAAGCGAAACTTCAATGTTTTTCGGTGACCAATTTCCAGTGTGCATGCGTCCGTATGTAAGTTGATGAACGTAGATCAGAACTTTGTATTCAAATGCGCTTGCGTAAGACTTAGATTTTACCAAAGAGGTCCTATAATTTCCTCTCTTATTTTATATAACGTTATTCTCAACTATGTCTATTAAACAATAAAAATTATTAGCAACTTTATGTAACATTGCATTCACTATTTGTAAATGCAATAAAATGTATTGTTATTATTTAAATAATCATTTTATTTAATTGTCTCCGATTTGAAAACAGTGTATATAAAATTATAAGCATGTCGATTGGTTTTTGTAAATAAATTATTCATACATAACTACATATGTGTATATAAAAAATAATTATTATGATATGATAGTTCATATAATAAATAATTGTTTATGTGAATTATTTCGGATTTTCATTTTCGACGTTAATAAAAACCTGGTTCAACGAAATTCACTGACGTTTATCAACACTTTCATTAAATAAAGGCATTTTCAAGCTGACATATATCATATATGTATAACTATACAAAGCATAGTATAAAGTAAAAAATGACGAAAAGAATATTCTATTTTTAAATGAGCATGATTTCCAGATGAGAAGATTATGTTAATAACATTAACCAACAAACATAAGGTTATACATTTAATATTATAAAGCAATAATGAACGAAGAGTGTCCAAGTTGTAAACAAATAATAAATACATCATGCTCGAGGCTTATAAAAGATAGTTGTGGCCATAATAAATGTCGCATGTGTTTAATATATGAAGAACAAGGATGTAAAATATGCAACAATGAACACATTGTACAAAACATTGGAAATTATGGTATAAAATTGTTAATACATTGATAACATATTTGATAGCTAATATCATTAATTGAAATTTTTTTGTAGATTGTCAACCTTCAACAAAAGCAAGTTCAAACAAATTTTCTACCTTTGATAAAAACGTGAAGTATAATGAGGAAGTAGTACTCCCATTGGAGCTAGTCATTAAGAAACATTCTAAATACAAAGCTAACGATTTTGAATTTGGTTCAATTAGTTGCATAAATGATTCTGAATTATCTTATGAGAACCCAAGTATTAAGAAAACAGAAACTTATAACAAATCTACTATAACAGAATCTAAAAGCAACATTTCTAATAAATTGTATGCTTGCAATACAGGAACCGAAAACGTAGTTTTAAGCACACACACATTTCCAAATCAAGATGCATCTATGGAACCTTGCTACAACGAAAGAATGACGGATAGATGTGGTGCAGTATGTATTGAAACTTGCAGATGTTATAATTACAATTTTAATTATGCCACACATTATTATAATTTTCAGGACACTAAGACAGAGTCCCTGATCAAAGAAAAGTTAGCAAAAAGTAAATCGATTAAAAGTTTTGAACGTAATCACATTTTAATACTGCCAGGATTACCAGAAAGATACAAATGTAGTATTTGTAATAAAATTTTTCACAACAAGAAAGGAAAATGTTACCATGATGCTTGTGTAACTGGTATCAGACCTTACAAATGTTCTTTCTGTGATAGAACTTTTATCAAACGTTCTCACTTTGAGTATCACGAACGGGTTCATAAAGGGTATAAACCTTACAAGTGCAATCTTTGTGAAAAAGCGTTTCCGCAACAAAATAAACTTAATAGGCACATGTATTCGCACAGCAGTAAGTTGTTGTTATGTTATTAAACATAAATAAGAGAATAGATAGGTCGAAAAAGTATAAACATTCTTATAAAAAGCTAATAAATTTCTAGAAGAGAAACAGTTTGTTTGCCCTCAATGCAACAAAAGGTATACCAAAAAGGATGATCTAAGAAACCATTTGAATACGCATAATGGTACAGCTAGGTATTCTTGTAAGGCCTGCGAGAAAACTTTTGGAATATTGACTAATTTAAAGCGTCACTTAAAAATACACACAAGTAAGTGTCTACATATATGAAATAAAATTTGTTTAGTATATTCATTGCTGAATTAATGTACTAACAGATGAAAGACCTCATACATGTGAGGAATGCAATAAGAGTTTCAAGGACAAATCGCTTTTAATTCGTCACAAGAAAATACATGGAAAATATCGTCCATTTTCATGTGCACATTGTAGTAGAGTATTTCTATCGAAAAGTGAATTGAGACGCCACCTAACAGTTCATTCAGGTAAATTATTAATAAGAATGTATTGTAATAATATACATATAATGATATGACAAAATTTATTTTAGATGAGAAACCATTCTCTTGTACATATTGTCAAACAGTATTTAGAAGAAAAGATAATTTACATCGTCACATTAGACACCATCACCCAGACAATCCAGACAGTCCAGACAATCCAAACATTAAGAACAACGAATTACAGGACACTGTGTCCATAACAAATACAAACCTAGTAAAAAGTAAACTAATAAATTCGAAACAGAAACAGAAACCAAGAAAGTCCCAAAAGATGACTTCTAATTCGTTACCAAAACATTCGACAAAAGTATCAATGCTTTATGCGAGTTCTAATGATCAAATTAATTCTAGATTAGATTCGATGGGTAATATCACGCCGGTCATTAGAACTACTAGTGAAGTTAGTAATGCAGTTCCTGTCATTAACGGACCAATTAGTGCTAGAAAAACAGAGGATAAGACTGATACTAGAAAAAAAACGTTTACATACACAGAACCAATACCTCTGGCTGAAGCTGTAGTGATAAACAGACGTATCGAAGAGAAATTGTATCCACAAAATGTATCAAATCACAATTATTTCTTTCGAAACTATTTAAACTGTGCAGACAAATCACATTCTCCTCTTATGAGTCAAACGTGTCGAACAAGTTCTCATTTGAAACATTCTGTGCATATGTCTCTCAATGAAAATTCATCTTTGGAGTCTGGTTCAGATTCACAGACAAGTGTTACATGTCACAATATAGATAAATAAACTTATAAATAGAGAAGCAGCAAAATAGGAATTAGAGATAACAGTGAATTGTGTACCGTAATAAATGACTTTATGAGAAAATGTACTTCGAATAATAATTATTTTTTCGTTAATTATTCAACAGCAAATTACAATATCAGTATGTTGAATCATTTTATTCTCACATAAGACGTAGCATTTCACTGCCAAAAAAATTAATTCAATAAAGAAATTACAAACCACTTAACTACTTGACCACTTATTAGTGAAATAATTATTTAATTGTGAAAGTTACTTTTCAATAAAGTAACATAAATGTATTAAAATATTAAAGACATAAAAAACATACAATTATTGAGTTGGTAAGAATTTAATTTATTTTTTCCTCATTTCAAATAAAAAATGTTTACATTAAAATATTATAGAAATACATAAATTCATGTTCTTACTTATTGATTTCCATTTTCTAAACGTGATAAATAAAAATGATTACAGCGCAGCTCGGTATTACAAAGTTACATAGATTTCAAAAAGTATAGTTCTGCCTTTTTAAACGACTGCAAATGTATGATAATTATACTATAAATTTGCGCACAAGTTTAAAAGAATAAAATTAGAGTCTATACTCTTTTACATTTTACATCTAGGAATATTTCAGAAAGTTAAAAAATGTTTATGCATTATTTACATATCAGTATAGAAGAATTTGACTGTTTAACACTTCTTACAATTAGTATTCTTAGATTATAGTTATACGAAAGTAGAAACAGTGAACTATTTTTCTAAAATTAAAAACAAGTAGCATAAATGTTTTTGACGCTATATACATGTTGTCTGATCTATTTGAAAAAATTATTGAAACAAGTCGAAGCAATTTTCATTTTAATATGTAGCGATACTACAAAAATTGAAAATGTA
Source organism: Halictus quadricinctus (assembly GCA_028454245.1). Taxonomy (NCBI): domain Eukaryota; kingdom Metazoa; phylum Arthropoda; class Insecta; order Hymenoptera; family Halictidae; genus Halictus; species Halictus quadricinctus. Next base: position 2,937,105 of record CM052117.1, on the reverse strand, counting down.
CTTTATATATTAATGAACACGTTTTTTAGTAATGATCAAGAAAATTCGAGCGATTTTGAGAGTCTCCTAACACTTTGGGGACGGTCTGTTCTGTATGAAGCGATTTCTGTTGATCGATTGATTCACTGTATCAAAGTCGCTGTACATCGAGTCTGACTTCTTAAGATTAATTTACGACTTTTTCTATCCTGAGGCTCAGTTCGAGCTGTCAATGCCAACCCCAAGATGTTATTAGTTTCTCCATTGATTTCATAATTTTATTTAAACTTCACTCACAAATAAAAATTTCTAAAATATAACTATTTACATATAACAACCAGTTACATTGATCATACATAGTAGTAAAATAAATATAATTACTTTTATATCATCTATTAAGGCAGTCAAATTTACGGAGAGTATGGATTTTTCTTTGAAAACTACAAAAAAGATACAAATTATTTATTCTTCTTCAATGCTTAAATAATAGAGAAGTGAGCATCATGTGGGAAGATTTTTGACTGTCTTAATAAATCATATAAATTTAGTCATCTCCTTTTTAAACACTCTGTACGAATATACGGATATTCAGAATTCATAGTTTCATAGTCAATATGTTTGTAATGTGAAAGACCTTTGTCTGCACTATATAATTATAACTATCAACTCTTCTAAGAGTAATGCTACAAATACATGCTACTTTACTTATAATTTTGTTTTTTAACATACCATGAAAGTCTATTCTCATAAAATTGTATAACTGTTTGTGGGCATATCAAATTTGCTTCTTTTGCGCTAACCAAATCTGTTTCTTCTGTTCCTTTCCTAAAAACAGAATTATTAATAGTGTGATTATTTAAGGTTCAATAAATATTGTTTTAGCTAACCATTTCATTAAAAACATTAGTTCTCCGCTAGAGTCTGTAGCGCCAATGATTTTTTCTGGTTCCAATTTTCTCTTGAATCCATATATTTTGTTGTCAGAATCGACAGTTTCTGTTTTGTTCATAATTGAGTACAGTCTTTTTTAGATATTCAGCAGTGTATCTTATTCACCTAAGTGTATATATATATATGGTTACAGTAACAATTAAAGATGAAACAAAGTATGCTTTGTGCAGATAGGTTTAAATCTAACTAGATAGTTTAAAACGCAGTCATAAGTATATGAATACGGTTTCAAAACATGCAGTTACTCATTTTAAAGTTTTAAACTAACTTATATAAAATGAATATGTTGCGATTATACTAGTCAAAATTTTCAAGTTTTTTTAGTAATGTTCACTGATCACATGTTTTACTGAGATCTTGAATTTAACTCATATTCATAAATGTATTCTAAATAATTATATTTGTACAAAGTATCAACAGAAAATCTAAAGTATTTACTTATGAGAATGTAAAATTTAAGTTACAGTTGATATTTTACATTTGATTATCCGAAAATTCAATAACGTATTGCAAATATAATTGTAATGATAGTTTAGTTATAAATAGCAAGAATTTATTCGCTATAAATGAACTTCTCATTCATTTGAATTGATTTTGAGGTTAAGTCCGTACGAAATACAAGATTCTGTTACAATTGTAATATTAGATAAGTAATATACATTTCAAATTTCGAAAAATGAAACCATACCTAATGTCTATGAATTAGGTAGAAACATATCGTAAATAAATACAGTGGATTTATTTCAGTGTGTTTCGGCTAATGACATGTAAAGTTCTAACTTTGATTTATAATCTAATTGTACTTGGTTCTACTTGATAATATAAATTTCAAATTTTACACATATTCCATATTTTTTCACTGTTATAAATTAACTGAATTTCTAACAAACTGTAATACTGATTAGTTTTCTTTTTACTGTTTTGTTTACTAACACTTTTTTGTTACACATCTATTGTATTAAATATCCAATGTATAAAACATTAGATTTTATCATTGATTTATATTAAATCTGCTTATAAACATTTTCATAATCAGATAAATATGTACTATACAAATATTATACGAAATATGAGTATTCAAGTCTTCTTGATATTCATATGCAGTTCGATTTTTTGACAATTCACATTTCCGGCGCTGTATTAATATTTGTAACAATGAAAAGGAAATTTTCCTCTCTGGTGATAAAACCATTATAAAAATAACTATACTATAGATCAATATTGAATAATAAAATTCAATTGTATAGGCTATTTATTTAATTTAGAATCATAAAACAGTTTATTTTCATGTGATTTGTATCTTCTGAAAACGCAGGTGAAAATGGTGTCCTAAAGAGAAAAATTTATTTCGATGTAAAAGGAAAAACAATGGTTAAAACTAAATTGTATAACATAAAATATAACGTTTTTAATATTTTTAGATGCCACTGATTATAGTATATTTTCTTAATTTTGCAATAAATGGTGAAATCACAAAAGAAATGTGTTATACGCATGCGTGAAACGGTCACTCGCGCATTCGGGGTTTACGTAAGTATTCGCAGGGAACAGTAATCGATTGAACGACGTGAGCGGCTTCCATTTCTCGTTTACGTGTGGTTCGACCTCTGTTTGGTGTGGCGAAGGGTATTTTAATTCTTCTAAATTACCGAAAATGGTTAAAATGGAACATGACGTAAGTACAAAATCAAATAAATGATCTCCGCTTAATAATATAACTTTTTCATAAAAAATAATTCCTATAAACTATGAACGTAGACGCGCCATGTACCGTCATTTTGTTTTGGAAGTATAACCTGCGATTTTTTTCAATTTATTTACAAGGATTTTCAAAAATTTTTAAAAATCTGCTTTCCGATAATTTTACAATTAATTACGACCATAAATACTCTATATTTTTCGGAACTTTACGGTCTTTGTTATATTTCAATGTAATATTTATTAATTAATCTGGTAGAATAATTGGGAAAGTAGTTAAAAAACTGTTGAAAGTTCACCTTATGACGTTTTTTAAAGTGTATATATTGTGTGGAAAATATAAATTTTGGTTACAGTGTAGTGTACGTTGTATGTTTAAGTATAATCATGGCGTACCTGACGCTACGCTGTTTGGGTATTCAGCATAATGCTTTCGCTCGAAAATATGAATGCAGGATACATTTGGATAAATTTCTCCATTTACAGTGTTTATAATTATATTTTTATACATTATTATATCTTAATTTAAAATTATTTATTCTATAGTTTAAATATTTCTTTTTATTCAATGTGTTATGTAAGATTAGTTAATAAGTTTATAAATAATGTTATAGAAGAAGTTAATAAGTTTATAAATAACATTATAGAAGACAGTACTTTAATATAATGTACTATTATTCATGAAATTTAGCAATTATAGGCTATGAAGGTTTTATTTGTTTTAATAAACAGAAAACAAACAATTGTTTTGTTAATCAAATATTTTCAATGCATTATACATATAGTTTTAACAAGCGAGGAACCATTAAAAAGTCTAGACATTATAAATTCATTTCATCTTATTAGTAAAAATAAGAAAATGTAATTAATTGTTATGGTTAATTGTTAAAAGTATGTATAACTGTGTACACTGTATATACTAAATTCTATGAATAACTGTATATCATTATTATTGTAATATTTTGGACTAATGACTCACTTTTGATTTTATAGGATGGTAAAAATGAGCCGGAACATGTTAGAAAATTATTCATTGGTGGCTTGGACTACAGAACAACTGATGATTCTTTGAAGAAACATTTCGAAAAATGGGGAGAAATTGTAGATGTAGTTGTAATGAAGGATCCAAAAACTAAGCGATCCAGGGGATTCGGTTTCATCACTTACTCTCGTGCTCACATGGTGGATGATGCTCAAAATGCAAGGTTGTATACATCTTAAACAAAACAACATTTTCCAACAGACCAAAAATTCACAATCGCTTTCAAAATTACAGACCGCACAGAGTGGATGGACGTGTTGTGGAACCAAAAAGAGCTGTTCCTAGACAAGAAATTGGGAGACCTGAAGCTGGAGCGACAGTGAAGAAACTATTTGTTGGAGGTTTGAAAGATGATCACGAGGAGGAAGATCTCAGGCAGTATTTCCAGAGCTACGGCAGCATAAATTCGATCAGTATTGTTACTGATAAGGAAACAGGCAAAAAACGTGGTTTCGGTTTTGTAGAGTTTGACGATTACGACCCGGTTGATAAAATTTGTTTGCAACGTAATCACCAGATACGGGGGAAACATGTAGACGTGAAGAAGGTAAAAATGGTGGAAATATCAAAAGATATTTAATAAGCTAACTATCATTCCATAATTTGGCAGGCTTTAAGCAGAGCAGAGATGGCTTCTGCATCTGGTGGCAGTGGCAGTGGAGTTGGAGGCAGCAGAGGAGGACAAAATATGGGAAGAGGACCTCGAGGAAGTAATCAGGGAGGTGGCAACTGGGGAGGACGAGGCAGCGGTGGAGGCGGCGACTGGAATAATGGTGGTAATCAGGGAGGTTATGGTGGAGGTAATCAAGGAGGTTGGGGTGGTAACGGTCCCTGGGAGAATCAGAATCAAGGTAAAGGTTCGCAGAAAAAACGTTTTATTTCACCTCTTCCCATAGTCCATTTTTATATTCCTATCACTGTATTTGATTAAATATTATTAAAAGGAGGTGGCTGGGGAGGTCAAGGAGGTCAGGGAGGGTACAACAGTGGTGGCAACTGGAGCAACGATAACTTCGGAGGAGGTTACCAACAGGGATATGGTGGTGGACCAGTGAGGAACAACTTCAACTCTGGAGGAAGACCAGCACCCTATGGTATTAATACGGGTCCTAGTGGCCGACAATCCGGAGATTCGAGATGGCTACCACCCTTTGGTGGACAAGGTTGCTTCTATCCTTCTCAAAAGCCAACGCGTTGTCTGCTGCGCGCCTTGAGCAACTTTTCCTAGATTTTCTTGCAATACAATTGTGATATAAGTTATATCGTAATAATCTTATAAGATTTTGTAGTTCAAGTTGCACAAGGGGTGTTCAGTTTAAATGTTTCACGTGCAAATAATTTTATAATACCATACAAACCAGGAAATTGAAGTATCGCAGTTTTTAATGCTAAATTAGTTGCATCTAGACTAGTGAATTTACACGATAGAAAATACTTACGAATTTGGTTATAGAAAGAAATTGAAATCTTTCTTCCTTGAATTAAATATTGGGATTTGGACTCAACAATTTATAACAGTCGATTTTAATAAAATATAATTTTTATTAAGTCGATCTCTGTAACCTGTATACATAATGATATTACGTAGTGAAAATTCTTTTGTGCTATAAAGTAATTTCTAGATTGAAATAATAGTGCAATATAAGAAATCATTTTTTCATGTAACAAGAATTTGCTTTGAAGTTTTAATTTTCATTCGTCTAGATGCTTAAAGTAGGATAAACAACTATTTTAACAGATGATTGCTATTGACATATTGTCCCAATATTTAGAAGGAGACCTAGATAATATTTTCAGTAAAATATGTTACAATAAGAAATACGGCGCGATGTTGCAGAGAGAGTGAAGCGCCCTTAGTCCATGTTTTCATATATCAACAATACATTTTTCTTTCGTGTTTCTTCTAGTAGAATTCTGTTAAAAAGTCATTTACATTTACGTTTTTTAATTTAACAATTGCAAGAATATTTGGTTTCAAAAATTTAGGTTTTCTGAAGGACAATGTTCAGACTTGTATATTTTCTATTTATGAGCATACTGTAACTTTTACTGATAGTACATGTGCTTATAAATTCACTAGTTGTCCACAACTGTGCACAATTATTTGATACCAAAGTTAAAATAAAATTTTCCGACATATAGAAAAAATTACAGCATGCTCCAAAATAACTCAGATAATTTATCATTGACTTCGATGCTATACAGGCCTACCTACACTTAATTTGAGTACTCGGGAAATCTGTTAAGAAAAATCAATATTATAAGCGGTCAAAATTTTTATTCAAATTAGTTTTAAAAATTTCAGTCATCTATGGTGGTTGGTTGAATTCATCTCAAATGTGCTTGCATCACGATAATAAAAATATATAATTCCATTTATAAGAAGCATCAAAATATCAAAACATGTGACTTAAAACAGTTTTTCTCTACCGTCAAAGGCAAGTGAGGTATTTGGGGTGCTCAAGTTAGACTAAACTGTAAAGATGTGCGAGAATCCCGAGAATTTTCGTGATTCTCGAAAATATTCGATTAAACTGTTAAATCTCTACTAAATTGATACTGGTACTATTATTATGATTGTGTGACTGATAATAATTTGAGCACTTTTGCTAATTTCATGGTTTGTTTGTTTTTCAGGACCAATGGGTGGCGGAAACTCTGGAGGTGGTGGTGGTGGCGGCGGTGGAGGTGGTGGCGGCGGTTATGGCAACCAAGGAGGCTACGGTGGCAGTTCTCTAGGAGGTGGAAACATGGGAGGTGGCGGAGGTGGTGGAGGAAGGAGATACTAAGCACTTTATTCGTGGACACTCCCTCACATGGTAAGCATAATTTTATCATTGATTAAAATTTTGTACATTTACAACATGTATTAGACTGTTACTATACGATAAGAGTATAATAAATAACATTGAAAGTATAATACAGTGTATGTCAGACGACATATGATTTAATTGTTCAGAGAAGGACTGTATGAAAATTTATTTTGCTTTTCGATGGAGGTATTAGAGAATTTTGAATGCTTCATTACAACTTTGATCATGTTTTTGTGTGCTAGCTGTGTCGAAGCTACAACCATAATCAATTGTATTCTCGTGAAATAGTATATAACAGTGGTACAACAGAGGAGAGGTTTTAGAATAATGGTGAAACTAGTAGTTCTCTGTTTGCTTGTTATAGCTGAAAAGAGTTTTTGGTATACTCAGGCATACGCTCCACCCACATATAGTTTATCAGCTTTCAAAGTTACAACTATTATCGATTAAAGAAATTATAGTTTTTGAATTTCTAATTGAATGAATATGTTTGTGCACTTAAACAGATAATATTTTTTCAAACATATTATGATCAGTTAAAAAATCAAGTACCAAGTAAAATTGGCGATAGCAACAGTCTAAAATTAATGTGGAAGTTTGTGGATACTTTGTTAGCTTTTATTTTCAAGTACATTAAATAGATCAATATTGCATCGTTATAGTAATTTCAATGTTCGAAGAGGTAGAGCAATTTGACGATAATGTTTATGAATGCGATACCATAAAATCCATGTATCTTTTACTATAGTCCTATTTATGCACAGTATACTAATGCATTGTTAGATAAGGAAACATGATACAAAGCAAAGAAGGTAATACTTTCGATCCATTGACATAAATAGCAAGAGATAATTTCATTTTTTGACCAATAGAAGACTTGAACAAGCTAGACTTCAGTATTGCTAAGTGTTTGGTATGCAATGTTTTCAGTCAAATCGTCTCAATGCACATTCAACTCCGAGATCTTAAGGAATTTTCATTGCATCTTTGTTCAGGGCTTAAAATGTTATTACATATTACTCTTTGTTGTCTTGTTACTTGATTTAGTAGTGTCTCGAGTAAGTCTTATCTTCATAATAAGGAAGATTATTATTGTCTTCTTGTTTTGCGCCTCTTAATTTTTTTCTTGGAAATTTAAGAGTCCTACATAGCTAATATTGTTTTCTTTCATCCTAATAGGTATATTAGTATCAGATATTATTTAAAGGATATGGCCGAATAAGGGGAGTGAAAGTGACCTTAGAATGAATTATACTTGTACCTTTTATCGGCTTATCAAGTAAAAACTTCTTGTAGGAAAAATCGTATTAGTAGTTTTTGGTTCATTTTTTTTTTTCATACAATAGTATGTAAACGTTCTGAAAAACCTAATACGTAGTAGCTACCAAAATACGTATTGTAGTATTTTCATTCACAATCACTGATGTAAAAAATTAAATACTTGAAAATATTGTTTTTATAAAAGTTTAAAAGCAATATGATTTATATGTCTACAGAGCAATAAATTGTTATAACTATTGATCCTGAACTTATTCAGATTTTTCTATGAACTACTTCATAACTAAAAAAAAAGAATGAATTACTTCTTGTACCTTTATGATCCGTCTTTGTCCGGAATTCAGATTTTATTTTCCCTAATAATATTTCATAACTCCGAAAGGGAAGTACGCAGCGACATGAAAAGAATCATTCGTCTGGCTTAACTAGTCATAATGAATTAACGCGCGACTCTGAAGTTTTTAGGTAACAGACAAACATTTAAACATATTAACTTTCTGTTTTAGGGGTACCCTGACAATCATTTCATCGACAGTATCTACTCATCGACACTTCGAGATCACCGACAATATTTTCATTGACACCAAGTTTGACATTGTCAACGAAACTTGGTGTCGATCAGTAAATACTGTCTGTGAAATTCAGTGTCGATGAAATCTTGTTGGTGAAATTCAGTGTCAATGAAATCTTGTCGGTGAAATGTTTGTCGGCGAGGTCAGGATAATCCTTTGTTTTACATATTAGACGTCACTTTTCAATTTCAAAAAATTTCTAAAAAGTCAGATTGTTTTCCCTTCCTGGAATACGAAAAATGGACCAATCATCTTTCATTAAAATTTATTTGATAATAATTAAAAACATAAAACTATTTCCCTAGAGTTTCTTGAAAGGCACAAGTGTAATTTGGTTGAAAGTCATTCCTGATCTCCTTGCCCGGCTATAGTCTTCTGAAATGATAGAAAATAATATAGAACACGTTACTTAGCTCAAAATTGATAGATTTTTATAGTTTGAGTATTTTCAATCATCTAAACTAATAGATTTATGACTTTTAAACCTCAGGTGAACCTTCTACTTGTCTTCTAGTCGCCAGTACTATCTGTACTGTTTAGTATCGGAGCAGGCAGGGATATAAGGCTAGAGACAAGACCAGGCAGGACAATCAGGATACAGGACAGAAAGAGAAGCGTCATCTGTTAGATCACAGTGAGGGAGGCTTTCGCTTGTATTTCATTTGGTATCTAGCACCTACTATATAATGTTTTACATATTCTACACTTATGTGAAAAACGATTGCAACGTATAATTTTCTAGACCTGTGCTTGCACGTATCGTGTGACACACAATGATATCCGCCAAGAAAAAGAAACGAAACACAAACTAATTAATTAACGATTTTAATTAGCGTGTCGTTGTTAAAAGTCCAGAGACACATTGAAATGATTCAGTCACTCGGTTGCTATGTCTAGGGATACATCCGTGCCATCCAAAAGCATCTCAAAGCGTGCGCAACTGCGACTATTTTTCTTTTGTAAAATATTTAACGAAACAAAAAAACCAATTAGCGTCAAATAGGATGATTATACGATAGACATTGGAAAGCACGATTGTCTCTCTAATCTAGTGAAAGACGTTGAAATAGCGGTCCATGTAAGAATCTAGGTGTTTTATTACGTTGATGCAGACTTTTTAATTTCGTAAGAAGAAAGGTGATTCTTATACAGACCAAAATCTCAGGATATATAAAATGAAATATTATATACAAAAACGAGTATCCATGAATTTAAAGGAAATTCAGATATAGCATGAACTACAAATGTCGGTTTAGCATTTTCTTTCGTAGGTTACGCTAGAATAACGAATTATTTTTTAAGTTGTAATGTTTTAAGAGTTAGCGAATAAAAATGACCAGAACCTTTTCCATGTCACTGTTTCATTTTTGAAATAAAATTCTTGATAGCATAGGAGATGTCAGAGTACAAGAACAACTCGTGTGAAGTGAAAAGTACCATAGGAGAACTGTTTTAGCTAGATAAGGGCACATCTAATCAATTGTTATATAAAGAAGTAATTGACAAAAAGTCTTGGAACTCCATGTACGATAGATCAAATAATTATTTGTATTCTTTCTCGAATTGTGTAGTCGATTAAAGCACTTTCACGGGCTTGATATATTTATATGTATTCACAGTATTAAATAATTTGTACATAACGCAAAAACCTGTGACCAATTTTATGTAGTTCTTGTAATATGTAAGATTAAGGTGTTTGGATTTATTCACGAAGGGATGCGTTGGAACTCTAATGGTTCATCTACAAAGCTATATATTGTATATTGAAATGCGTACCAGAATGAGTTACTTTGTATTTAAGAATACATGCAGAACTTTCATCGCGGATTTCTTTGAAAAATAAGAAAAATAACTTGCAATAATGAAATAAAACGATCTTAGGCTTAAACAATTTTTCTGTAGTGAATGAAATTATTTATGTTCTTATCGGCATATATACCTATTATTTCTTTGATTAGTAAGTAGATACTCCTCGATTTTTTTCAATTTCTTCGTATCCCTTTTAATTAAATCCATTGTTTGAAAGTAATTAATCAGTGTTGTGCAAAATGGCCGCAGTAGTCATGAATATCTCTCGCTTGTTAGTGACAACAGAAAAGAAATATCAGTGGGAAATATGATTCAGCTTCGTGAGATAAACATTGTGGTAATCATTGTGGTCATTTTTAAAATGGGAATGGTATTGTTTTATTACCTTCAAGTGGTAGCCAAGGTGAAGACAAGTTCAACAACCTATAATATCATAATTTTCGTGTGACCATGACTTTTCATTTATTTTTGATATCTGAGATTATATGAACGACAATTTCAATTTTAAGTGTCGCATAACAGCAATCTGGAGTTCTCGAAAAACGTGATCTTGAGAAATATTTGTTTGCTTATCATAATATATGCGCTCTCAAAATTAATAATTTTTTTCATCTGATATTTTTTTCTATTAACAAATAAACAGGATAAAATGCAAGTAAATATTAATTTTCAATTATTCTTTGTGTGTGCTATTAATGTTCACTAATCTCCACAAGCAATTAATTGATGATTTCTTAACTATATTGGGAAAAGGAATTTTTAATAAAGCGATAGAAGTTAATTGTAGTACAGTGCAGATAACTATTATTTCAGAATAGTTTTATAATATACAGATAATATATTTCTAGCTTCCTAAACATTGTACAGCACTGATTAAAAATGAATTTTTCGCTCCAAGATCAAAGTTTAGTTTTGTTGTACTCCAAAATTGATTTCCCTTGTTTCCATATGAGTTTCTTTTTAGCTTGTCACTTCTTCATGTACTGAAACCTTATTCGACACGTTTTCTTTTTTAAAGTAAGTTTTTTGTGACTCGTTAGGTAGCAAACGTGTAAGGAGTAAATGATCAGATAGGTAGGTAAAACTTTGTTTACGAGCACAGATCACTGTCACCATCGACAGGATAATAGTCCACTTAGATCGGTCGGGCAGACGTATAATAGCATTGAATATTAATAGTAAGAGCGAAGTATGAAGGAAGAAACTAAAGGCAGGCAGGTAGCAGAACAAAGGATGATACTGACACTGCGCAGCAAGCTAGGCTTTGCTAGGCTTCTCGCTAGCCTCTGTTGTACAACCACAGGTAGGAATAATAGATTCATTTGTTTAGATAATAGGGCAATGAATGGCAAAGTGTGCATGATACAATGTTTTATAATATTTCTGCTGGGTTCTGCTGTTTCAATTAACAATTATTTTCTTTTATTAAAACAGACAGAGTAAAAGTAAATTATATTGTTAGACCTTTATTGACCCTTTCGCTATGATCAAGCCACACAAACAAATCCTTATGCGTAGTAAAAAATAATCACAGTTAGCTATTAATCGATTGAAATAGAAATACGTAGAAAATTATGATTGCAGAAATCTAATATAGTTTATTTATTTAGAACCAAAGTTACTTTTAATAATATACTATAGTTATAAACTGTTGCGCTGCGGATAGTTTTAGTTGCTCTTGGTAACGAAAGGGTTGAAGTGAACTACCTTGAACGTACTATCAGTAAGCTTTGTCTTGTCTTGTGAATTAATATGTTCTATAAGTCAGAAATACTATTTTGTTTTCGATGCACCAGTAGGAAAGGAAAAAAAAATCGTGCGATTCGATTGAATTGATCTGATGTATTTAATATATCAATTATAGACGAGAAGGAAACCCAAAATTTACAGAGATCATACATGACTTCCATTTATACAAGATTAATCAATGAAATGATTTTTGATTTATTATTTGAGCCTTTCGCTGGAGAACTTGTGTCATAAACCCTCATTTGTTGTTTTATTTTATGATAGAGATGGGCATTGACATCTGTTGTTTCAATTATAATTGCATTCAATTAATGTCCAACTTGGTATGAAAATATACGTATCTGTACTGTCTTAATCAAAACTTTTGGCAGACTAAAACTGTATTAAAAATGAGTAAAATATTAAGTAAGAATATGAGCAATGAGGAAGGTGAAAAGATTTTGGCTTAACTAGAAAATATGAGTGTATAAGAAGGAGATAGTAATTATTTTTGTTTCACATCATGTGTATTAATTGCTATCTTTCGTTTTTATTAATTTCTGGTTTTTCCATTTGGGCTGGTACTCCCAGAGCGCTCCGTGTCACAACTGCCATTATCAGTTAGTCATCACGGGAGGTAAGTTGAAGCGAATCAATTTATTTTTATTACTATTAACAATATTGGGAGAACAATAAAGGGATAATTCTTCGTGACAATGTAAGATGAAAGTAAAGTGTAAACGAATTGTATATGTACATTCCGGTTTCGTGCAACAAATTATTATCAGTTTCTCTTGCGGTTCCCTAATCTCATTTACGCAACTATTATTATTATTATTATGTAGACTGCATTAGCTTTTACAACATTTTGAAACTCATTCATTCAAATATTTAAATTTCAAAGTTCTATATTGATGGTTATATTTAAAAAAAGTGCGCAAGGTTCAAAATAGGGAATAACACATAACATACTAAATTAGTTATAGAATACGTTTTATTTAATTTTTCAAATTACATTAGAACTACTTAAACTTGATACATATTTTATTAGTTGATTATTAAAAAATGAAGCCCAGGTTGCAATTCTTTTACCCTTACTTTTGGTCTTGGTATTGTTATGAAAAATCATACCTTATACATATATGCTTTCCAAGGTCAAAATGAGAATTTTTTCAATTTTTTTTACGCTTTCAAAAAGAAGTGATGAATAACACAATTCTTGTAGCAAAAATGATAAATATTATATACATATATATTTAAATATAATTCAAGTCATTGTTACGATAATAACATATAAACTAATCAAATTAAATCAAAGTTTACATACCTTAGGACTTTTTTTATTACAACGTACATATTTTATTTAATCGTTTGACTGCATACAGCGTCTATAGGCGCTCAATGCACGATGCTCATTTAGATCGAGCAAAATAATTTGGAGACGTTTAGTTTGTAACAAAAACTCGACAATACGCATTACTTGATTTGTTTGTCTTCCATCTATAATTTTCATACGCTATCTGCTGAATATTTTTTTTATAATATTGTCTTTTATGCCGTGTATTTTCACGGTTGTTGCTCCGCAAAGATAAAATAATTAACATGTATTTTAAAAATGGAGCACCATTCATTGACCAATTATGATTGCAGATATGAATACGCGTTCTATATTTTATGAAACAGTATTATCAATTTAAATTAAAAACTTTCAAGCCATTTGGATGGAAAGTAGATGAACTTTATTGGTTCATTTACATAAAATAAGATAACTTTAATAAGTAGGATAAAAAAATGATTTCAATTACTTTTTAAATAAAATAATTAAGTTTAATTGAAAGTATGCATGAGTTTGCTAATATTAACTAAACAAAACGCATGAGTATCATTTCTATAATTAACAGCAAACAGTGCAATATTTTAATTGAATTGCAATATTCTAGCTGATTTTCAAATATATATTTTGTGCAGTAGATATGTTCAAAATAAATTCAATGATATATTGAAATTATTTGTAAGGCGCCAAATTTGAACACTACTAATAATGTCTAAGGTATAATTTTATAAAGATTAATTATTTCAGGTAATTTTCAGCAGTGTAATTTAACTTATTATTCCTTGAAGGATCGAAATAAATTTGTTGAACACCTAATGAGTTTAATTAATTTCCACCTTGAGTTCAGCTTCCTGTGCAGTTTACATCGTTACCAACTGAACGTTATTAACATAAGCAGTTACAGGTGCAGAATTGAACGAGGAAAAATTAATAATTTAAATTGTCTGGGGACAAAATGGTTTTTAAAATGTAATTGGTGAATTCTGCATTAATTATACGTGTATCATAAAATTTAATAAAATAACCAACGTGGAATATTTGTTAGTTTATCGTACTACAGAAAACCTTAGCCATATGCATATATAGGGACATTTAAATCGCAAGTGCAAGCAATATTCCTGGCGGGAAATTTGAAAGTGGGCCATGTCAAATGTTCTCATTCAAAACTTTCAAATGGTGTATTTTTAACTAATTTGTATCCTATTTAACGATGCAGGTGCATTCTTTAACGTTTTGGAAAACGTAAAATAAGTGAAAATATAAATTCTTTTGAGGATTTTTTACTTCATCCATTTTCATATCAATATAATTAAGGTTCGTAATAAATTAACTATTTCAATTATCAACATAATTTTTAGAACGTCAATTAGATTAGTACTTTCTATATTTTCATATGAACAATGATTTCACAGAAGAAATTTACTGCTGCATAATTAAAAATCTGAGAATAAGACCTCCATATGCTCTTGTTACTTTTTCTATATTTATTATTACAAAGTTTTAACAATCTCAAGAGACCTCTCGGTACTTCTCAATTTTAAATTATACTTTTAACTTATACTGTTCTTTTTACGTGGTACAATTGATACACACAATAATAATAATAATAATAAAAATATTGAGTTTATCACAAATCAAAGGACGCTAATGTAAATTGTTACTATACAAGATTATAAAATCACAGAAACATATTGTGAATTGATTTACTTAATTATTCAATTTCATTAAGTAAACATATCTATCTAATAATAATTTTTCATTATGCGTAAACTTATGAACTTGATAAACTTGACATTACGTAATTT
The DNA here is from genome assembly GCA_028454245.1 of Halictus quadricinctus. Classification (NCBI taxonomy): domain Eukaryota; kingdom Metazoa; phylum Arthropoda; class Insecta; order Hymenoptera; family Halictidae; genus Halictus; species Halictus quadricinctus. Next base: position 2,922,097 of record CM052117.1, on the reverse strand, counting down.
TATTTACTCACTACAATCCTACATGTTAAAAAATTTACTTAACAAATTTATTTCTTACATTTACTAAATAAATAAATAAGCTTACTTAACAAATAATAGTAAAGAATAACTATGTTCTCTAAGAAGTTCACTCGAAATTTTTGCGATCCCTGCATCGACGTTAATTACAATTTGATTGCGGATTTTATGCAAATCTGAGAAAAACGATTAAAACAATTCAGATCGGCGAGCTTCTTGTTGAATTTTACTTGATAATATGAATTTGTATAAAAATTCACAGTCCGGGTATTCAAATTTTCAAACAGAAGACAACGTGTTCGTGTTTTCGGAGGTTTCGCTGGCCACGCTATTACACTGCGCTTTCGTCGAGGCTCCGCCAATGGAATTTGTTGAAACGCAGGAATGATTGATCGCTGATTTGAATGTCTCTTTGTAGAAACAGAATTCACAGAATCCAGTTCTCCCGTAAATCGGCACGTTTACCATTCCGTTGGAAACTGCAATATTCCTGCAACAGGTAAGTGCCATTAAGAATCGGTATATCATGCATATATGCGATTTCTTTCAACTAACAATTACGCTGTTCCGTACATATTTGAATTAAATATGTGTCCGTAAATCCTTTTCATTTTGATTTGCAGAAAATCAATTTTGATAATGGGTGATATAAATCTTCAAGTTTTAGAACGTTTCGTGTTTTAATGATGATAATGAAACAATTTTAATTTAAATAACTGTGTTTTGGGCTCTGCTGATAATAAGATAGTATAGTCTAATATTATATTTTCGGTACACGAATTTATTTAAACCGTTGCCTTGTACTAATTGTATGAATGGTATTCATTTTTATTTCTTAGATCGACATACAGTTTTACTTTTTGTCATCAATATGGAAGCAGTAAAGTAACAGTAGACATACAATAAACATAGCTTTACTTTTTCTGCTAGGAATTTATTAAGGTTCTAATGCTCGTACCTGTGAAGAAGTTAATAATACTTGAAATTAAATCGTTACATATACTATAAATGAGAGCTGTTCTGTTTTAGTTAACAGAGAAACGTAAATTTGTGGCTGATACTATTGTAAGGTTACAGTCCTGGTAGCCTAATGGTTAAAATGGGCGTGATCATGACAATGTGCATATATCAGACTCTCTGACAACTACAAATACACATAAGTATCTATTATACTCATGAATCTCCCGCCAATCCTATTTGTATAAGAGTGTTTAATGACACGTCGCTTCGATAGCCACCCTCTCTTGAATTACTGTCAATCTCTTTCGTTCTCAATCTCTTCTCAATGATTCTCCCGAACGTTTTATCATTTATTATTCAAATTTATTGAAGCATTAAGAAAATATTTTATATACAGTCAACGAAGGTATTGGATTTTCTAGATCATTTCTGATGGATTCGAGTCACGTGTATTTTTTCTCACGGGTATAGAGAGTGGCTTCCATGTTTAAAGGTAGCCCCTTTTTATCGAATCACATAATAAAAATTTAGGAATTCAACGTAGGAGAACTGAATGTGTTAAACTAAACAACTTGGTGAAACTTGTGTTCTGTATTTAATGATTTTTAGTATGACTGACGTTCATTGATTTTCTCTGAGAAAATGGTTGAAATTAAAAAATAATGCAATTCTGAAATGTATATAAACCAAAATTCAAACGCCTATAACTACGTTAATTTTAGGAACTCGAACAAATCCGTTTACACACATATTCTACAAAACTTATACGGAAGGAAAATGCAAAATAAAAAAATTCAATTTTTTGAAAATGAAAAACTTTAAAGGGTATACGGAAAAGAAATTCTAATATGTTAAAAAAAGAAATATGGATACTGGATTGAATTCTGAACGAGCTCTGCATCGATAGTGAAGGTATAGTTTGCGTATTTACCGATAATGTTGGTCAAGTTGTGCCTTCTCGATTCTTTTGTCTTTGGCGCGTCGATTTTGGAACCATATTTTAATTTGTGTTTCTGTAAGCCGTAGCGACGTTGCAAGTTCGAATCTTCTTCTCCTGGAGATGTATTCTCCTCTGCGGTATTCTACTTCTAGCCTTAACGTCTGTTCGCTGCTGAATGTTGTCCTTTGTCTTCGTGGTCGACCTTCTTTCCTTCTCCTACGCGCTACTGTGCAACAGAAACATTAAATGTATATCAAAACTACGCGACACTGCGTATTATTCGAAACGACATCATTTTTGTTGGAAATATTTTTTTGTTTTGTAACAGGGTTCGTTCGAATGGGACACCCTGTATATTTATCATTCAAGTGGAACGTATTGAATTCTTCAATGGCCTGGCCGATTTGTTTTTTCATTCTTTATGAAAATCTGTTAAGCCATTTGTTGCAAAAAAAAACCGATAGTTTTGGAGACATTTCAATCGAACGGTTTTAGGTATTTTTCAGAATTTTTCTTCGTTATTAAAAAAGGAAAATTTTATTTTATTTCGTAACTATCCTCTCGGTTTAGATACAGTGCACAATATGTTTAATTTGATACGTTTATACTAATCGATAAATTACAATAGTTTTTCCCCTTTATTCGGCTATATTATTTGGTTTGTATAGTTAAATATCATGGTGTGCAAACAATTGTTTTCGAGGTAATCAATGTTGTTTCAAATAAGATATTTTTATCGATGTCACATGATGGTCAAGATTCAGATAAAGCTGATGACCTTTAAGTGACCTTGAACACCAACAATTCTATAGGAACTGCACTTATGTTCAACAGTTGAAGATCATATGAAGCTTTTGATATATATTGATGTTATTTATATTTAGTTGAATTTGTTTTAACCTCAGCTATTACGTATCGGTAACAAACACAATCCAATTTGAAACAATATCAATGAGCTTGAAGTAGATACATAGCTCTTCTGTAGCTTCACCATAACTTTTTTAAATTATTCAAGTTCCACCCATTTAACCGTCTTAAAACTTGTACCCATAATAGTTACGTGGCAGAACATTATTCCTGATTTTTTAAAGAGTTTCATACAGAGAGTTGTTTGCGAAAACCACCCTCGAAAAATAAATTATTTTTCTTAACCCTTAGTAACTGATTTAAAATTCCGAAAAAATATCTGAAATAAAGTTAGATAGTAGTTTCATGTTTGCTTTTCTCTCATCTAAATATCGTAAAAAATAACTGAGAAAAAAATAATAAAATTTAGGTTTTCAGCCCCATATTACCCTTAAACGAAAGGGCAGAGATCTGGAATTTTACAGAATATTGTTTCAGGTAAAGAACATTGTTTAGCACACAAGAAGGATGAAAATTGGCATGGGGCCGATTGCCCCTGCTTATCCTGCTAGACCCTTTTATTTTAACGTTGAAGAATAATTTAGAATCGCAGTACCAGTACAACCATTTCAAATGAAACGTAATATTATCGTATATAGTATAATACATGACGAAAGGAACGGCACTCGATTAAATAATTACAAATCGACATTCCAAATAGAAATGGTTATTAGAATCGAATCCTGCGAGTTAAAAAAATAACGCTATAAATTTTTTCCCCTTTTTGACGATTTTGGTGCGTTGCGCGACGTTTATGTAATTATAACATTTCCCGGAGGTTCCCCGTTTACATAAGTTTTCGCGGAACAAGCGAACGATTCCTTTGTCTGGCCCCGTTGTGACGAAGGCTTAAGAGGCGGCCGAATAGAGTCGGGTTAGAGGAAATACGGCAATGTACATTATATTGAGACGCGGCCAACTGCGCCTCGTAATCTCATCAATATCGCTACGAAGTGGCGAAGCGGAATACATCCTTTCAAACACGCGCGCACGTATGTCCGCTGTAATAATGCGACGCGCCGTCGAACACTTAGGTAAACCGGGGAAATACTGAACCACAAACCGCCAGAAAATTATCAAGTATTTTCGAACTCGCTGAAAAATCGAATATTAGGTGATGAAAATCTTCCGTTCGAATACGAAAGCACAGAATATTTTATTCAAAGTATTTTCAAAGTACTTTCGTTGCCTGTAATCATTTCTCACTTTTTACGTAATAGATGGATTCCGCGATAGAAGAAATTCAGTTCGTGCGAAGTAATCCAATCATTAAACCATTTTTGGACTTCTTCCTAAGAACTGAAGTATGGTTCATTGAGCGGAATAAATGGTACAGTTTTCTTTCGATATAAGACGACCACGTTTATTTTGTAATAAGAAAATCTCTATCTCCTCCTTTTTTTTTCAAGTTGTCTGCTCGACACCGCTTAGTAATATTAGTTCCAACATCTATACTAACTTATCTATAATATGCACCCTTAGTTACTAACATTTTATTAACCCCTTGTGCTAAGATTTATTTTATAGCCTCGAATTTCTTTGTCAAAAAGAAAATATCTACCGAATGCCCATGTATTTTCTAATGGGTTATTGACAATAACGAAATAGAATATTATTCTGTTTTATCTGGAGGACCCTTGCACTATAATGTCGAGTTAGATTCGTGATCAAGATTTCGAAAAGAATCTAGAACAATAGCAACAGCTAAACATAGTTCAACACAATTTAATTAAAATTTAGTTTTTCCTTTCATCTGAAAATTTTCATTTTGAACTGTGACAGGGTACGATATGTTATGCTATGAACCGAAATTAAATTCTATTTCATTCAAATATACATAGACATACAATCGTTATAAATTTTCTTTTTCCTCCATGAAATTATGGACGACGAAGAAGTTCTGCAACCATAAAATAAATCGTAGGGGTTAATGTAGGATTCTGAAGCTTTGATCTTTCTGTTGAGGTGTCACTGAGGATCGCAACAACAAAATGTTTATTTTTCTTTGTACTTTATGCGATACGAATAAACAGTATCGGATAATAGCATGTACCTAATAGTATGTACCGAGATAGTATATAGGGTGAGTGATTTAACTGTGCCACCTAAATTTACTCGTAAACTATTGGTTGTATAAAAAAATTTTCAAACAAAAGTTGTTTGGGATCAAGCCGATCGTATAATATAATAATTAATTTCTTGATAGTTCGCTTTTTCATCGAGATATGAAGGTCACCTTCAAGAAGAATAGCTCGGTAATTATTAGTTTTTTATCGCACATTCCTTGGAATTTCCTATTCATCATTCATTACTTTTTCAAACTACAAAGTCAAATATTACAAATCATGATATAAAAATTCCAGGTGACCTTCAAATCTCGATGAAAAAGCGGATTATCAAAAAACTAATTATTACATTGTATGCCCCGCTGGATACCAATCAACTTTCGTTTGAAAATTTTGTTGATACCACAAATAGTTCACGAGTAAATTTAGGTGGCACAGTTAAATGACTTACCCTGTATATTGGCATGGTATTATGACACAATAAAGCGAAGGAATTATTTGTTGAATTGCGGAGAATTAGTTCAACTCTTTATCCCCCATTTTTATGTATGACGTAGATTAAGCTCGTGTGAGACGCATGAAATTTGAACGACAGTCAACGTGTTAATTGGTTAATTACTCACAGAATGCCGAGAATCCCTGCAGATAATGCTCCGGAGCCTGATGATACGGCAAATTATGAAGATGCGTCGAGTGCGTGGGTGGATACGTGATCTGCGTTAAATGCAGGTGTGTCAGAGGAAGACTGGGCACTCTGGGAAAGAGTCCATGAAATAATGGCAGCTTTAAACTTTTTTCTCTGTCGTTATTTGTTAGCACGTTCATCCCGTTGTTGTCTTCTGCTTGCTCCGAGAGCGTTTCTTTGGAGTCGGGAGCCTGTTTAACAAACAATTAAAATGTTGATACTATGCGTATCGGTGTAAACTAAGGGCCATAGCGTATTACGTTATTGTTTAAATTTATTCTGCACAAATATTGAAGCATTGATTAGAAAATAAATTAAATGGTTAAATAAATCAAGCATAGAAAAATCTAATATGATGACTTTTGAAAATTGGAACTGGGACCAGATCTTTTGGCGAGTTACGGGCATTGTACTGTAAAGAAAATAATATGGGTTTTGAATAAGAATATTTGATGAAGAAATTGTTGCAATCTTTTTAAAATTGAATTTCGCGATAATTAGAAATAACAGAGCAGAACGGTTTTAAGATTTGTATATAGGAATCCAGTGTTAGTTTTTGGAATATGGAAATTTATTGTGTGAATGTTGAATTTTTTGTGTACATCGTAATTTATACTGATGGTAACATATTGCTTTAAATATTGTTTAAACACGTTCAAGAGTTTGTAATATTGTAGACATTCCGTTTGGGGAAGTCTGCAGAACCGTTTCATGTGAGAATCATTTACATAAATTTTGTGGTGAAAGCACAAAGCACATTCTCGAAGTTGAAAATTTTACTTTCTCCGAAAAATATCTGGAACACCGAAAATACAGTTTTTAGATTTGAATTCACTGCATCCAAAATGAGAACTCTTCATTATTTATCAAAATATTAAAATAGAAAAATTTTTCAATAATGTACCGCAATTTGTAATAAAGAAGTTAGTTCATCAAACTCAACTTTTCCTTCAACACTAAACGACAGCACAAAAGTAGCTATTAAAAAATGAAAAATCATACTGATCGGTCACTTACCTGTACACTATGTACATTATCAGAACCATCTCCGATGAACGTGTTTCCGCCATTGTCCTCGGCATCCGTTGCCAAATCACTTTTCTTACCGCGATCGTCATCGTCACTGCTCTCGATCTTCTCTTTCTCGAGGTGCCCATAAATCCTTGCGAAAAATCGTCGCGGCGATGACGGCCCTTCCGTTTTCGCCGACATCTATCCCGAACAGTCTTCCGCCAAACCTTCGAACCAATTATCGTTCCCAAAGAAAAAACTGAAAAAACAAACCAACCACCCAAAACGAGTCCTCAATATCTCGAAATTGAAATCGAACCCGTCATCGCATAAAGCTTCCAGTTCCAGCCCTAATTAACATGATTTCGCACAGTTTCAAACGGACTGTCTGGTCACTGGGCGCTTCACTGGCACCATCCTTGAATAATTGGCACTGATTTTATAGTAACTGCGACAATTTAGTGGAACAGTTAATTTTTAGCAAAGCTGCTGGTGGTTTTACAAGACCGTGGATTTTGGAGGTAATAGCGAAGTGTCGCGAAAGTTCGGTTAGTGGAGACGAGTTCTTCAGTTTTTTTAGTTAGATTGGGATTGTCAGGGGTGCCTGGTACAGACATTTAGGTGTCCGTCGACGGTGTCCGGCACGAAATGGGGGAAACACTGCCGAGGATCGCAAAAGTTAGGGGTTGGAGAGGCAGCATACGTAGCCGAGGCGGTTCTCCACCCTCTCCTTATGGCGGATATGGGTGGGAGGGATGCACGGTGGCCACGCCGCCCCCAACCCCCTAGCGGGGAGGCCAGAAACCACCCCCATCCCTTCGATTTGCGATAATTCCGTTGTAACGCCTCTCTGTGAAAGGGCACCTGCGATCGTGAGCCAGCGACGGGGGGCAGGAGGGGGTGGTTTTTTAATCGCGTCTCTGTCGCCGGGAAATTCCCCGTGAAATCAGCTATGTAGAACGTTTGATACGCGCACGGGGTGGTGCGTTTATCTGGAGACTGTTTAGTTGCGTAAGTACAGCAATGCTTCAATATATGCTAAAACTTCGGGACCGAAGCGTCACTTGCATCATGTACTGCCCTTGAACCCAACAGGCTTGGGCATTACTGAAATTAATTATTTTTGAAAAGTAATCCTTAAAGTATACCTTATTTGGCTACATACCATTTGAAATAATCATTTGTTAGTTTATTTGAACAGCCAAATAATCTTTTTTAAATTATTTCACTATTGAAACGACAAATGAAGTTGTAGGAGCTGAATGTAGACCATCGCCTAGATTGGACCTGATTTAAGAATCATAGTTAATCGGTACCACTTACAGCACTGTTAGTAATTTTCTTGTCCAAGATACATAGCTAAACTAGACCTAAAGCATAGTTCATAATCAATAAATATTGTTGCTTCTAGAGACACATTTATGCATTTTTAATAGCTCCATTTAAATCGGACTATAGATTTTCTTTTGAATTTATTTTTAATGATATTGTGGGATTTACGAATTCAATAGCCGCCTGAAAATAACGTCATTTGAATTGCGAGTGAATGTGTACGAATCGGATTATCCGAGTTTCAGGGTACTAATTAATTTCAATGATTGGGGATTTATTATTATATATAATTCATTACTGTAATACACCAATTTCCAATCGATTTATTATCATACGCTCTGTTTGTACTGTTAACGGGACAGGCTTGCAGTTTAATGATGCGTTCCTACGTGTACAATACGTCAATGAATTCACAGTTATGTATAAATAAATTGTTGCCAATATTTATGTCAATTAAGAATACTGACAAGTACATTATTCATAATTTATTAAGATGTTTCTTTGAAATGACAAAGTTTTATGATACATGTCTTCAGTGTACGTTCATCCATTTTGTTCATATGTCATTCTTCATTTATTAAATTTTCATTTCAAATTTTCATGCAATAAATAAAAATTTATATAATATTAAAGTTTGTAATTTGTAACATTCGATTAGTTTGTTTATTTAAAAAGAAATATTTTCATACAAAATTGCGATGTAATTTCAATTTTGGACAACATTCTTTTATAATCAACTTAAACTTAGTTACATAGCAACAAAAATATACAGGAAGATAGAACGAGCTATCTATTGTATTTTTTAATTAGGCTTGAAATATCGATTTAGCTGACTGCTCTATAAGAATTCGACCTTTCGCCAGCAAATTAGCGTTGCACGAAGAAAACCGCCTGTTCATACTAATCACAACAGTATAGAGAGTATAAAATCGCAGTATTTCAATATCTTGAGCTTTCACAGTCAACCGCACATTCAACAATCTACACTGGAATTCATTTCTCATACGTCAATATCCCAATTGTTCGACCCTCGGGGGGCTTCGCCAATCCTTATTGTGTACTACTTATTTTCCTTTTATCATTATCCCTTCGCGTTTTCTCATCAAATTGAAATCCTCCTTCCTGTTCACGCCGCGTACTCTTAAATACATCCCTGAAAACAATGGCCGCGTTTATTCACCATAAACCCATTACCTCAGTTCCGAAGAAAAACAAATCATCATTTCCAAGCGTTGTTCAGTCTTTTAACGATAAGTGACTAATTAATACTGTTTCACTAAACGTTACAATTTAATATTTTATACCGTAGAATTTTTCTAAAACTTCTCAACCCCCACCCTCCCTTTCAAATAAAATGGAAACAATAAATCAATTTCAAGCATTTCTTAATCTATTAAGAATTAGGGATTAGTTAATACTAATCGTTACAATTTAAAACGTTAGGAATTGTTCCAAAAGTTGACAATCAATTTCTAAGTATCTCATCAACCTCTGAGCAATGAGTGATCAAGTATCATCTTTTCTTAAGCGTTACAACATAATAATTTATTACGGCACATTGTAAGGAAATTTATACTGTATTTGCTGTAAATGGGGACGAAAACGCAGTGACAAAAAAAATGTTGTCATCGTTTTTACAAAAAAAAAAACGTCTCCAGTTTCTCAGTCGCTGTATCATGCAAAAATATCCATGATAAAATTGAACAATTGATGGCAAAAGTAGAGGCTTCAAGCTTTAAAATGAGTCCAGGTATATTGTTATACTATTTTTTTTTTTTAAGAAATTACCACAGTACAAACGTTGACAGTTTTCCGAGAATGGGAAATTCAGTGTTCAAATACTTCAAAAGAAAAAGAAAACAGCACAATATCTTAAAAATTTTTATCAAACTCGATTTACAGGTTGCGTAATTAACTTACGTTTGAAGAACAATCAGTTAGTGTTCTTGGGATATTGACGCGTGTATACAGATCGCTTGTCACAGGAAAGACAAGACGGAAGAGAGTGAGAGGGATAGGGTGAGAAAGGGTGAGAGATGGAGAGAGAGAGATTGTGTGCGTAATGATTGTAATACGAACAATAGCAATCGCTCGAAGAGAATTAGACACCGTGACGCGAGGCCGGGGGTGCGCACATGCGCAACGCTTGGCGAATTCCCGTTGGTCCACCCTCTAATTACATCGATTTCCGACTTGCCTCTGATTGGCTGATGGCTCGACTACCATTATACCGCCCTACCACCGAGTTAATTATGATAGGTAATTTTCACGCGAGTATGAAGGAGTGTAGGATTATCTCTGCGCAGACACGCTCGAGATCCGACAGCGGCTGGAAAATGGATGGCCGCGTTTCCAGATTGTTAAGGATCCGATAAACAACGTGGTTGTTACATTTAAATCGATAGACTGCGTCAATTTTCACTCCAAACCTATTTGTTTGACAATTTGAAAACTTTTGTTGTAATTCTTTCGAGGCTACACTATGAAGCACAACTACGGTAAGGGAACCGATTACTGTGGGGGTACCAATTACTGTGCCTATAAAAATTATACTTATTTTTGAAGCATAATGAATATCAAAAAAGAGATCTATAACATATAAATTAACTGATTCCAATGAAAAAAATGTAGTATCTCTTTTTTAGTATTCATAGACACAGTAATTGGTTTCCTTACCCTATAGCACCGCTAAAATTTCCAAGAGTTTTCAACATTTCTATTATTTCGAAATGTTGATAGCCTTATGTGAAAAGAGTTGAAAAGAAATTATGTAATGAGAAGAGAGTGAAAATATTATTTATTCAAAACAAAATATAACTATACTTTATTTCAACATTTTGTTGCTAATTGCATCTTTGATTTTTAAGTTAAAAACTCTACGAACTTTCGTTCGAACCCAATAAGTTAACTAACAAAGAATCTTGTTCAGATAAAAATTAGTCATCTTTTTCAGACAAAAATCTCTAAAATGTGTTAAAAATAAAAGTGGTGCTATATAGTGTTGCACTGATTCTTAAATGTTTCTCGCTTTTATCTCGATATACATATACACAGACAACTTCAATATCTTGTATACTTGAAGTTCGCTATTTATTATACTTTCTGATCTCTCACAATTTGGTTTCCCTGAATTATTCTCTCAAAGTTAAAAAATCTTAAAAATATAGGTGATCGCTACTCTTATGCACCGTAGTGTATTACAGTTTAACCCATACATCAACACACAGGTAAGGGCATATGGAAGGTTATTAGGTTGTTGCATATGGAATGTCCGATTTTATTATGCAAAGTGAAGCATTTTGATCCAGAAATGCTATCATAATTAAAGGGTTGGAAAAAGGGGTTAGCAACGTAGTTGTGTAATGAACTTCAGTCCATTTCTTACACATATTTCAAGTTTATGTAATTGTTAATTAATTATTATAATTTTATACTACAATTCGAATACTGTGAAAGCTATGCTCGCGAAATAAAAACATTAAACTAAATTATATAATCAGGAGGACTGTTTCTTATGCTTTTTATGATATTTTTTGTAAATAAATAACAGTTTCGCTTTTATCGATTGGACTATTACGAATTTGCAAATTTTGTAGCATTTAGGGGTTGTGACTAGCAATGAATTGTATTTAGCAACCTGTGAGAGCTTAGAACTATCAATATTGGCTCCCTGGAGAACAAAATTTGATATAAAAATTGTGTGTGTTATTCTTGAAGTATTATTTTATTACATTCGATTAAAAAGTTAATGTACAATTATATACTTGGTGTATTACCCGTACTAAGCTGTTTTAAGGAAAATTACGTAACTGGAAGTCCCTTTGGCGCAGGGGATAGCGCGTTGGACTTCTAATCCAAAGGTCGTGGGTTCGATCCCCACAAGGGATGGTTTATGGTGGTGGGATGCAGGTGTTTTTCAAGCCTCTTCCTTACTATTTTATTTTCTTTGTTACTCCCATCACAACTCAACAGTTTTATTTGATTTTCTCCTAAGTATTCTATTGCAAGTAGTTCATTTTCGAAGTAGTTAATTTCATTTGTGAAAGATTTTATCCTGGTTTCACTAACTTTATTCTGATGTAAATTTAGTCAATAATACTAGTTTAAATAGTTTTGCGAAAAAGCATCGAAAAATCATATCCGAAAAATATTTAAATTCAAACACTTATTCGTTGGTACAGTTTCTCCAGATTTTTAAATTTAATATCTAATAAAAAAATATATCGAATATGTTGAATTATCAATTAGATTCTCCAATTCGATAAGTTGCAATAAATTACAGCAAAAATCGTTCAATAAATAAATATTTACGAAAAGAGCAATTTAATAGTAGGGAAATGAATATTGCAAATGATTTTCGCCATTTTTATCGTAAAATATAATGCACATTGCGGTAAGAATCATTTGCTGCTTAAAATCTTAAAATAGCGATATTTCATGTAGTGATAAAACGCTCAAACTGGTAGCCGACAGCAAATTACTTCTATCGGCTTTATACATTTCTACTTTAGTGACTGTCGTTAAATTTTTATTTTATGGATTATCGTTAAATTTGTATTTTACGTTTTCACTTTATCAGTTAATCATTCTTTTATTATTTGATATCAGTTTAATAGTAAAGGAGAAATGTCACCACCGACGAGGTACAGGAGTAGACCAATCACCATATGGGGTTTCGTGTCTCACACAAAACAACTCGTTTTATTACGCCCTCTACGCTGACAAACAATAAATGTTGGAACTAGATCCACGAAAAGGGATCAAATTAGATCAAATACATACAGACTCCAAATCATGTTACACACCTGTAGTAAAAGTGAAGTATATAGAATATTCAGTTCTTGCTAACACGAATATGATAGTAACAGAGGTGGCACGAAATACAGTAGTATAAGTCAACGAAAAGTCAGACCGACAAAAATTTCCGAAATTTTTCGAAAAAATTGAACTTTGTATTAGGAGAATATGATATTAACCCTTTGCACTCGAAGCTATTTTAACTCCAAAATGAAACATTTCTTCCAAGCTAGAATATTGCCCTTCTATATATTTTTTTTCACGTTATACATACGAAAATGGTGCGACTTACTCGTACAATACCGAAATGTTTAGTAATTTATTAAATACAAGCAAATTTAATAATGTAACAAATATTTGGAATAATGATACAGCAATTTTTATTGGTGCCTCACAGGCACCATTCGAGTGCTAAGGGTTAAAAGAGGTGTCACGAAATTCAGTAGTTCAAGTCAACGAAAAGCCAGACCGTCAAAATGTTCCGAAATTTATCGAAAAATTGAACTTTTTATTAGGGGAATAAGATATGAAATATGTGTGTAGGCAATCAATAATTGCAAAGAAAGTAGAGCATTGGTTTAAAGTATGTAAAACTATTACTATATACTTTCCAACCAAAATTGATATTGTTGATATTGTAATATAATATAAAATAATATAATTAATATTATCTTAGAGATTAGAATATCTTTCTATTGTACAAGTAGAGAAGTCCGATCGAGACGGTGGAGGACGGCACCTACTCTTCAAGTAGGGGACCTCACAGCATAAGGCCGCGGCACACCATCTCTGGCAGTATAGCCAGCGTTACTAGGCTTCGGTCTATACTTAAGGTGGACCAGGGAAGTTTTAAATGACCCTTGGTCCACCTTAAGCTACCTAAAGGTAGACCAAGGTCGGCCAGTGATGTCCAGTGCAGCTCTGGAGGATCCCTGGTCAACTGGAAGGTAGGCAAGAGTGGGCCGGGATGGTCAGGGTGGGCCAGGGCAGCTCCAAGGTCCTTCGGCCTTCTGGTCCCACATCACTTCCGCTCCCTTCTGAGTGCGCAGCTCGACTAACTAACCGAGCGCGGCCGCCGAGTTCGGTTGCGCAGTACGCGGTGCGCAACGCTCCCATCCCAATTAATTTCGGTAGATCTCGATCGCCGTGATAGTAATTGTTGATAAATTTGTTATTTCTGGCTGTTTAATGTTTACAACAACTTCTTGTTCCAATGATGTCGACAAGCACTCCTTTGACCATGTAGCCAACTAATTTCTTAGAAAAGGTAGGTAATAGAATTCAAGGTACAGAATAACTTTTAAACCATGAACATTCTCACGGTATTTCATTTCGTGCGACACGAAACAGCATAAGATGAGATGACTGAACTGGCCTATTCCTACATTTCGTCTGTAATATTAGTTCCACAATATTAGTTCCGACCGATACGGTAGGATGTGACACAAAAATGGTAAGGGGGTTCTAGATGGTTCTAGAGCCCCGCGGACGTGAGACAAAAAAATACATTGGGTGATTGGTCTACTCCTGTACCTTATCTGTGGTACAAGAGCATTTTCTACAGAGTCGGTAATTCAGAACAGTAGACAGAAAAATACATTGCATACAATATCTGTATTATTCTTAAGTCTGTGCACTTACGTAGCTGTTATGGTAAGATAGGTATGACGACTTAATCAGCTGGACATTTTAAATTTCGATTGACGTAGAATGTCTGCTATAAACCGTGAATGCAATACATTTAATTATTTATTTTAACATTGATTTCTTGTGATTAATTGAAGATATCTATCTATATATTTTTCCACACGTATACGTGTTGTTTGGTTTTGTTTTCGTCATTATTTATTAACCTATGTTTGGTAAGTGTGGAATGTTTGACATTTAAAGCGTTCATAATGTTCTTGAAGTATATGTAAAACGTTTAACTATAAATATCGAGATTGATGTGGTGACATGTATTTATTCAAGAACGGACACGAGAAAAAAGACACATGGTAAGTACGTCGATTGATTAACATAATGACATATTTTTCAGCTTATATTTTTATTACTCGAAAAATATACGTATAAAGTGGTCTTTATATGCTCGAATTGTATGGAATACAAATAAACTATCATAAAAAGCAAGGTTAAGCCTCTTCAGATGAGAGTACCACTCTTTCTTAGCATTGTCTGCTTTTTAACAAGTTTTTATTGAAATAAGTGGAATTGTAACATTTTCAATTTGATGATTGGATTAAGTTATTGTAAAAGTAAGTATAAAATTTAAAAAATTTTTTACAACTTTCCATCATGAAGTCATTATGACAATAATCTAATATAAGCAACACAACAAATTCACTGCATTTTTTTAAATTAAATATGTTAACAATATAACATTAACTTTACAGATATGGAACACTTCTTTTTATTCAAAACATAGTAAAACATACTTTGATGTATTAATTCTATGGAATTTTAATATAGTTGAACCTTGGTAACTCAACTGTGAAAAAAAATTCTGTAGTCAGACAGTTAATCTTTTACTGCAAATTGGTTTGGACGCATTATTCTAAAGACTGTAAATAATCAACGAACAGTTTCTAAACAACAGTGACAAAACTGATTTATAAAAGTAAACTTTAAGTTGACAAGACAATTATTAGTAATACAAGCTTTCTTTAAAGAAAGTTTACATTTCCAAGTTGATCAATTTGTAGAGGATTTTACATCAGATTAGAGAGAAACGAAGAAACTTGTTGTTACATAAAGGCTCTCTAGTTACACAAGTATACAGTTGATGTGGAAAGTAAGTTAACGATTGAGGTATGCAGGCAAATGAATATGGTATATCTTTAATACTGATAACATATGTTTTACTAACATATTTGTATTTTTACTTGTACCTTCTAAGTAAAAACAAAACAATAATTTAATTCTACATTAAGAAATAAACAAATACTTTAGTAAAACATATATTAACATTATTATAGATATTAACTTACTTTTCGACTCAACTGTGTATACCATATATGTCCAAGGTTCAACTGTAATTATTTTTCATTAAATAATAAGTTAATTATGTATGATATTTATATAGTTAAATAATTTCAATTGGTATTATCCTTAATGTTAAATATTTCATCTTATTCTTCTCATATAACAGGCCTGCATAACTTGTTGCTCTAGGGAGCAATTGTCAACAAGTAAGAACAAATAGAATTTAATGATATGCAAGCTATATTTTTAACAGCACTGATTCTGTAGAAAAATAATCTGATCATATATAAGTACAAACTTGTTGTATAATGTAAATTTATGTATACTATTACTTTTGACTTTATTTCATTTAATATTGTATTAGACATATTGTTTGATCACGGTTTGGTTCCTCACTCTGTCTTGAAACAACATCCTCTTGCTTGTATTAGATTGTATAATATGAAATGCTGAATTTCTAATAATTTACAACTTGATTGATTAAGTATACAAAAGTTGTGTATTTCTTTGCGTTATTGTAAAGCATCTAAAATTCTGATTTTAAAAAATTATAATAGTAATTGATGAATGATTATATAAACTTATGAATGATTAGAAATTCGATATTTCACATTACACGATTTAATTAGTAGTACCAATTGTGCAGGCCTGCCATATATAATAATGGGTATTTACTGCATGAATAAATTTCAATATGTTAGTAGAAGTTTCAATATGTTGGAAGTTGTATTTCATTACATTAAATCTCATTTAATGTATAGGAAATTGTTCCAATTACATGAAGCAGTACTAAACAAATAATTGCAAGCACATTTAGTTAATAATCTACAACACAACATATAATTAGTATATTACTAATAAAAATTAGCCACATTATAATACCTGATAGTTTAAACAGATATTGTAATATTTAGTTTTTAGAATGCTGAGTACACTTAGTTTTTTTTTTCTTAATATTATTATTACTAATAGGTTTTAAACTTTCAGAGTAAAAGATGCCAGGAGAACCATCTATAACAACTGGAAATAAATCTTCAGGAAAAATCAAACGAATTTCTATACCAAGGGTACAAAGCAGTACCGATACAGAATTGCAGTCGCAAAGTGGTTCTACACCTCTACAACCTAATGCACACCATTATGCGGCATTCCGTATAGACCCAGACGACAGTGTACTGCCACCAGCTTTACGATGTCGACTATTAGATTTGTTTCAGCAGATCGAGAAGGAGTTTGAAATTCTTTATACAGAAAATTTAGGTTGTACGTACCTTTCATTATAATTATAAAATCGTTGTGATGTTTATATGCGCAATTTACACTTTAATTTGTAAAAAATTGTTACAATAATATTGCTATACTCTGTAATATTATTTGGTTCAGTGCAAGAGAAAGTTGATGCTCTTAATGAAAAGCTTGAAAGAGAATGTTATGGTTCTGGAGAACGGAGCTTGCCTCTTGGGGATGTTGCAGATTTCCCAGATACAAAAAGTCTTTCAAAGCAAAAATGTACGGATATTAATTTTTATTATAATATATTTGAAAAATATTAATACTTTACTGTACCATTACTATTTATTATGTTTCTATTATGTTTTTTCTGTTGAAATATTTTGTGTTCCACAGCCATGGCAGGGAATTCAACGCAGAAGACAAAAACAACTTCAAACAAGTTGAAAGCGCAAACAAGTAAAATAGTTTCCAGCTTTAAAACACCGACTATGACATGTAGTATGCAAAGAGAATATTCTGGCCATAGAGATGGTGTTTGGGAAGTTTCTGTTGGGAGATTAGGACAAATTATTGCAACAGCTTCTGCCGATCATACTGCTCGAGTATGGGCTGTGGATAGTGGACGCTGTCTTCTACAGTATATAGGTTTGTCAATATACACTACTAGATCAAGGGTTAAATTTAAATCTGTGTTAAATTTTGTATCAAAAAGATGAACTTTTAGTCGAATATCTCAAAACTGATTAGTGTTAGTCAACAAGTTTGAATGTATACGTACATATTTTACCAATAAATATTGTCTTGTTTGTACATAAAAGCTTATAATTGAAATTTTAGGTCATTCTGGGTCTGTTAACTCAGTACGCTTTCATCCAACCAAAGAATTAGCATTAACATCCAGTGGGGACAATTCTGCTCACGTATGGCAAGCAGCTGTTGATTGGGACTTTCCTAAAAGACAAAATTCAAACGAAGACCTTTCAGCGTTGTCTTGTGATAAAAACGTTAGTGGTGTAATTTCTATAAATGAGGAACAGGAAGAGCCACCAACTCTAAGGTAATTATTAATACATACAAATAACCTCTAGTATAGTAGAAGTACGTGCAACGACTCCTAAAACAGGTAAGGAAAAAGAATACTATACGGCACGAAATAAAATATCCAATCAAGCTTTTGCTTATCTTTCACAAATAGAATAAAAATTTTAATGGGATAGTATAATAAGTCACACAACATAATAGAAACATGATATTTGCTTAAAACATTACAGAACTCCAGTACGAGAATTATTAGGTCATACAGGTGTGGTGATGGCTGCAGACTGGTTACCTGATGCAGAGCAGGTGGTAACAGCTTCCTGGGATAGAACAGCAAATCTGTACGACATAGAAACTGGGGATATTATACACACATTGTGTGGTCACGATCAGGAGTTGTATCACGTTTCTACCCATCACACGCAAAGACTTTGCGTCACTTCAAGCAAAGATAGTACTTTTCGTTTGTGGGACTTCAGGGAACCTGTTCACTCGGTCTCAGTTTTTCAGGCACATACAGAGTAAGATGATCAAGCTTTTTTTAAACAAATTCCGACTATTTTTAGCAAACCAATGTAATAAGGTGACCGTGAGGAAGTTGAAATTTATGCAGAAACGTTTAACAGTGTCTTCTGCCAGTTCTGTGAAAGCTGTAATCACCAGTCTAATTTTAATTCACCCTAACCACGTCAAACATTTTTTAACAAATCGTATTGTTTATACTTTTATTGTGTAGTAAAATGTTTTCAATTTGCATTTCTGTTTAGGACAGTAACATCAGCCGTGTTTACGCGGGAGGATAAAATTGTATCAGGTTCGGATGATCGAAGTGTGAAAGTATGGGAGCTACGAAATATACGAAGCCCTTTAGCTACAATTCGAGGCGACAGTGCTGCAAATCGCTTGGCTGTTTCTAGTACTGGTATTGTTGCAATTCCACACGACGACAGGCAGATAAGATTGTTCGATCTAAACGGTCAACGATTAGCTAGATTACCCAGAACAAGTAGACAGGTGAATAAAAAATTTTTTACAGAATTCTCTGACCATAAAGGAAAGTATGATATTATACTTTAATCGAAATTCATAGAATTTTTACTAGAGATCCCTATTTCACGCATATGTAAATACACGTGTACACGTATAATCAACTAAATCGAGTCTTAATCTGTGTAATATTAAATACACGGGTACCTGCTTTGATTGCTGTCTCGCTTCTAACATCAACAGTAGAAAAGGATCCGATCGGAAAACAAAAACGCATCAATTGCTGGACTCGAATGTGCGAACGGATCTGTATACAAAAATACCCGGATCTCTATATCCGTGTACACGGAGAATAGATTGCATAATTATACGTGTATTAAGGACACGGGTACTTAATTCGTGAATACATGGTTCACGAATTCCGTGTATACGTGTCCTTTCAGTAGACGTCCAAAAATGTACACTCATTACATTTCACATATACAATATTGTGTCATCGTTTATTTAAAATATTGATCATAAAACACAATATAAACATATTAGTCAAATATATTAGTTCAATAATATCCAAGTATATTCCTAAATGTATAAGATTTAGTGTGACAGTAAAAACGTAAACTGTTTGCTGAATTCATTTCAGGGTCATCGGAGGATGGTTTCGTCGATAGCTTGGACCCCAGACAATGGCGTCTGCAATTTATTCTCTTCTGGTTTCGACCGACTAGTTCTTGGATGGAGCATTGTGCATCTTAAGGAATATTGAGGAAATATATAAATATATGTACTTAAAAATCAAATAGAAGTTCAATATTTCACAGTGTTTTAAACTAAATGATAGTATCAAATGAATTTTATTCAATGTATAATATTAGACTAGTTTAAAATTTGAAATGTTGTAGAAAGAAAGTTAGATGCACAGTTGTACATCAGTGTACCGATCCCAAGAATAACCAATGATTCCAGTTTTCCATTGTCGGATACCACTGCAATTATATAATGTATAAATGAGTTAATTGAAATTGTAAACACTATATACTAATAAATTATAGATACACGTTGAATGTTTGTAAAAGTTATTTGTTGAATGTTTTCGCGTCAATACTATAAATCTCTATGCATGCAAAACCATACAAATCTTTATTATGAGAAAGGCGTAGACCTTCCCTTATATAGTGTTATTGTTTTCTTTTTGAGAAGCATTTATCGGCAAACTATACGATCACATGAAATCGTTAAAATTTTAAAACTTTAATGCAAATGTGGCGTCGGTGGTTCCCATTGTCTGATTTCTTTCAAATTTTGTACACACCATTTTTTTATTAAGTCTCATAATTTAGGGAGGTAAGAGCAGAAAAAATCGAAATTCGAAGAAGGATCACTCTAATTTACAGTCATTTTTATTTCTCATGATTTTTAACAGTCTTTTCGATATAGATCTATGCTGTTTTTTAATTGTTTTCTGTTTTCAGCAATTCCACTTTTCTTCAAAATACATTTTTAAGCCTGGGTGTATCAATATGATAGTTTTTATCTATTTCTAAAAACGAAACACTTTGCAAATATCTTGTTTTCGAAACCATTGCAATTTTCACTATCTGTTAAACAGTGCAAATAGTTAGACGTATTGCAATAATATGCTCATGAGTTAGCGGAATTTTATCGCACTTAACTAATGACAAGATAAAAAAATTTTAATATTGAAAAACTTGAGATAGGACTTGAGATATCCGTTATCGCGTATCAAGTTATGCAATATATTAAACCTGAGTCATTCATGATAAAAGTCAGGTAACACCATTTTTTTCATTATTGAAGATTGGGTAAAATTTTATAGTTTTACAATGAGTAAATTTATCATACCACAATTTTTATAAGAGTGCATTAGCAAGAAAATACATTCTTGTCATTATTAAAAATTTGTATACGTATATAGTACTATAACATAGTTGCGTTTTTAATGCTTAATACTTCGAGTAATATATGTGTGCCATGATGATCAAATACTGAAGTGAGTAACTGTATTTGAAAAGTAAGTTCAATATTGAATAATTCCTCACCTGAATAAGCCGTGAGCAAGCATAGCAGAGTGTATCCCAGAATAAGGAGATAATGAGGCGCCAGAAATATGTGGCCCCACGTGATTTCTAATAACCCTAATAATTTGCAAGATCCGCCAATTATCAAAGCTTTCCACAAATATCTCGTGCTGTCTTTGTCGGAGCTCGTTTGATAGAAAAATCGTTTAACTCTCGTAAGAAAAATCACAACGACAACGAATGCAGCAAAAGAGAAAGCAGTCCGAAGTAACACTAAATAAAAGTTACAATGTTCGCCGGAAGTAGGCTGAAATGCTTTCAAAATTTTATTATTTGCCGTGCTGTAGTCGCATAAAGAAAGTGTCCGGAATGATTCGACGAGCCAAATAATTATCACCAGTTTCCAACAGTACTTTAGGTTACAGTTGTAGAGAAGGTGCCTGTATGCCCGTTTATCGAGTAGTATCAGATCGACTAGGATTATTGCAGGATCATATTCGATGTATTTATCGGCCAAATGACCGCAACTGTCCTGAAATAGTCAATGTCATGTTATTGCTTGAAATACTCACAGAGAAACTAAATCAGGCAGACTCAGAGGGTACCCCTCGGGTAATATCGGGTATTTACATTTTAAACTACTTTCGAACTATAAGAACTTTACAAAATTAAATTTTCATTGGAAAACACAAGAGAATTATTTCTTTCCAACTGTGTACAACACATATATATTTGTGTTTGTTTAATATTTATTTGCTTCATTTTTTTTTAATAAATTGCTCTAAAATAACATTAAAGACTTCTTATCTATACTGTTATTTTATATTTATGTGTACATATACAGGGAAAAAGTTATTTCAGATGACCTTAGGAATCACCCTTTTCAAGGAAATACAACATTTTTTGGACACCCTTTCGCAACACTCCATATATACAGATAAATATAAAATATATGTATAAGTAAATTAACGTAGTAGATGACGTACGCATTCCAATAACTTCAAAACATTCGGGCAGTAACTTCTATATAGTTCTTCAATTTTTGCACCACAATTCACACAACGATACATTTAGAATGATGTTTTCCAGTATGGTCAACGCAAACACATCATACACATTTTTATTTTCAATATTCAGACATTGCCTGCAACAAAATATATTTTCTGTAAAAGGATATATTAATTCGATTACTTTGCAAGCAATGATCTCAATGGAAAATGTTTCAGATAAGGGTTGAACAGTTCCGAGGGAAACGTAGGTGGTTTCACGTGATTGGTTTTTTTCCGTAGTGAATGAATATAGACGATTCGAAGGTCAAGATATATTTTGCGCTGCAAGTAGAATTGATAGGCCATGATTAGACGATTCCTATCAAATAGCACGCGTATATTCCCTACATTTTTAAACTCGATTTTCTCGAAAACAAAGCGTCAAACAAAAAGCTGTTATTCCTTTTTTCGACTTATTTCTGCATATAAAATCGCCACCAATTCGGAAACGTCCTGTATTTTCAGATGAAAAAGATTTCAACTTGATGGAAAAATGAAAAGCATAGATAACGTCAAAGTCAAGGAAGAAGCAATGACACATGCAAGGAGAATGTATGGAGAAAATATGTATAGTGGTATTTAGGTGTTTGCCTTTCTAAATGACTATAATGATCGTCGCTTGGAATTAGTTTTCTGCTACTAAACGCAGATAGTAGCCTACTTAATGCAGACCTAACTTAAATATTCCTTATTAATACAAGGTAAAATAATTTTCATTTATTATTGAAGTTCTTTGGACCGTAGCTTCAAGGTAGAACTATCAGGGCCCGCTCTAGGGGGGGGGGGGGACAACCCGGGCATTTGCCCGGGGCGCCAAAATTTAGGGGCGCCATTTTGGCTTTGGCTGTAAGTGTGAGAAAAATAATGATGTTTTAAATATTCAATTAATAGAAAATTTCAGACTACCCTTGCCAGACAATTTTGCTATAAAAAAAAAGGTCATTTTGTTCAGCGCGGTGCTTAGTGCTTAAAAAGGGGCGGCAATTTGTTTTTTTGCCCGGGGCGTCGTAACCGCTAGAGCGGGCCCTGAGAACTATGTAAGATGTTACTATATGACGTAAACAATAAAATTATAAATAACGGAAGAAAAGAATGATTAGAATACATACTTTATTCATTTCTTTATATATCATATAGTTCTGTCGCGGGTAGTATGTACACTCTTGCGGAACAAACTATGCATCCTGGTACCTCGTAAAACAAACTTGTTCAATGTCATGTTTGAAATGCTTCCGGCATTGTTTAAAAAATATACATACAACTAAGCCTCGAATGTCACGGGAGACTGAACACTACGAAGAACTGTCCTATTTATCGAACTCCTCAAGGTTGGAAGTACTCAGAGACTCATAGTGAAAGTGCACTTGGACCATAAGATGAAGTGTAGTCTTACGACTGGATTCAGTCGACTTACGGTACTCCTACCGAACGGTACCAATGGAGAAGAATACTATATTGCTCCCGAGCGGACAGCGTATGCCTTTGCTGGGCTTTGGCACGTGGCAGGTAAAACTGTTCATTTTCATAATTATTAGGTGTTTTGGTTATATTTGAGGGCTCCCTATAGATGACTGTAACTATAAATCTAGTTCAGATATTTGAAAAGTTAGTGTTTCAAAACTTTGACACTTTTAACAAGTATTTAACCTTTGCCGTTTACATTAATAAACATACCCTCACGTTCCACAATGATTGAAGATGGAGCGCCCTAAACAGGCATTTTCAGCACATGTTACTTTACTCGAAAAAACGGCTGCGTAGCTTACCAATTCTTCTCGGAAATTCATTCCGGAGTCCGCTTCGTCGCTCATGCGAGTATCGTGTTTGGCAATTCAAAAGTGCCGGCTTTGATCTTAACGACAAAATACGTCAGTGATTTTTTATATTTTCTTTTAGAATTCACCTATTGTTAGAAAAGTGGGAAGAAGCTATAACTAGCAAAGGAGAATATTTTTAATAAAAATGCAATTTAACGCCCTTCCGAAATATTCGTGTCTCTTAGCAAAATATTTCTAAAAATCAACCGGACCACCTAATAATTTCAATTGTCTCTCAGATTTGAAACTTTCTGTGGGCCTTTCTTATAGACTTTCGTCAGCTGAATATGAATCTGTACCCCTTTTTTCAACTGCCGTATACAGTTCCCGAGAAGATTAATTTGGGAAGAAAAATGGAAATTTTAAACTATGTAAACGTCTCATGCATTAACACAGTGTTATGCATTAACATTAAAACTTTAAAAGATAAGAATATTCATTCAGTAATCATTATTACTGTAATATTTCGACGATTTTTAACCATTGTGTAAATACATATAATACGTTAGTTGAAACAAATAACAAACGTAAGCGCGTAAGACAGGTCGTGTTTCCTATTAGGACACCCTTACTTTTATAAATATTAGTCAGTTGATTTCAAATTTTCGATATGCAGGATGGTCGGTAACTAGTGGTACAGCCAGGAGTGATGGGGTGATTCTACATAGAAATGAAGTTAAAAAAGTAGAATAAAATTTGTTCGTATAAGGCTTTGTTTTCGAGTAATATAGCTTGAAATATTCGCCGGGTAAGTACGCGTTTACTTGAGACGTTTCTCGACCTAACGGTACATATCTGGTTGTAGCTTACGGTCCCGATACAGATTAATGGTTATTGTACTGTGCAATCAGGAATACATATTCAAACAAAATATTGACTTTCGATAAGTTCTATTATTATAGGGGGTCATTCCAAGCGAAATTGTACACTTTTTGGAGTAATGTTTCGGATTTTGTTCAAATTTAAATATGTTGTAGTGACCTATGAACTCAAAGGATTTTTCGATATCTTAAAAATTGTTAATTTTACAGACGTGTAAAAAAACGTGTCACCCTTGTTTTTATTAAATTATAAGACTAGAACTAACAAAGCGATGAAAATGAGTTTTTAGGAGTTTATAGTGAAAACGTAAGAGTATCTACTAAAAATGTTGTCGTCTGAAAAAACTGTTTCTTTTTCGCCATTTATTTTCCAATTGTTTTAAACAAATGTAATGTTTTTATAGCAGTGAATTTCATAGCACTTTCCTAGAAAGTGTCCCCTTTACGGACCTGTTTTTAAGAAGCGGAGACTGAAATTGACGAAACTAAAATTATTTTAAGTGAACATTGCTCCGCGATATACAGCCATATGTACGTATTTACGTCTAAAGATGTAAATTTCATGATTACTATTCATATAACATTTAACCAAATATGTATTCCGTCCTTGAGGTGCAGAAACACTAACAGATAACTTGTAGTACGTCTTGCATGAAAGATTCTAATGGCGTGTGTATACATGTTGAAGATAATGTCTACCATGCCAGTATTTACATACGCTATGAGAGTTGCTCACGCAAGAAATATCGCGAATTACTTGCTAGTGTATCTAAACCTTTAGTTTGATCCATTTATGCCTATACATACATATAATTAAAACACAAATGCGCTAATACTTTTGTTCGCGACCGTATGTCCTTGACAAAACAGTATCACAATTGTTATGGCTGTGAGTTTTACTACATTCACAATTCTCCACGGTTAGACTTGGAAACAATTTGTCTATCCGGATGTATTACATAATTTAAACTGTTTTATGCCCTTTCTATTTCACATATTACTTGAATACTCTCAGTAATTAAATAAGAATTTCATTCGTAATTAAGTTAATACTAAAATTTCTGTAACATAATATAAAGGAGTTTCTCAAAAGAATATTGTTGAAATTTTATTATTCAGAAAAGCAATAAAATATGAGAAGAATATAATAATGTCAGAGAAAAATATAATTAAGTCTAGAAAGCAATAAAAACAGCAAAGAATTACATGTAAAAATCACAAACTATTACGAATAAATCACGAAATTGACAAAAAACAGAACCTAACAACATACATCCCCGGTAGAAATAGCACGCTATATAATCTACTGTACAGAAGCAAATTCATAACGGAACAGGCGGACATAACCTATAACAGCCACTAAGCGCGAACTTTCTAATTAAAGAACAAGCAAATCTAGCGAAAAACCCTCAAACCGCGAATCCACCGTATCCACTAACGTTATAATCAATTGCGTAGCAAACACGGCGAAACGTAAACAAGCCTACTCCGTGGACAGCATCGTGAATATAACCAATTTAAGCCACACGGAAACAGTGATGAGATTTCGGCGAAGTTTTTTCATGCATTCGCGGCGATTTTAGCATCAGTAAAGTAAAATTCTGGAGAAAATAGATTACCCTACAAAATTTTTTAAATTGTTAGGATTTGATTTTAAATATAGCGAACTCTACGCCTCTTTGTAGCTCCTTCCTAACTTACCAAAAACTCGTAGGATACTCGTCTCATCTCGGAACAGATTGTTCCAGCATTTTCCCGCCAATGTCACTGTCTTACTACTTTTTAAACCTGGCCAAGATCTCATTACTACACGGGAAGCTACCAACGTGCAGCACTTTTCAAAGAACCGCGAAAATACGAAACACGCGAGGTAAAATTACTTGCAAGCGGGTAAATTAAATTAGAACTCCATGCTGAATGTTCAACAAAATACATGTTACTAGTATTATCAATTACCTCGAAATGAAAGTATAAGCCTTTGAAATGTAATAATTTCAGAAAAGGAATGGAAACTAATGATATTTTCTTTTTGTCAAGGCAACCAACGAGGATGAAGTGGAAAAAGCTCTAGATGTTGCCTTAGAGGCTGGATACAGACACATAGATACAGCTCCAGTGTACGAAAATGAAAAAGTAATTGGTAGAGTTTTAAAAAAATGGATTGACTCTGGAAAAATAAAACGATCCGAACTTTTTATCGTTACTAAGGTATTATAAACACTTTTAATTTAATAATTTAATGTTACTCTTACCGAATCTTTTTATCGTACAAGATATTTATTTATTAATAAGTGAATGGTATTTACAATGGCTGACAAAAGTATTCTGCCAAAATATGATTCTATTGCAATAGTTAACTAAAAACTGTTGTTTCTCATGAAATTTATTTTTATTTTCTTAGTTTCATTATTTATAACGGAATCATTTTCTTTCAAAAAGTCAATCGCTCCTTGTTCAGTTTCTCTCAACCGTTTCCCTCGACCCATATTTTCCAATTAATTTCAGTACAAATACACCCATAGGAAAAGTGCATGATTAAACAAATTAAGTGCCTATCATTATAATTATTCATATATTTAACGTAGAAAATATTTTCATCAACGATAAAGGTAAATGCAATGATAAAATTTGTCACATAGAAAGAAGATATAAATATAATAATAAATATGTTTGTTTTTATAAGATAAAAAATCAAGTAATACACATATAATACTAATTTGAGGAAGGGTCCAGGGTTTTTAATAAATGCCCAATTAATTCTTTCAGCAAACATATTTACGATATTGATTGAATATTTTCTGCCAAAGATAGTACTATTTACATATTATTGTCCACATCAAAGTATTTGTCAATTCCAACACTATACTGTAATAAATCTATTCATTTCAGTGCTTTGTATGCGAATATGTTAAATATGTGCTAGTATTTTGTCTGTACAAAGAAATAAAATATTTATGTTTACGTTCAATTACATAATACGAAACTCCATTTACACATAAAAATTATTAGCATAAGTTCATAAAACCAGTATAACAATGTAAACACAAGAAATATTATATAAAAATGGTCTGTTTTGTTCATTAAAATTAAACATTTTTTAAAAATCAATCTTTATAGTTACCACCGTGTGGGAATAGACCATCAGGCGTTGAAAAATGGATAAAAAAATCTTTAGAAGACCTTCAATTGGAGTATTTAGATCTTTATTTAGTACATACTCCATTCAGCTTCCTCGAGGTTGATGACAAATTATATACATACGACGAAAATGGAGAAGTTGTACTAGATACAACTACTGATCATGTAAAAGTTTGGGCTGAGATGGAGAAACAAGTAGAGTGTGGTCGAACTCGGTCCATTGGCCTGTCAAATTTTAATACACGCCAAATTGAACGTGTTGTGAAAAATGCAAAGATAAAGGTTTCTATGTTGCAAATTGAATTACATGTCTACTTTCAACAAAAGGAATTAGTAAGTAGTTCTCTATTATAGTAAATTGCAACCCAATTGTTTAGATTACTTTAGATCATAGCTTTTCAATATTTTTTTTGTTTTTAGCTTCGTTTTCAAAGCTTCTTTATTCTATTAACAAAATTGCAAATTGTACACGTAATTCTGCAATCTTAAAAAGTTGAATGGAAAATAAATAAAATAGATAAAAGATATTGTAATTTAGATGATGGACCACGCAATAACAAGTCATTTTAGCCCATAGTATTATGATAAAAGGTGCTCCAAAATCGTTTAAAAAAGAAAAATTAAATTTTTTTTGTTTGAAGCTTAGTTTTTGATTGAGTTTAAACATTTAATACCTGAAAAAATTACTGATAAATTTCACACGTGATTACCTAATTTCATTAAATGCCACATATCAACAATTATACTTTTAGTCTTAAGCTTTGATTTATCAAAATTAAATGAATACCTAAGTTTTACAGTTAAAGCACAAAACTATTTTAAGCTGAAAATTTAACTTTTTCTGTGTTTACAATCTGAATGTGGAACAATATTTTATAGGTACAATATTGCAAGGAACAAGATATTCCCGTGACAGCTTACTCTTCGCTCGGCACGCGAGGATTTGTTAAAATGTTGAATAAGACTGAAGAAATTCCAGATATGTTGCAAAATGATGTGGTATTAGAAATAGCAAAAAAGTATAAGAAAACGGCTGCACAAGTTTTGTTGCGATATATTGTGCAACATGGAATTGCAACTATACCAAAGAGTACAAATCCTGAAAGAATTAAAGGTAACATACAGGTATTTGATTGGAGCCTTCTACCAGAGGATGTAGAGAAACTGAGAAACCTTGATCAAGGAGAGGCAGCTAGAATTTGTGATTTAAAATTCTTTAAAGGGATTAATCGCCATCCCGAATTTCCTTTTTAAATGTTTTATCACATACAATATTGTTAAATCTTACGTATAATACATAATTATGATAATATTTGATCAGTTATTTGCAAGGAGGATGTGAGTGCAAGAATGCTTGCTACGACAAAATAATGTTCAAAGAATTCAAGCTATTATGTTAGTGTTAACAAACCACACTCCCCAAAATTTTTGTTAATAAAAAAATACGTATCACTTACTTTTTACTTGTTTAAAAGTCCTACACATCGGATGCGGCTACTAATAGTAAATAGGAAGTCTCAATCTTTAAGTATATGGTATTTTTGATCGCGAAAAAAATATTTGTATTACATGTAATTTATTAAAGATAAAGTAACATCAACTTACCACTCGATTGTTAATATAAAAGAATTGTTAAGAAAATTGAACTTACGTGGGACGACGTCCCACGATTCTGGTATCACTGCGTGGAGGGTCGATCGAGGCGCACCCGTACGTTCGTGTTGAACAAACTATGGAACTCTATTTATTTTAAAAGCTTTTGATATTTTACTATGTATTACTTGGTATTCTATATAATTTTACGTTAAAATTATCTTTTTTTGCTAAATTTAGTTTACTAAAAAGTCATGTATTTTCGATTATCTATTGTTTTAAGCATTCGTCAAATGTTCCTTGCTATACATTCAAATTTCTACCGTAAAAAAAAACAAAAATTTATTATATATCTAATATATAATTTTTTAAAGAAGATTACGCCTCATATACATTTATTTAAGGGTAAGTTGTGTTTATTAAAACATAAATTTGATGACTTGTTCCTTTAAAATAGTTTAAACAAAGCACATGCCATTCTTACTTTTACGATTATGGCACGGTAATATTAAGTTTTTTATTCATACGATAATAGTATGTATTTATGAATTATAAATTCATAGACTATGATGTATGCTACAATTTATTTCATTTTTTACAGAATACATACATAAATTATATAGGAAGAATAAAGAACAATTAAAAGAAATAGTGTAAAATATTAATTTAATATGTTCTATGGTCATATTTACCATGGAACATTGATTTCTTAGCTGTATACATAGGACACAATGTCATAAATTTTTGTAATCGGAATCTGTGATCAATTCTCTAGATATTCTAATTTTATTTTGAACCTTTAACTCGTTTTTGCATTATGCTATTAACTTATGAATAAATATTTATATATATTTATATAATATATTTTGTATACATGTACGAGTACATATAATATCCTACAATATGTTCAACAACAAATTATATGTATGCATGTTCACGCATGCACACATTTATGTACAAAGTACAGCATCTTATATTGTAATTGAATACGTGTATCTTGCTGTTCCTTAAATAGTGTAGTTGTTCAAGGAAAGAAACTATACCACAAACGTCGATTCGTCTTCTTGAACATGCAAAAACTATAGGAATATTCATAGTTTGTATATAAACTGTTGCGATATTCAACTCTTTGCATTGAATTGACTCGTTTCTCTCAGCAGCAAGTGAACAATATTGCTCTTACAGTGCGAATTAAAGATTCTGTATGATCGTATCTACATATAAATCAAACACTTTTTATATGAAACATACATATATGCAAAAATTCAGATATTAACTTAGATATTCTATTTTAAGAGTTTCGTTTTACATGGTGAACGTGGTATATTCTACTGCATAATACATTGCATACATATGTACAGTGATGCAGTAAGTTTTCTTAAGTCAGCAAAATACTTTTCCGATTTGTTACACTTTAACAATACAGAAACTGTTATGAAGTAATATTAGGGTGGTGTAAAATTAATGCGTTGTCTATAAGTAATTAATTCTACTTGTGTACATTTAAATGAAACATAATTTTTTCATATATTTCACAACAATACAGTTACTACAGTTACTTTTTGTTCGTGTTGCTCACAACACTTAAACAGACTAAAACTGCACACAAACTCAAAGTAATGGAAAATGTGTCTTTTACAATCATAACAAAACCAAAATACTTATTTTTAGACAGCAGACTTTACCAACAAACATAAGTCTTTATTAATTAAAGATTGTAATATATATAGTGATTATACAAAATATATATTTTAATCTTTAATTAATTCATACTCATATATTATATTCGTTTCCTACCATTACATAAATAACTATATATTTTGTATATTAGTAACAAAATTTTTATATTTTTCTCAAATATAGTATCCTTGAAAAATAATATTACATAACCAGAATAAACTTAAAGAAATCAAACTATGAATAGGTAAAAATGAACCTTAAGAATGCAACAGGATGAAATCTATTAAAATTTCGAGTCTATATATTCACAATCTAGATGAAAGAATAATTTCGGTACCTTTTCAAAATAAATTTATTGTTTATACAGAGAAAAAACATAGATCTTTTAGTATTTGAAATACTAGCTACTACTTATAACGAGTGTTCCATCTTTCAAGCAAGTATATTAAATTCTCTATAGAAAAAAGATTTCAGTTTTGGTACAATGATATTAGCAATGTTTTCCTCTACCTTTTCTAATGTTCTTGTTTTTAATATCAAGTGAAACCGAAGTTAAAAGTTGATACTTCAAAATTTGAAAGTGGCGGGAAAACTTTCAAATTTAAAATGTTTCTAATATTTTTTTAATAAATAGGCCAGAATTTAATAGAATACAGAAAACTACAATATCTTAGAACTATAAGAATGTCTATCATAATGATTATCGATCTATGTTTATACTAACGTTCTGGTTAGGTTATATCATCTGTTTTGATAAAGTATTAAGTACCTAATGTTTCTAAATATTAAAGTTGGTACTTTAAAATTCGAAAATGGCGGTAAAATATTAAAATTTAAAATAGTTTTTTAATTGATTGAAGGAAGAGGCACCGAAATAATTGCTATACCTGCATACGGTAATGGAATATTAAAAATTATTGAAATACCTGCTTGTAGTAGTAATAGCAATAATAATAATATTAAGTGAATGTACATATAGGATGTCACATGCATTACTATACGTTGCATCTTGTCGTCCAACTCTGCACGATTTGCAGAGTCTTTACTGAACACATAATTCATGCTATTTTTAGCTGGACAGTATATGAACGGACGACAAGATTCAATAAAGAAAAAGCTACATACATACATAAATACTGATCGAAATGAGTAACCTCCTTCTCTTCGAAGTCGGTTAAAAAATTAAGAATATAACCATACCTCAAAATCGTAAACGATGAAATCTAGAAATCTTTGAAATCTTTTGATCCTTCTACTTGTAAGCGAATCGAGATTTTTGTAAAACTTAATAATTATAAAAGTTGACAATTACTACAAAAATATGACCGCTCCCTTTTTTGCAGGACATCCTGTAGTTTACACGACTTAGAAGTATTAGATACATTTTTACAAGATTATTAATGCACAGCCGTGCTGATTTGTTTGCATTTACGGCATTTCGCGACGAAAATTATAATCTATAAATAGCTGATCTTGCATATGTATGCATTAGTGGAAAGCACAAAAGTGAGTAGAAATATTCGACGAAATGTGTTTGCATTTGCGTATGAAATTGTTGTTTGGATTGGAATTGTGTCGACGGTATCACTTTTTTGCGACACAAAATGGTCTTCATTAACAATTGGTGATCCCATATAACTAAACCAGGAGAATGGTAGAATTGAAGATTCTCAGTAGTAGCTTCATTCCGAACGCTCCTTCGTTCTTTTTTATTTACATGTTGTCGACATTGATATCGTCGTTATCAACAGAATAATAGTTACTTAAAATTACGTTTTCGCTTATTAAGATATTTTTATTATTGACAATGTATTTTAAGCTCAGTGATCTGTAAGTATTTACTTCGAAATACTTAGGATAGCTGCACTTAAAATATTACCTTAATTTTATAATTATAAATTTTCAAAACTTCGTACCAATAATAACCGTTTACCTATATATATATAATTATTACACTGAAAGTAAACGTATATTTTTAAACATTTTTTTATTAACAACAGTACCAATGATGTACTCCCTTATGATGCATTCTCGATTACATATGTGACATTTTTCGGTGTCTAGAAAATTAATTAACCTATTATTATTAAATCAAAATTTCATTTTATTTGAAAATTCGTAAATGACTTGTTTGGTATCAGTCAATCTTTTTCAAGACCTATATCTTCCAACTTATTTTAACACAATATACTTATCTACTCCCCTGACACAATGTATTCGATCAAAAAATGATCAATCTATCATTATAGTTATCCATATATTTGATGTGGAAAATATTTTCATTAACAACAAAGGTAAATGTAATGATGAAAACTCACCACATATAAATATATAAGAAATACATTAGAAGATATTAATATAACAATGAATATATTTGTTTTTTTTTTTATAAAATATGAAATGAGAAAATGTAACACTGATTTTGGGATCTTTAAGCGTTGAATACATTTTTGGCAATTTCTATCATCATCTGCATCCTTTGCACTGTTAAAAACTATGTAAACTTGCCATACTAATCAAATTCTTTCACAGGTTTCACATGCCGTTGAAACATTATTTTATTAACTTTTTAAAAATATCATTAACTTTAGTAAATATCAATAAGAATGTTATTTTTCGTTCTCAATACGTAAATGCCCAAATAATTCTTTCAACAATTACATTCTCGATTTTGATCGAATATTTTCTGCTAGAGGTAGTATTATCTGCTTAATATTGTCGACTTAATGATGTTTGATAATTTTGAGCACCATAATATAACAAATCTATTTATGTCAGGGTTTACATCCAAATGCTTCCAACATGTGCTATCATTTTGTCTGTCTGGAGAAGTAAAATATGTACAATATTAGGTGTGCATATTAAATCGTGGCTCCTCCCTTACAAATTTGAAAACAATTATTTTCTATACATTTGTTGCCCAGGATTTCTTGCAACAACCGATTCAATTGCACCTTTTATGTATTGTAAATTGTAGCACCTTCCTTCAAAACATAGTCGCCAGATGAGAGGAGGGAGCACCAATTGAGGGTACAACGTTACCCTCTCTCTGTCAGTACCGGGTTAGTCACGTGACATAGTGACACAGACACGACAGAGACGGAACGCGTCACGTGACCGGGCCCTGGCGGAAGCGTAGGGGAATAGCATGGTAAAAGGGGAAATTAGAGTGGGGGGACAAGTCTTGATCTGGCGACTATGCTTCAAAGTAGAGTAAATCGTTGCGACACCATGCCCAATAGTGCTTCTCTAGCAAGGTTTGGTTACATATTTTTTTCATTTTAAGGGTTGGCACTGCAAATGTCGGATACGGTAACCAAATGATTTGGATTTAAATTGAAACTACAATTGATAAACTGTGAAGATTACGAATTATTTTGTACATCAAATATATTTCGATAGAATTTAATAACATGAAAATCTATTTACACTTAAGAACTATTAACATTGGTTTATGAGACCCATGTGATAATGTATACACCAGAAATATTACATTTCAAAATATATTTTTAAAATATTACGAAAATTTTCAAATGTTTTATCTTTTTTGTCCTGGTATGTACTTGTATATTTTTCCAGTATTCTTATTTGCCTTCGGTTAATCAAAGTTTTAAAGAAAAGTTTAGATTATAAATGATACATATCCTGCTAAAACGTGGACATATGCAACCGAGAAAACTTGCGATCTAGTAATATATTTTTATGATATCGGCATTCGTGTAAATAGATTGTATTTGTAATCTTGTATTATTTTCTACTTAGAGACCCGATAAACATTTTTTTTGGTGCATGTTCGTCGTTCTACGATCAGTTCAAAATAATGGCCTTAACGAAGGCACATAAACAATTGTCGAGATGGTGCATTAATTTCACATCATCCTAATAGAAACTGAAAATTCGGTTCTGAAGACAATCTTACTAAATAAATGACATATTTAATACGGAATACAGTTGTTACTGGAACGAAAACTAATTCATTTATTACTGTACAAACAAACATTGGTTCTTTTCAGAACCAATAGAATTTGAAACGATTAATTAACGAAATTCTTTAAATTTAAAGCTATTGTTATTCGTGAACTCATTATAAACTGTGCACGTATATATACAGAGTGACCCAAAATTATTTGGAAACTTGGGATAGACGAACGGATTTTGATTTAGTAAAAATTTACAGTATCAAATACGAACATAACTACCTATATCTAAAAGTTAACAAAAAATTTCTTACATTCGTTTGATACGGAAAATTAGTATGTTTCGATTGGCCTCATAATTTTGGGACACCTAAGCGAGGCACGTAGCGGTTGATAAGTGAACATCTTCAAAAAGATCCTTGATATGAGAAATATTATTATGCAAAGTTGAAGTACCTTGGAAGATTTTTTGAGCAATCGCGTTCTTTTTGTATTGGATCGATCGAGAAGTCTGGTACATTTGTAATATACAGGTTCAGTTCGTAACAATAACATATTTTAAGTACATATGAGTACGACATATTAACGTAAGTCCGTAGTGTTTGTTACACGATTAAATTTCCGTTTAAAATAATTTTTTGTTGTATGTGTTTTAAGAGCTAGAAGTTTCGCACAAGAAAATGGAAGTGCCTATTTAACTTTGAGGTTAGTTTTCATACCCTTGAGTGACGATTGGGCTTGAATAAGGTATATATGCACTGCTACTCTTGTCTGGAATTTTTATATAAACCCTATTAGAACGAACTTTCATTCTAATAGGTGAGTTCGGTTTCGCGATGTTTCCTTGTGAGTTGTAATTTACGTTCTTATATTTTTTCGGAAGAACAATCCTGAATTACACTGACACCTGTAAACA
This sequence comes from Halictus quadricinctus, assembly GCA_028454245.1. Lineage (NCBI taxonomy): Eukaryota > Metazoa > Arthropoda > Insecta > Hymenoptera > Halictidae > Halictus > Halictus quadricinctus. The sequence goes on along the minus strand of CM052117.1, from coordinate 2,886,175 downwards.
ATTTGTACGCAGATTGGTAAATCCATAGCGATCTGTTACGATATTTGCCTTAGGTTTTGGAAGTACAGACCGTTGACAGAATCAAGCAGCAGATTGGTTGCAGATTCTGCTAACATAACGTAATTATTGTAAGTGTTTATTTAACCCTCTGACAGTGGAGCCTGAGTCTATTTTGACCCAGAGTATGAGATTCGTCATTTAATTACTCAATTTCTGGCAATTAAGTTAAATGAACAACTTATTCCGTTAGAAACACCAGAAAGACTAACATGTCTACAAGAAGTTCCTCCAAAAATGTGTTTTAAAAAATTGATGAATAGAGTAGAGAATAGTGCTAAATATTATCAATTATACAGTCGTAAGACTGACATTGAATAATCATTGAAATTTAAGTACCTGGAATTGCATCTGTCGCCAATCTGCCATTAGAATCTTACATCAACAGAAGCTGTTACATTTCTGCTACCAATTTGCTAATATGAATGAATATAACATATCCTGTATCAAATCTGCAGTCATTCTGGTTACAAAAGCTTGTAACAAGCATTGGGCAAAATCTACATTGCAGATTTGGCTGACTGGATGATTGTCATTATAACGTGTTTCATTAAAATTGTAACAATGAGTGTGTTTCAGGCGTTTTTCTTTAAACAGAAAATAGACAATAGTCAAACATACAAGGGAAATATTGTCTGAAACAATTCCTCGAGTATTCCTCGATCATATTGATTCTTGTATTTGTATTGTCGTTTCATTATCAAGAGAAGGCAAACATGTCTGGTTGGAGCCACCAGGAAATACTTTATTTTTATAATGTGCACTTCTCATCAAGCGGTAACCCCTTTTTGTTCTCTTACTATATAAAATCAAGATAAGGTAATCTTAATGATTACAGGATTCAGTAGCACATAAATGTTTGATGTCTAAGAACACCAGAAATAAGAGGCTATTTTCAGTAATACACACTTGTTTATATCTCAAGAATGAAACCAGCTATCAAAATACTTTGGTTATTTTTTAACATAATTGCTGTTTATGCCAATATTGCTGGCCTACTTTTGATAAACGACTGTAAGTATCAAAGTCGCAAATGTAGCAAGTGTTGTGCATGCTGACATATTGCTTCCATATTGAATCACACTTCTAAATGATCTCTATTCTTTTTCGAGACATAAAAAGTGTTCGTTACGTTCCAGTTGACCCTTGTATTAGAAAGCTGTCGAATTAAGATATTAAAATAATTTGAAAATTTATGAATAATATTTTGGTTGAGATACAGTAACCGTTTGAAACATGTCTGTTCAAATACATGTCAATGAATGGTATACATTGTGGTCATTAAATTCGAAATTTTGGAAAACGTCACCTTCAGAACAATTTGTTGCTTGCTATAATATTTACCCCGTCGAACCTAATCATGTTTTTCTCTAACATTTCTTTCTATTATTCATGATAATTGAAATACTTTGTGCACTTAAATTAGTATGGACACTTTGTACATACATTTTGTTAGAATGGAAAAATCTTCGAACGAGAAAGAAAGTAAAAGCTTATGAGAAGTGTCGATTGAAAATAGATGTCTAGAAGGTTGTAAAGTACTTCAACTTCATCAAATAATATTTTTTTTATATCAATGTCGAACCTGAAGACATTCTTCTAGCACACCGTATGTGCTCCACCTACTGTACATGTGTGTATGCATATATAAATATACACGTACCAATTTGTATGTCTTTCATGCACGAACGTAACGAAACGATTATTATTAAATATTAGTTTCCAATATAATAGTATATATATTTATATCATCGAGAATATTCAAGAATCCATAACGGAGGAATTTATACGTTGGGGCTCGTTCGTGTCGCACTTAGGTTAATCCTGATTCGCAGAAAACGTGGTGGATTCATGCGTACATATAAATTTCTCCTTCCTTTCCATATTTGCTAAATTCTCTGTAGATATCGGTATTGGATAGCATCATATCAGACTAGACTAAATTGATTAGTGTTCCTTTTCTTTTATTCTTAAGTCAGTGTCCTTACCAACTATGGTCGAATCACTCGAAAATATTAAATGTTGAACAATGGAATACAATCTTTTCATTATCAATTTAATATTCACACATCGGTTTCCTGAATGTTGAAGATCGAAAGCAGTGTAATTTTCTTAATTTTTTCAAGTAGCCTTACACAATAATACGTGATTTTATTAACGGATTACATAAAAATAATTATTCTCTAAGAAAATACTATTCTTGGAAAACTAGTCTATTGCTGGATGATATATTAAAAAATGCTACAAAAGGTATGAAAAGAAAGTATAGTAGATTACAAAAACTGTCGATACTTCGGTAACGAGTTTTATTTCTTGGAGGTCTTAAAGCTTCCGTTACGTACAATCGCTCGAAATGATTAAAACGGTCGACACTAATGACTAGATCTCATTAGACAACGAAAATTACTGTTACAAAAAAGATCGTCAAATCTGTTCTTATACGAACATAAAATGCTACGAAACTGATGATAGTTTTAACATTTGGAATGACTCGATTCTGTATACATTCGTCAGCGAAAACCACGTTGAACTGTCCATTATAGATGCACGCAACAATCCACCTGCTCGAAAATTACGCAACAACCTTCTCACCTTCATATGTAATATGATCTATATTCGTAATTTTCCGTGACTACCACTTTGTAGGACCATTGCCGGATGGGCCAGGGTTTGCGCCAATGAACGGGTTTGTAGATGCGGCTATAAGGAAAATAGAAATTTAATAAGTAATTAATCTACCTACGAAACAACTATACTACTGCACTACGGACAATTTTATACTCACGTTCAGTGTTACACTTACCGCAACAATACGATTGTATAGGATGGTACAATAATTCAAGTTTTGCATACTTCATTTTTTCAAGTCATTACAAATAACAGAGATATTGGTTAAACTTCGCCTTGGCAACCCAGAAATTTTTAACTTTTTTTATACAATCCTGTAGGTTTTTACGAGAAAATGCTAAAAATTCGAGTTTTAATACTAGGAATTCACTGGTTCAAAAGTTATGTGTGTTTAAAGTTGAGCAATTTTAAGCACTTTTGACACGTAAGGCCGCCGCCATGTTTGTATGTATGTACTCAGCGTCGCGCGTCGTTTAGTGAGTAGAGCCACTAGGTGGCACCTCGCAGCTGCGTTCATTGGACGATGTCCGAGTACATACCAATATGGCGGCGCCCTTACCGGTCAGAAACGCTTAAAATCGCTCAACTTTAGATACGTATAACTTTTTAACCAATGAATTCCTAACATTAAAACTTGGATTTTTGGCATTTTCTCGTCAAAATCTACAGGATTATATAAAAAAAGGTTAAAAATTTCTGGCTTGCCAAGGTGAAGTTAAGTCGAAATATTTAAGGTGGTCAAAGTTATCGGACCACCCTGTACATGTATCAGACATTACAGTGAGACAATGTCCAAATTGTATAGCGTACAGCATATATGAAAATATGTTTTACTGCCTGTGACACATTGTTATTGATTGTTCAAATAATTATTAAATACATGTATAAAGTGATCATTTCCACCGATTTTTAAGCACCCGTAAAGGTACCGATTAGAAATTTTCAAAATATTCCTAATAATGTTTAGAAAATTAGTTAGAGAAACTTAATAAAATAATCTTTCATTTTTTTTTTATCTGCTTAGATCCATTATAATTGATAATTTCAAATATTCTATGTATATTCAACACACATTTTTTTGTTTTATGTTATTTTTAAACTGTTTCTGTTATGTAAAACATATTTTTGTACGTTGAGTTCAATTTTATAGCTACAAGTTATAGTTTAGCAATGAACTGTATATTAACAGTAACATCTCCTGAATTAAACAATAACACCAAAGAGCGAATAAATTATTGAACATTGAAGTATTGAAGTATTTAACATTCTAAGCATATTACGCACCTATGTTTTGAAAACGATATTGTAACTATTAAAAGACGTAAGTTTAACATGCATGTATTGCTACCAATACGTGTATACAATATCTACGTACGAGCTTAAGTTTTATACACCCTTACAGTGCAGGGTATTTGCACCGAAAAACCAGGCAAAAATTGATTTCTAAAATTTAGCGGAAAATTTTTGCACTCAAGGTAATTAAACATATAGTATAACATAGTAGTATAGTAGTATAGTATAGTGTAGTATTTTATGGCACTGGATTTTTTTTTAACGACTCTCTAAAATCATTTTGTTATCAGTAATTTTTAAATAAATGTTAACCAAAGAGATAGTTGAGAAAGAGAAATTGATTGACATTTAGATGAAATTGATTTAATGGACGAAAAAGTAGAATGTTTAAACTTTCGGATAGTTTTTGTTTTATTTCATGTTACCGGAATGCGAGGGTCAAGCAGACTTCAAAATAGTTGTGTCCTGTTTTTGGTGCAACTACCCCCCCCCCCCCATGTATGCCATTGCAGAAACTATAGTACGGCAAATATAAGAACAGAGTATAAAGAATAAGATGGACTTGCAAAATAATAAGCGTAAAAAATTTCTCGACTAAAATACCTTTAATAAAAAATAAAATATACATGTTTAGCATAAAGCTCTTAAAAATATTTGATACATATAACTACCTCTATGGGCGGATAGTATATTTTAATATCTTCACAAAATAGGAAAAGAAGAAATAAAGTATATTTACAATTGTGTCAGTTAAGTCTTGAAACAATGCGCCGAATTGGTATTTGAAGTTTCGTGTACTTTACAGATCAATCATGATGATTTTCGATTTCTAAATACGTTTCGTCTCTAAAACTTAATAGTCGCTAATATTACCATAATCCAAAAGAACACAATAAACTCATGATTAATCCAAGAAAATGATTGGTTAACAAGTCTGTGTTTGTTTAAATAAGACTGATTCTGATCCCGGTTGTATATCCTAAACCACTAACTGTAACACAACATCGTTATGAATGAGTCACAATTGATTTAATTATGGGTCTTTATTTCTTCGTGAATAGAAAAATTTACACACGGTAAGGGACCCAATTACTGTGGGGTTACCAATTACTGTTACTGTTGGGGTTACCTATATTAATTATACTTATTTTTAAAGCACAATAAATATTAAAAAGAGAGATATTCAATTTTTTCATTAAAATCAATAATAAATGTAGCAAGCCAAATAATGAATGTGGTCACAGTAATTGGTACCCTCACAATAATTAGGTCCCTTAGCGTATTTCGTATGGGACACAATTAACCCAGTTATCGGCCTTTACCAACGATCATGCAAGCGTTTATATCAATAAGAAAATACAAGTTTGTATAAGCCAACCCCGATATCCTACAGATAGCGAGATCTTTGTGCTATCGTTTGGAGTTAACATTTCTGGTACCGATCTCGGTAGTGAAATTGTAAATGAAAACTTTCTTACCGAGTTAGCAACGGAACTACAAGAAAAGCATACAAACGCTATCGCGGCGAGGGGTACAATATAAATATATGGTAGTAAAATAAGTTAGAATATATTTACATAGAAGGAAAAAAAGATGGAAGGACCCTCTGTTTCGCAAATGAAATCCTTTACGTAGGATGATCACACGTCGACGAAACAGATGAATTCAACGGGGTACAGCAGTATTGTACAGCTACGATCAATCGTTTCTTCTAATTGTAAATAGAATTGAATTTAAGAATATATAAGAATTTGAAATAAACGTAACTGTCGGAAGGCTCAAAATAAATAATATCGACACGTGTAGCGGACATAATTAAGTTTAAGGTATTTCACCATGAAATAATATTAACAACTACACAGTACACATTTTTCAACATTTTTCTTCATTTCTAGGAATTTATTGACTTTAACTATCATAAAAATGTGAAATTGAATTTATTTTTGTCCACACAGTTTCTTTACTTATTTCCTTGTTTCAAATGAACTATCAACTTTCTATCCCCTTCTGTAGTTTTCTCGCTTCAATTATATTCCAAAAATTCAATGCTCCTTTAGAATAAAATTTCAATTTGTAAAAATCGTGGTAGTTGTGTATAACACTACTTACACGAAAAACGATTTTTTTTAAATTTTTGTTGAAAAAAATAACCGTTACTAACATGAAAAGTCTGAAAAATGCGTACCATATTTCTGATGAAAAGCGATTTATTTACACCCTTTTGAGCTTTTCTTTGCGTATTGCCCACTGTTTACTTTCGTGTAGAGAAAATTTAATTTTTGGAGTCTCAATACTGCTTTACACCTTTATAGCGGAGGTGTCAACAGATGTAATCGCTCATTCTATCGCAAATAAATCTAATGAAGATATTAATAGCATTGCAAGTATGTTTTTTCAATTATTCTTAATGTTACAATCAATTTTCCAGTCACACACCCGACTCATGCACGCGCACACGTAAACCAGCGTTCATAACTATACAGACCCATAGCAAACTCAGATAATTGAAAAAATTCAGAAACTCGTTCAAATGCCGTATTGACAGTTACGTTACAATAATGTTCATATTAGTTGTATAGTCCATTAGCATAAAGACGTCAATATATTTCAATTTTCTACACGAATTTTCTTCCATTTCTAGAAGCAGCACACCAACTTTCAGACGCGTAGAGAAAAACTAAGAACAGAACCTGTAGTAAAAATGGTAGCCCACCTGTATACATCAAGAGTGCTCGGAGGATTTCTTATCATATTCCAAAGACAATTTTATATGAGGGCCAATCAGGACCTCTTGGCAGCCAATCGGCATTCGGCAAAAATATTACAAGCCTACTTTGAAGATACGAAAATAGACGATTAGATGACAATTGGAAAAAAAATATTATGGACTGACGAATCAATGATTCCTATGAGACACAGTCATGGTAGGATGTACAATATGTTTGGAGCAAAGGCGGTGAAACGTTATCGTATGATTGTGTAATACCGCCAGTAAATTCTATAGAACAAGGTATGGTCTGGGGATGCTTTTCAGCATATGGTGTTGGCAAAATTGTGCCATTAGATGGAAGAGTAAATTCGAAGGTTTATTTAAAAAGATCCAGAATACTGGTCCAGAAATAATGTTAGCTGCATTCCATTTTACTCAGACACATTCACGAGAGACCGATTTAGTCAAATTTTTTGGAGACTTCATCTGAAGACAATACCCTCACAAAATATAACCCCAAGAACCCGTTTGCAGTTAGTAACTTGCTTCCTCGATTATATAAATGCAAAATTCTTGAATTATTTTGTACCCGGAGAGTAGATTTGTGTGAATGAGTCGATTATCAAATTCGGGTTTATACGCTGGCATATTCCAATACCGGCTTCATTTGTGGTATTCTGCCGTATTGTGGATCTCTAACAACAGAGACTTTGATAAACCCGACCTTCCAGTATCAACCAGAATTCCGCTGTACCTGTATAAAATGATTCTGGATAAAATTCCCGGTGCTCAGGGACATCACATGTTCACGGACCGATACTATACCAGTTATACAGGGTTTTTCAACAGGGTCGGTTCGATGTCAGTCTGTGGCGGCCATGTTGTTTTGGCGGCGTCTGTCAAGTCTGTTGTTTGTAATTCAGTTAGTAATGTCAAATCACCATGGCAAGTTATACGATTGAGCAGCACGTCCAAATGATAAAACTTTATTATCAAAATGAGTGTTCGTTAGTGCAAACGTTGCGCGCGTTGCACCCATTTTACGGCAGCCGCGGTGGCCCTCGGTTCAGTAAACGATCAGCCAACACCCGTGCCATAAAAATTGGACACTGGAAGACTGGGAAAAAGTGTTATGGTCCGATAAATCGAAGTTTGAAGTGTTTGGGTCCAAGCGACGTCGAAGCGTGGTCAAAAACTAACGGCGAGGAAGGTTCTGCTGTGCATTTGGTGGGACTGGAAAGGAATCATTTATTATGAGTTGCTTCCATATGGCCAAACACTAAATTCGGATCTCTACTGTCAACAACGGGACCGTTTGAAGCTAGCGATTGACCAGAAACGGCCTGAAATGGCCAACAGGAGAGGTGTTGTGTTCCATCAGGACAACGCCAGGCCACACACGTCTATAGTGACTCGCCAGAAACTCTGGGAGCTTGGTTGGGAAGTTTTGATGCATCCACTATATAGTCCAGACCTGGCACCAAGCCATTACCATGTTTTTCTTGCATTGCAAAACTTCCTTAATGATAAGAAATTGGCATCAAGAGAAGATTGCGAAAATCGATTACTAGAGTTTTTCGCCAATAGGGACCAAGACTTCTATGAGAGAGGCATTATGAAGATACCTTTAAAATGGCAACAAATTATAGAACAAAACGGTGCATATTTGACCCAAATCGGACAATCCGAAACATGTTAAATAAAGTCTTGAAGTTCACGTAAAAGTAATGGATTTCTTTTTTCCCAACTTAATATTATATGTCTAAACATATTAATTAATCATACAATTTTATACACATACATATATGTATACTCATAATATTATAACCTTTCATTTTTATTACTATTATTACTATCATTTATACGACATCCATATACCAATATACCAAAAATAAACACACTGTGACGTGGCAGAATTGCCAACGTCTCCCCGAATAGATAACGGAAGATCGGGCTGCCCTATGGCAGTACATTAAGACGTAAATTAAGCGTTTGAGCGTCGCGCCATTTTCGGGCGCGATGCGAATTTGCAGGACCGTAGCCGGGCCCGGGGGGCCCGGATCCTAGTTCCTTGTCAAGAAAGCTGCGGAAAACCTCAAGCGAGATGATTTTATTATATTTTTACATCAATTTTTCAATTTTAATACAAGTAAATATTATATAAGTAATATTTGTTTTAATAATGGTACGAACATTTAAACCGCATTTCAATCGCTACAGGAAATAATTGGACATCTGAAATGATTTGTAACAATTTAAAATCCAAGTTTTTAGATACATTTTTATCTCCAGTATTAAATCAGAATGTTTTTCTTTTATTTATTTACGTTTTATTGATTAGATAATTCAATAAATATAAAAACCATCCTGCTATATCAGAATCTATATAATTTTAATGTATTTGACAGGTCAATATCAGCCGATAAAATGTGCAAGATATTGGTTTCTGTCCGCAATATTTCAATTTATCTGGTGAAGTTTTGTGACTCACCGTACACAATTCGAAACAATCGAATACTTGTTTGACAGCAGAAGTCAAATATCGACAATAGTATACGATACTATACGGTAAACGACTGTCGTTAATATTACATACACATTTGGAAAATTCATAGTAGCAAGTCAATATAAAATAAACGGACATAAAGGTAAAAGTAATAAATATTGTAAAATGTACAATCGCAAAAATCCATGCAACTAAAGGAAGATTAAAACTATTCGCAAACTAAATAAATTATGGGCTATCATCATTTTCTTCGTCTAAAAACAATTGCTCACCTGTGTTGTACGTTATTATAGTTCTCTCAAGTGACTGATATATACTGGTATATATTTGATTTATAATAAATAGAGCCTCGACGTTTGAGATGAACTAAATTTGCAGAAACAATGCTCAAAGTTCAAAAAGCGTTTGGCTCATTGTGTTTTCTTTTCAAGTTATAAAACTTTTATCGGAGAAATATTACAGAACCGAAAAAATTATTATTACTATATAGCAAATATTGAACATTAGCAAACAAGAAATGCTAGAACTATACACTAATTTTAATGGAGTAATGCTTTTTCATAAAATGAGAATGTTTCCTTGAATTGCAAGAGTTTGCATATGGCATAAATGCATTCACCCTTTAACAATAATAAAACATCTAAACTTACTTTTGTGAGATGAGACAATCATTTTTACGAACTTCACAACATTTATTTCTGTTTCTCTAATTCACATCCTAACTAGCGCGCAATGAAATGTTACGATTAATAAAACAGAAAAAAAACACCGAAACAAAGCGACATATTACACCCGTTCCTGCCATTCGAACGAGAAAAAAAAAATTGATTTGCCACCTCACATAATAGATCATCCGCCCAAAAATGTTCGAGACATCATTCTGACCAGAAATCTACACCTTGGCGAAGCCGTTTCATTCTACAAAACTGAAAAAAAAAGGTCTACACACGAACAAAAATGTGTCTAGAATTTATCTGTACACGGATCCATTCACACTATCACAATAAGTAAGACAAAACGAATGCCTACTGAACTGCCTATTGCTACGGTTTGTATTATACTAATATTATACTAATGTTTCGATACAAAACTTCATCCGATTTCATTCGAGGCGAGACTGAAATTTATTGGTAATTGGTCATGGTTACCTATTCACAACTCTATAAGAAAAATTATAGAGATTCTCTTGACTTGGTATTTAAGTAAATTATTGTTTTCCAAAACAAAATACACAAGCAAAATGAGTTTCCGATTCTCAAGCTTGTTCCAAATATGCGGGACAAAACGAGTTTCCAAATTTCAATTTTCTCTTTCAAATATACAAGCAAAAATGAGTTTGCTCATGAGTTTTCTCTGTCTCTCATTCTCTCACATTCTTTCTCTCTATCATTCTCTCTCTGGAACGGTCTATAAATCGTTTCCAACGCAATTGATCTATAATTAGAATCTTGGCGTTGACGAATTAAGAACTTGAACTTGCATTGTCGCGATATAAAAAACGGGAACAATGATAGTAAGCTTAGTGTCTACGACATCGCAATCACGCATGCTTTATGTGGCACGTGTCCTAACAACGCATCGCGGTGGATGCAAAGATGAGAGAGAAGCAGTAACAGTACAAGGGAAGAGAAGATAGGTTCGCAAATAAAGATCGAACTAATTAAGAAAAATAATAACGGTGTTCGGATAAATAATGTGCATTAATATTTAAGTGCTGATAATACCGGTCGTGTAAATAACTTTCTCAGCACCGCTGTTTAAGTTTGTGTTCTCGTCGATGGCTGCGCCCGGCGCCGGCATGGCAAAGATCGGCTGCTGATTCGTGGTATTGTTCTGTGGGCCACCCTGTGGTTGAGACGTGATCGCCTCCTCATCACTGTCATCTTCCTGTTGGCAAACAAAACAGATCCAATCGGCGTTAGCACACAGATCAGTACGCAGATTTAGTAGTACACACGATACATGTACAAATATTCCGAAATATTTTCGAGTTCATTTCCATTTCAGGAGAGAGTTCCCTACTCTTGTGCAAAAGCTGTCAAGACGAGTACAGTAGAGCTCCGATTATCCAGAATACACGCTCCCCGCTCAGTTACAACGATGTTGAGGGTTGAGGATCGTTGGCGAAGTTAGAGGGTAACTATGTTTAATTGAAATAAAACCCAGCCGTTGAAGTAAATATTTAATATATTTTAAACTTTTCACGGCGGCTGAATGCACATGAGAGGGGCAAAAGGAAAGGGAGCGTTTCGCCCAGGGCCCGCTGGGGCAGAGCCGGGCAACATTTTCCCCACCATCCCCGGCTTAAATTTGTTTAATTTACGATTATTGGCATTGTAAAGACGTATTTACGGTGAGTTGTTCAATAAATTTATTTCTTTGATTCTATATTATAACAAAAGTTGCTAAAAATCTAAATAAATACATTACTGTCATTTTTATAAAATAATGTAAAATAGTCACTTTTAGTATCTACTTCGTAAATCCAGTGTTAGCGTGGATTAAAATATCGCACAGACCAAGTTATTCTTGCTTCATAAATCACCCACTTCTTGAATTTCTTGCCATATGATTTTCTTCGTCAAACAAGTATTTTTCAAATATTTTTGTCTGACATCTTAAAAATATTCTAAATAAAAATACGTACAAAAATAATGTTGGAGTGTATTCTTTCCCCAACGTTTCTTTAACCATGTACACTCTTCATTACGGCTCTGTAGACCATCTTCTACATTAGCTAAAAATCTAAAACTTTTCATCTTCAGTAATTGTGCGTGGAATACAAAAACATGATAGCTGACCTTCAGAGTTATCGCTGCTAATTCGTAGTTTCTCTCTTCAGGCATAAGAAATGCAGAAATGTTCTTTTGTATGTACAAGCCAGGTATGCAGGTTTGCTGCACCTTCAATGTAAGAGATAACTATTTTTAAATTGTGCTTCATACATATATACGTGTCTTACATGGATATGTACACTTCTTTTGATAATTTATAATAATGAAATACCAGAAGAAAAAGTGTAAGACAAAAATCACATGGTTAAGAAATTGAAAAAAAAAATGTGTGATTTATGAAAGACACAAAAATTCGCCTCTGCGACGCGACGTTTTGATCTACGTCATAAAAATGTTCCATTAAAACGGAGTCACCGTTATGCCAGAGTCGGCCACCGTGGAGGTTTAGTGGATATACCCAGCTTCGCACTACAGCCGGGGAGTCCCACATAATTCCGACCAGGCATGTTGAAGCACAGTCCGTACGCTTCCCCCTCCACCATCAGATTCCCCTTTCTCTGCACGAGGGGACGCGTGACGTCACATTACTCCCACCACCGCTGCTAGTCACGTGATACCATGATGCACAATGCGACTACATATGCAGCTCTGCCTTGGTGACGCCGAGTGATGTCTGTTTTGTGAATTATATATTTGGAGTAATTTGTGATGCCAAGATGAGTCATAGAGATTTAGGTAAGATAAATATTTAACATTTTTGTATTCGTATTATGTAAAAAATTATTTAAAATTTATGAATTATATGAATGGATATTTCATATGTAGATAATGCTGATAGCAGCAGCAGTAGTAACAGCAGTAGCAGCATATCTGCCGGTAATAATTTTAATCTCAGTCAACAAATATATTTCTTTGGGCATTTATGGTAAACAAAATGATTAAAAATTTGGATGGACACATTCTTGTTATTTTTATGAAGCAATGTAAAGTAGCCACTTTTAAATACGTGAATTAATTAAAAATTTTGTAATATCACTTTGGGTCCAATTTTAAAAAGCATTAACTTTACTCTCTTAGAACCTGTACACTGGTGGTGGGGGTCGTGAAGCGACAGCGGGGAAGAAGTTGCCCAGGCCTGTACTAAAGCACGCGAAACCTACCTGGATGTTTAAACTCGATTTTTTAAAAAACGGGGTCTCAAACGAAAAAATATTATTCCGTTTGTTCAACTTATTTCTATATGTAAAATCACCCCCTGCGCGGTGGTACCACCCGTCCGGTCAACCCTGTACAACCGTGATCACTTTGATTACTGCGCAAGTAATGATTTTAGTGGAAAATGTTTCAAATAAGAGTCGAGTGGTTCGAGGGGGGCGTAGTTTGACGTGATTGATTTTTGTACGGGTGAATGCATAGAGGACATATGAAGGTCGAATTTGTTTCTTAAAATAGTATCGTAAAGGGTATAGCCGGAGAAGATAGTTAAAAGTGCACCCAAATCGAATTGATATTTCAAGTCAGTACCCCTACCACAAAGGTAGTTACAGGGTGGACTTGGTTCTAGTGAATTATGCTCTATTTTTTCTGTTCTGCTCAACAAAAAATTACGAAAACATTCATGAACATTCTACCTGATACCACATACGACCGTGACTTTTTTTCGAATTTTTAACTGCAAAATGGATTTTTAAAAAATTCTAGAACCTTAAAATCGCTTTTATTATTATAATTCTAATTTATAATTGTCTTTTATCTACCCTTGTAGTAGGGGTATCGACTTGAAACTGGTGACTTTGACTCTTCTTACCAAATTAAATTTCTTAAGAACTAAATTCTAGTTTTCACAGATCAATGTTTTTGCAGATTGAAATTTATAAGAATAAGTCTATAAGAATTGCTGATTAATTATTGGAATACTGAACTTTACATACAATACACAATATATATACGATATGTACAGGGTGAGGCACCTAATTTGATCACCTCAAATAACATCTAAATTATGCATTGTAAAAAAAATTATTTCTACAGATATTACATGGTATCACAGGGAACATGATGTGGTATACATGACTTCTTTATATGTGAAGACGTTTAGGAGATTTAAATGACAACATTGGTTTTTTAAATGGAACCGTATATATTTTTACGCATCAATCAATATTAACCTATTAAAAAATGATTAGTTTAGCAGACATTTTAATTTGAATATTGCCAAGTAAACGTTTTCATTGCGGTAGTATTGGTATACAAAGTTATCATTAGTAAAAGAGTCAGGTGTTTTTAGCAATATTTAAATTAAAATATGCATCGATTGGTGCATAAAAGAGTATACGGTTTTACTTAAAAAATTGAAGTTTACCTTGAAATCTCCGAAACGCCTTCACCCATATAAGAAATGCTTGCATCACAATATTTCCCCCTCCATACCATGCAAGTTTCATGTACATCGTTTGTTCATATTATTACAAATAACGGAAATATTGAAGGTGGTCAAAGTTATTGGTCCACCCTGTATATTTGGTATGATATATAATACGTCCCCTCGTAATCAGTCAACTCTTATTCGAAACATTTCCGACTAAAAAAAGTCATTACTTACAGTAAACTGTAATCGAAGCGGTTCCTGTTATACGTAGAATGCGTTCCACCCTGTGTCGTTGTCGCATGAATACAATTTTACAGATTGCATAGTATTAACAAGGTTACATCGCAACAACTACGTGGTACGATCGACTGCAACGACGAGAAATAAAGAATCTCTTAAAGGTAAAGACGGTGGTAGGTTTAGGATGTACCATCAATTTCTTGACTGTATACCAACCTGTTGTTCACGTTCTACATATTCCTGCTCTGAGACCGGAAGAGACGTACGAAATCAGGTTGTGAGAAATATAAAGAAAAAGGTACAAGAAGCTGGATGAAATGATTGTGAGCCGAATATCGCATAAAACAGATCCGTCTCAATGGTTCTCAGCTCCTTGCGCGTTACGACACGGTCTCGCTTTCTTTCTCAGTTCTTGCAATTTACTACGAATGAAAATTCATTAAACTATATTACAAACTCATTTGTTTTTCGTGAATCTCGACTTCTATGTCAGACAATTCGAAACAAGATACAGCGAAAAGGATTGCAAGAGAAACTCGATTGAGTACTATGGCAACAAGAAGAAAGAAACCTGAAACACGCTGATAGTCATAATAGTTGTCCACTTCACTAAGATATCGTGCTTGCGTAGTAACAGGAGTGATGGTCGATAGCTATTGTAACTATGAGCGTGTAAAAAAAAAAAAACAGACAGCAATCATCAATTACTCGTGTCGTCGTTATTAAATTTTCGTTTGTTCGTTATGCTTGACTTATCGTTGTACTCCAAGTACTCCCGGTTTCCATGTGGAACGTAAAAACAGTTTTCTTTTCTTTTCCATTGTTTTCTGAAGGTCAGGACGAGTGTACAGAACTAAGAACCACTGATACTGAAGGAAAAACTTACCTTGGCCTGGCCTCTTGGTTGATTCGTCACGACATCACCCTCTGGATTCTGGTTCCGCTATAATACAACAACAACGTAAACAAAACCGCTAATCTATCGTATTCTAAAATAAAGGCAGACGTAAAAAAGTGCATGCTAGGCTAAATCAGGAAGATTTTACGAGTACGCCGATCGATGCGTCGCGTCGATGGAACATGATTGATCGAGAAAGATAGTCGAGATAGAGATGCTTGGAAAGAATGGGATTACCTTCTCGAGAATCGAGACGCGTTGCTGATTTTCGGGACTAACAAGGAACACTATACAATTAACGATGAAATCGTACGGATTTTTTAATGTAGGTCGAAAGCGTATGCACCACAGAGGTCATGAAAATGCAAATTAACCCACTTGCATCCGTAAGCGGAATAAGGGTCAGATTATACTCGGCAGGTCAGACACTGAGGGTCTATAAACAGTTATAGTGTTTTCTCTATATATGTCGCCAAGGCCTGGATGATAAACGTCGCGGAATTATCCCCACTACCGCAGGGTATACCTCGTGAGGGGTCACGAAGCTGACGTCGAGGAGTGTAAACATAACACGGCTAGGGTATGTCTCCTGGACGATACATGACGCTGGCAAGATCCGTGTTGTTGACATATATCGAGAATTTACTGTATACACCCTCAGTGTCTGACCTGCCTAGTATAATCTGACCATAATACCGTTCATTACTTGACTACGTTTTGAAATAGAACGCCGTTAGTTCCTCTAATTATTATCCATCTTTAATTTAGCATCATTTATTTATTGCAATTTATTTTTACATGATACAAATAAATAATTTTTAATATATGATTCTATCATTTCCTTTCCTCCACTTTCCCGCTTTCTTTTTCTTCCACCCTTGTTAATTTCTCAAGAACAGATCAGCTTCTGGAAGTATTCTCAATTTATATTTTTGTGACCTTTCTGACGTATACTTTCGATTTACACAAAAGCAACTGTATGATTTTACCATTAATTGAACAGTGTTCCTTGTAGAAGACAACTCGTTTATTTACAAACGAGCACCTCGATTTATCTTGCTCATTATTGTTCACAGACAAACGTGTCAGGTGAAAAGACGTTCTCGTTTCTCGAATTATGTTTATGATCATCGATATCGATGCTTTTCGTTGATATCATGCGTATCTATTCGAGTCCACAATGAAAATTTGAAACATGTGTTTCGTAGATCTATGTTATGATATTTCAATGAAATTGTCGGTGGTTAATTAATATAGATCTACAAGACGCATATTTTAAATTTTCATAAATTTTCTCAAATAAAAAAGTTTTAAACAGTGCCCCTTTTAGGTTTTGTCATGTAATTCTCATCAATTGCAATTCTTTTTTGCACGTCATTTAGTAAATCAACGCTTTTAATTACTTTAAAAAGATCAAGTCGTTTGGTCCAATTTTAAACAAGTTATTGTAATTTAAAGGGCGTTGGAATATTTTCGTGGGTCACTATATCACTAATAGTGTCGAGTAAACATTGTCAAGAAACTCATTGTCGGTCAATTAGCACGGACCCGTTAAAACTTTGTTACGCTGTTGAAACATTATACGTAGAGAGACCACACGGAAGTCAAGTCTTATTTCTTTAATGGAATCATAAATTGTTTATCATGTTGGTCGATCTAGATCGTAATTCTGTATGAAAAGTATTAACTTGTTCATATAAATAAACCATTAGTTTACGAGATATTTTATCTCTAATTATTCAAAGTGGCTATATGACCAAATTTTCAATATTGTAATAATTAATAAGCGATTTTTATTATCGCTAATAGTTCTAGTTTCGGAGACAGTTCGAAAACAGTCGAATTTTCGAGTTTGGACATTTTGGGAACTTCAACCATACCAGCTATGCAAATATTATACTTGTGATCGCACATAAAACGATTTCACAGACTCTCCAGAACGGAATTTGAAAATGTTTTACCCTATCACCTTTAGTTTTTGGGAACCTTTAACATTTACAACAAAAATCAAATTTTCAGTTTTGGAATCGATTTATGTTAGTGCGTAAGCTTAATGTACGTCACTGAAATGTCTTTTATTATTGTTTCTTAAATCATAACTTTCACTGTCTTGGTAGAAATATAATCTTTTCAATGATCCCAATTTGGTACCAATTTCTTTCGAATTATTATCTACAATACTTAATAAATTTATGTTTATTAAAAATACCATCTATACAAACGATGCATATTTTTAGTATTCGCTTCAGAGTAAGGATTTTAATTTGCTTTTATCCAAATATGATATGACTTTATTAACTTTGTCTTCATTTGTCTGGTCTTTCGCAAACTTTAAATGACTTCTACATTGAAATTCTACCATGAAAATCATTCTTCTTAAGACCTTCTTATTAATACAGCATTTCTAACGTTTTACTGCCTTCAGAATTTGGTCGCCTCCGATATTTCTTAGGGCCCCGAGTTGGACCCAAAAGGATCTAGGCGTCCCCTTGGGTGTAGAAAGGAGTAAAATATTTTGGGGTGTAGGTAACAAATGACACGATGGTCGACACTTGACCTTTTTTACGAGCATCAGAGGGTTTTCTTTAAGAACCCCATCGAAAAAAAGGTCAATTTGGTTTTGGGGGCACATTTGACCTCCTTATCCGGCTATATCCTTTTACTATTTAACTCCAACTTTTTTCAATCGATACAGAGAATTCTTATTGTATATATCATCAGTCTTATTTTGTTATATAAATTATACGTCGATAGCTCATTTACAATCATGCAAAACTCCACTTTCAAGTGTAACAGTCAAATCAACCGTTAAATTGTTATATACTCTTTATCTTTCCATTCTTTCATTGTTGTAGAAAGAGTAAAAGTATAACGACAGACCATGTATCATGTAATTTATGTAAAATATGATCCTATTAAATGTGGTGGAAACCTACTCTTGTAGCAGAAATTAATATTATTGTTTGATAAAATAATAGAAAATGGCATACTCCATTTTAAAAAGCTCGTGTTTACCTTGACATGACCTTTACTCCTCCAGTAAAGATCAAACGGATATGACCATTTAACAGGACTCTTAAAATCTTAAAACTCTTGTCTAAAACAAGTTACTCAAAAATATTTTGTTTTTGATACATTTGACCGTTCCGGGATTTTTGGGGGACTCTGTACAATATGACAAATAACAAAAGTGGGATTTAAGGTCGCATAGTTTAGTTAGTAAAAAGAGAAGGCCCTCGAAGAAATTGTTATTTATGTATAACTGCTTAGATATGAAAGAGGAACAGCACGATCATGGTTTTAAAAAATCGAGTTCTTTTGCTGCTGTTACATTCTTTGCGTAAGGGTAAAAATTCATCCACTTTTTTTTGAAATACTGTAAACCGATTGATACCTTTCTGTTTGTGTTGTAATACGTAGCATTATAAATGAAATATAATTTGTTGATTTAATATGTAAAGCAACGGGTGCTTAAAGTATTATGAGTGTGAGGATTAAATGGAACACCATGTATTTAATTTTATACAGAGTGTCCTAAAAATGTTATATTTCGTTGGAAAGGGTTATACCTAAGGTCATTTCAAATAACTTTTTCCTTTACGAAAATGTTCTCTGCGGCTTAGTTAATGAAATATTAACGAAAAACTCGGACCAATTTTTCCGATTTTTGGTTAATAATTCATTAACGAAGCCACGGAGAACATTTTCCTAAAGGAAAAAGTTATTTTAAATGATCTCAGGAATCACCCTTTTTAAAGAAATAAAACATTTTTGTGACAACCTGTAGATAATATTAAATTTATGAAATTTATGAATTTCTGAATAATCAAGCTGCAGCTATCATACAATAAATTAATGCATCATCGATATAACATATTCCTCGAAATAAATGAACACGAAGCTAAATAACTTAACGAATACCGTAATCAACGATTCTCAATTTTCTGAAATAAATTATATATATAAAGGGTGCAGTTACATCCAACTGACTGCTTAATACACACAGAACACTGCCATAACGTTGCATGCAAGTGACCACATTGAAACCAAAGCCTGTTTGAATAGCTTCCTATTCGAATGAACGTATAGTGTACGCAAAAAGATAAATAGTGAAAGATATATAATTCACACTTATTATACAAAATTGGAAATAAAACACGGTGCAACATAAATAAAATATGCAACTCACCGTTCAACTTGCTAATACAGTTAATAAAAACTAATGTCATTGAATATGCAACTAACATACCGATACTGCCACTACATGTACAAAATATCTAGATAATTGTAAGTATATCAAAAATTCAATTAATGTAACATAGAATATAACATAGGAAATAATATTTAAGGCGCGTAAGCTTAAATAAAAATTAATAAAGCCAGCAGAAAAAGTGGACGCACTTAACTCTCATAAACTGTTCAGGTCAATTTGACCCAAAAGCACACAGATACTTTTGTCATTTTTCTTGATGAAATACACAAATTAATTTAATATCAACAATTCGTATACACTGTACGTATGTTACGAACTAGACCTTTTTCAGAATTGAATTTTAATGGGGGCCCAATTTAATTTTCAAAATAAAAACGTCCAAATTTCCTGAACACCGCGCAAGGGTTAAAATGGACATTTTTGACGTACTGTCCTAGTAATCGGGACTACAAAATATGTCAAAACATTTATAAATTTTTCCATCAAATCAAAACTAAATGAAATCTACAGAAAAAAACAATGTAATGAAAATTCCACACGAAGTTCAAATTATTAAGTGTTACACAAAACGATTTAATGAACAATTTCACTTCAAACTAAATTCATTAAATTAATTGAATGAAATTTTTATTTCATATAAAAATGGAATCAAATCAGTTCGAAATATGATACCATAATGAAAATATTACTCAAAATTAAAAACTAACTGAATAAATATCAATTTTCATAAATACATCAATAAATTGTATGTAATTGAAAATAGTAAGTATTTGTACAAAGACTTTCATAATTAGATTTTTTGTTACGGTGGAAACTTCAATCATGCGTATGTCTATTTAAAAATTGTGCACTTTTTGTCGATCCTTGCATAACAATTATCATTTTACTGTATAATGTAAAATATCGTTCGCAACGCAATATAATATATATCCATATAATATATATATATATCTATATATATATCCCAAACTCTTGTTTCAGAAAAAGAAATTGTTTACGTGACGCATTCCCATATTCTACGTATTTTAAGATTTATTTTGTAGATAATTCTTTCATTTTCTCTAAATATATACCACTTTTTTATCTGTTTGCGTATCGCATTTCTTTTCTATTTATTTCACGCTTCTAATTTTCAGAAGGTGACTACTTTATCCCTTAAAGTTGAGTCTCCATTGATCAAATAAATTGCTTCCCTAATTTATGGCTTTTCCCCACAAACCTGTAAAACAGGCCTGAGCAACTGATTGATCACGAGGTGCCGACGCCGACGATCTGTACCGCGCACCGACTCCGACAAATATATACTACTTTTTTATCTATTTGCGTATCGCATTTCTTCCCTGTTTATTTCATCGAACACAATATTTTCAGTCCCAAATCTTCCTCTATAAAATATGTTTAAACTTTGTTTTTTTCAATCAAATAATTATAGAGTGAAAGGACATTGACCCCTTCTACTTGCTAGTTCCACAGGGCAAATATTAAAAATGCGGTTTGTGGTTTTTAACGAGTAGGCAGGTTCAATGTCATTCAACGATTAACTCGTGAATTCTTAAAACATTTTCGCCTGGCTGGGGCCCCAAATGAGGACCAAGATAAGCATAATAAGTCACTTGATACGTGACTGTCGCACGGATCTGTGACGTACGCAACGTACACCTCTGTTGGTCGGGTTGCCGCATTTTAGGCGGATTTTTAATTATTAATAACTAAAAGACGCAGCCGAAATCGTAATTTTTTTACTCTTCATTTTCGTCTTGTATTGTAAGGGAGAAGTTCCCCTTAAATTTTCTCCCACCTGTAGTCGGACACCCTGTACAGGGTGTCCCAAAATTCGCCTTAGCTTTGTCAAGGAGTTGTTGACAAAAAATACGGACAAATTAGTGCACGGCCACGTTGGTGTTGCACCCCAGTGATACAGTGACCAAAAGAAGGAGCAGAAATGGATTTATAATAATTAGAATTCACTTTTTCGGCTGTAAATGCACTTGCTGCTTCGAAATGTGTGTCACTGGGCCATTCGGAGACGAACTGCACAGTTGACTTCAGGTATATGGCAATGCCGAAAAATAAAGGAACGTAGGTATACGACAACCTAAGGGATGTGCGATCAAGTCAACGATCCTGACTTTCACTTAACTTTCTTATCGATAAATTAATCGTATGTTTATTTCACACAGATGACACGAAATTTTTCCATACTCACTGTTCACATTTGCCAACACATAATAACAATTGCAATATCAATTGCATTGGAGCACAAATTACAAAAATCAGTTAATGTGATCACTAGACTGCGAATTTCATTTGTAGCAAAAATGAGTAAGTGCACTTTAAATCACTAGTGAGATTAAAATAATTTAAAAACACCAACATATTGTTATCAACTTGTTAAAATGATTAGAGTAAAAATGCAATATCTGTCTGGCTCCTGTCCATTGCAATAGCAGCAGCCAACTTTTATTTTGCTTTTTTAATCCGCAGTCTAGTGATTAATTTAAATATAATTATTAAAAAACACATTAGCAACCGTGAGCTTTGAATTGACAAGTCGTAACACGCTTACATAAACATCGGGATAGTCAGTAAAGACTCACCAATTCAAAGCTCACGGTTGCTAATGTGTTTTTAATAATTATATTTAAATTAATCACTAGACTGCGGATTAAAAAAGCAAAATAAAAGTTGGCTGCTGCTATTGCAATAGACAGGAGCCAAACAGATATTGGATTTTTACTTCAATCATTTTAACAAGTTGAAAATAATATGTTGGTGTTTTTAAATTATTGAAATCTCACTAGTGATTTAAAGTGCACTTACTCATTTTTGCTGCAAACGAAATTCGCAGTCTAGTGATCACATTAACTGATTTTTGTGATTTGTGCTCCAATGCAAGTGCTATTGCAATTGTTATTATGTGTTGGCAAATGTGAACAGTAATAGCGAGTGTGGAAAAATTTCGCGGCATCTGTGTGAAATAAACATACGATTAATTTATCGTTGACCTGACCATACGTCCCTTAGTTTTCGGCATTGCAGTACACCTGAAGACAGCTATGCAGTTCGTCTCCGAATGGCCCAGTGACACACATTTCGAAGCAACGAGTTTACGGCTGAAAAGGTGAGTTCTAATTATTATAAATCCGTTTCTGCTCATCCCCTTTTCACTGTATCACCGGGGTGCGACACCAACGCTGCCGCTCAGTGGATCCTGCTGCCGAGCCGAACTCTTCCTGCTATCGCACGCCGTGGCCGCGCTTTGATTGGTCCGTATTTTTCATTAAACTCACTTACTTTCCGCCATATTCACGACAAACTGTCGACACCACTACAGTGAATTCTGTCTATAATTGAGTTTCTGTGGCAACGCACACGTTAGTATTTGATTTTTATGAACTTCCGCAGGTTCTTAGACAAGTTAAGTAAGAAATATTTATTCTAGCAATGAAGACTCAAGTGATTAGTGAGACTGCTTACTGAAAATTAGCACCTCTGAAACTCTGTCTTGTAAACCAGTTAAAATAATTTGAGCATGGGGGACTTTTACAGAAAATTAAAAAATATAAAAGGCGGAGTAACAACCCTTATCTGAACTTTTACCCATCTAATGATAACAACTGAAAGTAATATGTAATTAATTTCATATTCGAGATTCATTCAATTCGAAGAGAATAAGAAATAATTTTGAATTTGAAATTCGATACGTGTCATTTTTAGCGATTATTATCAGAATTGTAGAATTTAAAATAACGATGTCTACTGCCACGGTCTGCCTACTGTCTGTGTATCTATTTCTCAGTAACTTAAACTTGAGTCTCCATTGATAAAATAAATTGCTTTCCTAATTTATGGCTTGTCGCCATAAACCTGTAAAACAAGTTTGAGAAACTGATTGATCGTGGGGTGCCGACGCTTTGTACTGCACTCGGACTTGCTCGAGAGCGAAAGAGGAATACTGATACGTTAGGATTAGCCAAAGATTCCACGGTGTTTCGCAGATTTTCGAAGTAGAGATCCCATCCTTGGTACATACTCGTTGTTCCTAGATGTCGTATGTTCGAAATTTTCGACATATGCCGTGATGATTTTCGGCAGTCTAAAGAGTATCTTCAGAGCCAACACTGTCGGAGGAGAAATCACGAGTGCCAGCTGTGTAACAGATACCAGGTAGATACCCTTCGATGGACTTTAGTCATATTCTCATGCACCAATGCGTGCGAAACCTCGTACAGCTTAGCTTCCGGGAACTGCATAGTGGAGATAGTGACTTCGACGTCTTCAAATTAGTCACTGCTGATGTGACTGCGGCCCCTGTTTCTCTGGTGAAAACCTGCACTGACATCTTGTAGCGTATATTGCGATGAATTAAAGCTTATAAAGTCACGCAATTCTCCAGAAGTAACTCCGAATTCAGGTACTCTGCGTCCAGAGCCATTGCCTTGGTATTCTCTGTCTTGTGTTTTGCTTCTATTCGGGTTTTATCCTGCAGACGATCCTTTTTGCCCTTGCCTTTCCTAAAGGATTGCTTTGAATCCTTAGAAGCAATTGTTCCTTTCTGGATAGAAGGTACGTTCCTTTTCGAATCCTCAGATATGTTGAATAATCCATATGTAGATTGACGCTCTTCGGATATTCGGGAAAAATCGTCTTACTTACTACTAACAAAAGCAGTAACTTACTAAACGAGCTCGTATTCCCCTCTCACGCTCGTACGAGTCGGAGCGCGGTAGTGGGGGTAGCGGCTCGAGCGTCGGCACTTTGTGAGCAATCAATTAATCATGCCTGCTATAAAACTACGTCAAATCCAGAGAGTGACGGTTGCATAACCCGCCTTACGGGTGTACACAGAATACATATGTGTACTTTCATACCTTTAGTAGAATTAAATGCATTTTTTTACCTTATAACTAAATAATAAGATATAAAGTTTACCTGAAGATTATAGTATGCTCCATTGTTCTCTGGTGCTGTTGGTTTGCATTTGCCACAGCAAAAGTTGCAGCAACAACAGCAACAACAGCAACAATAACATGCAGTTATGAGACTACAAAATAGGAAAAGTGCCTGCAATAATGTATCAGATTATTAATTTCTTCTAATCATATCTATATGTATAAAGTAAAGAGATGTTACTATTAGGGGTACCCATAAGTAATGTAGTTTTTATAGACTGATTAAACATTGCCACCATATTCGTGGATTGCACACTAATAAAATTGGTTAATATTTAGTGTTCTTATTATGAAATGAATCTGTAATTTATTAATCTATACTAAATATTAAGTAAAATAAATATTATTAAATTATGTAAATATGAAGAAGTGACATTATTTATGAGTACTGACTATAAACATACTGACTATAAACAATTGATGATTACAGTTTTCAAGTAACAGTGACAAAATTTGGACTTATAGCAAGTGTAAAAAGTATTCATACAGTGAGTAATTTCAAGGGAAACTTTGTATAGCTAAATTTATTAGTAAACTTGTTTAATACATATAATTCATACATTTTTGTATGAATGTTCAAATACTGGCATAATATTTAGAAATACACAAGAAAATTTAATAATCAAACAAGTCATGTTATAGCAATTTTCAGGTTACCAAGAGTCAACTAGATTATTTTATACAAAAATATAAATATTAATAGTCTGAACTTACCCTGCACCATCCAGAAGTAACAACAAAGTAGGCGTTAACATTCTCTTCACCAAATTGTTCACCAACATATAATCCAAGGGATCCATAGTTGTCATATATGTTACGTTTTGTCAAATCTGTTAATATAGCATGCGCTCTATTTATTTCTTTAAACTGAAACACAGAATCATTCAAACATATTACGCACTATTCATTTTGTTATCATTTTTGTTCAACCTTCATACACTTCTCAGCAGTGATGCCAGAGAATGTCAACTGAAAACTTCGACATAAAATCGGCAATTTTATGCTTTCTGATTTGTTTAAAAATCGATTTTGCAATCAAAAATTCTGAAAAAAATCTCAATCGTGTATGATATTAGGTAGAATATTCATGAATTTTTCCGTAATTTTTTGTTAAGCATGGTGTGACTAAAAATTAATTTGGTTTGGGGACACTTTTGATTGTCTTATCCGACTGTATCTTAAAAATCAACAAAAAAAAATTATTTTAAAAATATAGAACATATTTCAGTTTACACCGTTAAACCCGATTGAAAAAAAAATTTGTAGCCCAAATTTCGCATTGACATTTTTTTTAGTTTAAAAGTTCTAGCATAATTGTGAACAGTCGAACGTAGTAGAAGTAACGTAAGCAGATGACAGTACGTCAGAGTGGGGGAGCCCTGGCATCACTGCTCCTCAGAACTATTGGCACAAAAATTTTTTCAGTTACATTTCACATATTTTTCATTCTATATTAACATCAGCCAATCATATTTTACTTATCATTTCGTACTTCAAATAAATAAATCCAATTACACGCTCGTAGAGAAATAATAGATTTTACAATATTTAGAAACAGAAAAGGGATACATTTTTATTTAAAGAGCATGAGAGTTAATAAACAAATTTTCATTGCATTTTATAATATGTACATTCATATTAACAAAAGTGTTAATTTTAGCCACTGAAAATCTATTAATAGATATATAATCACAAAACAATGATATGAAATAAAATTGCTACAATACGCAAATCATAGTAAACACTTTCGCGTAAACTCTTTATATGGTATCAATAAATTTTATATATTAATTAAAGCAGGCCTGTCCAACTTCTTCTTTGTCGTGGGCCACATGCTGTCACCACTAATAATCTGCCCGTTCCCCCACAGGCAAGCTCCTGTTTATGTTATACGATAGGAATACATCCGCGATAGAAACAAATGCTATGCGCTTCTGACGTCGTTTCCCACCTTAGCGAAATGAACCGTGGCCCGCGGGCCGCGGATTGGACAGGTCTGACTTAAAGCTGATTTGGAAATTATTTATCTATTTATTATGCCATATCCCTACAGACTAAAACTTTTGCTCAAGAGTTCACACTGCTAATAAATATGGTATGCGAATTGATCATAAAGAGAGGTACATAGCATGGACCCAGTACATATTAGATGTACAAATTAACTTTTGACTTTTTCATCGTAAACTTGTTATTTATTTACAGATAATTAAAATATGGGGTCAACAAAATTAATTACCGTATAGAAATTCATTTCTATTTTAATATAAATTCTCTTTTTTTCAGTTATCGAATAGAGCAGTGTAGAATTGATAATGAATTAATACATAAAACATGTAAAAATAACGACTATTTTCATTAAAAGAAAATTATTGGGGCCACAAATTTATAATTTCAAGAAATGTAAAGATATTTGAATAGTGTTAAATTGAGAGTTAGAAAGTGCTTCTAAAAAAACTATGTATGGTTCCAAGAAAGATTAAACTTGTCACAAGCAAATCTTATCTAATCTGAAATGCATTTGTGCATGACTCATTTTTATTTTACGCACCCTAAATTATATACTTGAAAGTGTAATATAAGTTGTATTCATAAAAATGGCTGATTTTACATTTATAATAATGTGCAGAGATAAGACTTTGACGTCCAAGAAGACTTTTATTAATACTGTTATGTTATTATTAAAGAAGGTTTTTAATAAGCCAGGCTTAAAATTGGAAATAATTACGTATTATAAATCAACTAAAGGTGCCACAGATCAATTGAGAAGAATGCACACTAATAAATGTTGAATGAATCGTTGAATCTTACTACACGCTAAATGTAAAATATATTTGCTCTTCACGCTTACAGTCGTATGAATAAAGACAAATTTTAATTAAAATAGTTTAAAATTTTATATAAATGTTAATTGTTCCTAAACGAATTAAGCTAAAATTTAACAAACACATATGGGTCATCCCACATTAAGTATGACACTTTTCAGAGTACTATTTTGGATATGTTGTCATCTTCAGTGACATATGAGCATATGTCAAAGGATTTTTCAAAATCTTAAAAATTGTTGATTTCACAGACGTCAAAACTGTATCAATCTCTTTTGATTACATTATACTCTATAAGATACTTGTAACAAATTTCTTTTATTTAATATACCTTCTCTGCAGCTTCTGGGTTATTCGGATTTTTATCAGGATGATATTTTAATGCTAATTTTCTGTAAGTCCTTTTAATTTCCTCACGTGTGGCAGTTTTTGGAATCTCTAAAGTCTGGTACAGGGAGTCCCCCGCCGTTCTAAAAAAAGTTAAAAAGTATCTAAATTAGGTAACGAACATGCTAATTGTATCAGCCCATACTGCAATAATTAAGACCCCATGGGTAAGCATATTTTTTGCATCTTTGTAAGCAACCTAGGTCGCTTTATGTCCAGGACTAATTTTTTTATTGTTCTAGACTTTCAGAGAATCTAATTAGTGGAATGTGAAATGTTTAAAGTATTAATGGAAAAAAATAAATATTGGAAAGAGGGAAATTCAAGAGTGAAATTTTACTCCCAACATAAAGTACTTAGATTGCTCACAGAGGGTTAAGTTGTGTAACATGAAACATCAGATTTTTAATGATTTCTGACTTAATCACTTGAATGGTCGATGTGACATGAGAAAACGTGCAATTAATATTGCAAGTAATATGGACTAATACTCTTAAATCTGAATACGGATTAAAAAATTATCCTCATTTTTCAATACCATTATATAAAATTTCTGCAAAGATTATAGATATATGAAAGCTAAAAGAAGCGATAATTGACTAAGAATTGCATACATTTTAACATAATACATACACTAAAATGAACAAAAAATAATTATGTACAGAGTTTTCAAATCAATGTTGAAAAAAGAATAAATTAATTTATTAATTTATAGGAATAAAAAACAAGTAATAAGTATTTGCTGAAACGGAGAGCATTTTGCAATAAATAATTTTTCATAAAATGTCTTTCCTACAATATGGTGACCCTAATATTCCTTTATATGTATATATAATTTAGATTTACTTATTTTATTAATTGCATATTTAATAATATACATTACATAATTTTTACAATGATTCATATAAGGACTTTACATGCAACATCAGTTTATTTTACATTATATGTAAGCTTGCTTTTTACTGTTTTTGAAAGTGATTAACAATAAAAAAAAAGACGAAATAAAGGAAAAAGTATTAAAATTTTGGAAAAGCTCTTCAAGATTCAACTCAAAAGTTTTCTTCACAATTCAATTTGTGAAGCTACATTAGAATCATCTTCCAAAAAATGATTTGTCTTTAAAAGATTGCAAAACACGAATACTGTTTAAAAAATAAGAAATATAATTCGAAGAAATATACTTCTTATTCTCAAGAATTTATGACACAAGTTTAACCATTTCCAGTACCATGTTAGAACGACATTTGAAAATCTGTAAACTAACCTAATATTTAAAATATATCTGATTTTATACCGTGTATTAACAATTGTCAAAATTATTATTGTTTACGTTTCCCAACGTTTAACAGTAGATTACAACAAAAATACTGAAATAAATGTAAAGTGAACTAACAGAAACGTTTAACCTATCATTTGTTAAAATTTGTCACATATTTTAGTGTTTAAAACATGTTTGATAAATGGTACCGACAAATTTGTTATGCTCGTCATCGTTGCAAAACAACGATCTACTGTTTAAAAATCAGCTAAATTACACATTAAAATTGTTCAAATGGTGGTAATAAAATACTCACGACATTTTTCTTCCATCCATGGTTTAATGGAAGTACGTTCCTCCGATTAATATGAAATGTAAAGTAGAATTAGAAGTCTAAAAATTACTTCGAAAGTTCGTCGTCTTACTACAGGAACATGATTTTTGTCATTAAATGCACACAACGTTTTGAACTGATATCGTTTCGGTTGATAGCAGAGGATGGAATTCAATATTTTAGTACCAAAAGTGGACACGGTTGCGCCACACTAGCGCTTCAGAAAGCCGAACAACATATGAACGGAGTATAAAATTTAGTTGCACAGTTTACGTACGAAGTTTTGTAACAGTTAGGAGAAAATTAAGGGAATGATTCTTCATACTAATAGAAAATAATAATGAATGTATCTTCTGTCTTTTGCACTATATCTAAACGTCACTGTTTACGCTTCTCTTAAACCCACTTACGCACGCTACTATTGGTGGATCAAGGATTTCTTTACGCGTTAATAACTTAAAAATGCAGTTACAATCGAAACTTTTATATTCTTGATTTTCATTTTATATTGTCCTGGAGAATCACCTACATTTTGATAAAATGGTAAGCATTTAGAAGTTCACTCTCCTCACCGATTTCAATCACCTTGATATATGTGTATTGTCAAGGTTATCATTCTACATAATTAGAACAAATAGTTATCATTCTAAACTAAATAACTTTGTGCTGTACATGTTACCGATATTTGGTCTTGATTTTCGAGATACATATAATGCATATCATAAACATACCAATCCATACATTTGAATAATTTAATTATTTGAAAATAAATTACGCCGTGATATTGTTTCTTATGGTTATACAGTGCCATAAAAATAAATACATACTGTAGCAATAAGTTATAGATATATGTTATTATACTTATTATACTTACATACAATAGTAATTGTAAGTAAAACCTATTACAGTTTATTGTAATAGATACATAGCTGAAAATGTAAAAGAATATTATTAACAATGGTGGACAAGAATATTCGCACAGTTATGTGAATCCTAATTTATTCTACACGGTGGTCTTTAATATCAACGAACACTTGATTCTAACCAACACGGTTTATTTGATTAACTTTTCGCATAGTTACAAAATGTTTATTATTAACATCACTTTAAAAAATTGTACACTCGAGAGGTTTTACTTAAAAATTGTTCTTAGAAATAATTGTTTCGTCAATAATGATTAGACTGTGGATCTTTATAACATTCATGACACAACACTCTTAAAATACAAGTATGTAAAGAATAATTGTCACTTGATTCTTATCATAAACCATCGGTAAAATCAATTTCTACGTTAACGTAGTAAATAAAGAATTCTTGCAGTGTCTATTAGGTTATTCGAAAAGTATGCAGCGATTTCTAATTTAAAAGAAAAAGTACTCTGTTTACTGGTAAATGTATTCTACTCAACGACTCTTAGCCGTTTGCACTTTTGTTACATAAAACTTTTTATTTTGGTGAGTGGAAGATTAATTTAATGCCATTTCATATATGTATACCCGTTACATATCAAAATTTCTAAATAAATTTCTTTACCGACAGCCCAATGTAAGATAGCTTATGAAAATGCCTGTTTGCATAATGATCTGCCGTCTAATAATGATAATATAATAAATAAAGAAAACAGATTATTTAATCAGTTTTCAATTTGGCGGTAGGTACTGATTGTCTTCGAACAAAGTACTCTCCCGGAAGTCGTTGGAGATTATCAACTGATCTTCCCTTTCACTCGTTTTCGTCTGTTCCGATATTGTTGAAAGAGCTTGTTCGTACGTCTGGCTCAACATTGTTTCTTTCATCCATTTGTCGTCCAATGGAGCAAAAATTCCAACCTAAAACAACAAATATAATTAATTTCCATTGGATCATATCATAGGTTTGTATCCTACTTAAATTACATATATGAAAAAAAAAAATGGCTGAAACGAAACTTGTATGGTTTCAAGAGTAGCATACAATGTAATAATTATTTTATTTTTATTTTGTTTTTTTTTGCGAGATATAAAACTTAAGTTTCTTTATCTTAGAAATATTATAATTCTCCATTGTAATTAATACATTTGCGTAATCGATCGATGAGCGCAAGTGGTAGACGCTGGAGTGTTTCTCGAGTTATAGCATTACATGCTCTAATGCAGGGTAGTTTTGTCTCAATTGATAAAAAACTATTACCACCATAGCGCCCACTATCCCCCACCAGCATGCGCCGTTAGCATGGAGAAAGGGCGGGGTTCGCCTGTCGCGAGTACAGTATTGTTTCCGTAACTGTCGCGAAGGTCTCTACCCTAATTGTCATCATTTTATCCCCACCACTGGATGCTGATCTTTACCTGATTCGATGATTGGCATCCCGTGTCTTGACTATAAATTCCACTCAACTCGTAATAGCCTCCTTCGTTTTGACAGGCAAGAGGTCCACCAACGTCAGCTTCGCAAACATTATTGATATCTTCTTTAGGTATAGTGCAGATGATTCCGTCTGCAGCATTCGGACTTACATTGGAAGCTGTCAACTGTTCCTTGCACAAGTTCGTTGGCAGTATACTCATATCCACGGCATGCATAATTGCTCCGGTGTAATGCGCTAAATTAAAAAATTTTTTACAAAATTAATCAATTAAGTAAGTCTATTACGTTTACTCATGATTTTCGATTGTCATTTTTGTCCAATCTTGAACAATTGGAACGATTTTCAATTTTTAACGTGTTTTTCTTTTCTCGTAGAAGAGGAAGGGTAGAATGGAAGACACAAGCCTTGATTAATTATTGTTTACCTTGGAGGATAGATTTTCCCCAACCAGTGGCAATGCACGACTTCTTCGCCTGCAACTGATTCGTTTCAGGCAAGCAGAGCGTATTTACGTGATGGTCGAGGATCGCTGGAGTCTCAAGATGCAAAATCGCGAGATCGTGCTCTCCCTGTCCTTTTGTATAGCCGGGGTGCATACTGATGGATGACACATTGATAATTTCATAAGGAAGCGGTTCCTCGTGCTTCAACTCGTATCCCAGCTTCCATTCACCCAACTTTATCGATACATCGTCCGCCGACATACTGGGGAAACAAACAGAAATATTTCATAAACGTTTCAGCAATATTTGCTTCGATTTTTTTTTCGCATTCTTTACGAAGACAACCTGATATTATATTTTACAAAATGAATCCATATGTAAAGAACAACATTCCACACCCCCAATTTATCTTTGCGCTATAAAGTATCTTATCTCCGGTTACGCACGGAGTCATTCGAATTTCAAAAGGACTAAAATCTTCGAGTTTTTAACAGGAATTATTTATTATATGTTGAATATATGTATAACACTAATTATAAAACCTAAGCAAGAGTCGTATTTTACAACTTTTTTTATCTGAATCTCGAATGGAAATTTAAAAAGTACGTTCTATAGATTTACATTAAGTAGATTATGGTATGAAAATTGCAAATTGCAGTTGTATTTTTTAAACATTCATTACAGGCTAAGATAAGAACACTGTAATAGATGACGTTTACTGTGTTCTTCACAATTTTGACCAGTCCTAATTTTCTCAAAAACGTTTTGACAGACGTTTGGTCCATTTTTAATAAAGTTACCCTGTTTTGCAGAGTGTACGAAGACTTTATTTAATGAGTACATATACGTACCTATATTGGAGAATTGAATCATGTTGATTTGATATCGTGCAAATATAACGTAATCTCTTACCTGTCAATGCAGTTGGCCGCAGTTAGCACGTCGTGGGTGCTAATGAGAGCACCGGAACAAAGAATATTTCTATCTTTCGATTGTAGCACCATCGCTTGCCATGGAATTTCACCGAAAGTTGTCCGAGAATCACTCGTTTGAAGATTCTGCAATAAAAAATGAACGAAACAATTATAACACTACACCATTACTACGTATTGCCTTTTTTTTTTTGTTACACGCTTACAGTTTCGCGAATATTTATTGTAAATTTCTAGATCTTCCAGAAGGATCATAGAAAATTGGCGTATTCACGTTACTAACTTAGTGTGTTTAGAATGTTACAAAATGTATAGTATTTTAGTTAGAAGAGTCAATGGAGTTGTATTATGTGCAGAAATATTTCGATCATTCATAAGAAAAGTGACATAAGTCAAGAAAACGAAATTTTACAGGAAAACCATTTGAAAATTACCTAAAATTGCCAATTTTTTAAATTGTATATAACCAACTTAGAAACGTAAAATAATTTGTTGTTATTTAGATACTGGGTTAATTGTCATGTACATTAATTGTAAAGTACACCACAATTTATATATTATTATAATTTTTTTTTTAAATATATATTGAGTTATGTCACATATTTTATGAATGCACGATTTACACACATAGCTTTTACATTTAAAGTGCAAACAATTCTTAAAGTTGAAAGTTTGACTCACATTAACGTTTGAAAACTTTTTCAAACGCAATAACTTTTTAAATATGAAAAATATTTGAAGGAGTTGCAATTGTTACAAATCAGTTATGTCCGAAAGTTTGTAGAGAATGTAGAAAGACGTGAATAGTTTCTTATGTATATTAGTCTTTCTGTCTTTTGTACTGTACGATATAAGATCAAGATCCAGATTTTGACTGAATCTCTGTGCAAACCTTGTTCGCATTCTCCAGTTATCATTTCGGGTGACTAGTTTGAACGAATTGCTCAATTACCTTGTGTCTAACACCGCATTTTTCTTTCGCTTCGACAACGTTCGTACTTTCCACGATTCTTTCGACTTCCGGGGGAGTCTCTGGTGGCGGAACTAGAACATCCGGAAAAATGTCAGAGTTGTCCGATTGTATCAATTGTTCTTCCGGTGGCGACGTGGGCTTAGGCGGCAGGATCACGGGCCTCGAGGTCGTCTGAATCGGCACACGCACCGGTGTTTTTACAGTCGGGGCTCTCACTTTTGCAATGTTCAAAAATGTTGGGAAACCCTGCTCATCGAAGCCGCCAGAGTAATTCGCAGGCAGATTTCCTGCCGGCCAAGGATCCACATAATTCGGATCCCGGCAGCATTTGCCGATTATTCCGCTTTCAACGTTCTTGCATGACTGTAAAAAAAAATGCAGAAATTTACATTTCGCCGATAAACGCGGTGACATTCGACATTATAAAT
Source organism: Halictus quadricinctus (assembly GCA_028454245.1). NCBI lineage: Eukaryota > Metazoa > Arthropoda > Insecta > Hymenoptera > Halictidae > Halictus > Halictus quadricinctus. Next base: position 2,851,651 of record CM052117.1, on the reverse strand, counting down.
TAAGATGCTTTTTATTACGTGACGTTAATATCACAATAATTATATCTGCGATCTGAAAATTTGCTCTAAGACATTTAAACTGCAAAAGAAACGCTGCTGAAAGGGCAACATTTCCACATTCAATTAGACAGTCATTTCATATGAATTACTCTGACATGAAAAAACATGAATACAGAAAAATCCGAAAAATCATGCAAACTAACAACTTACAATTATACAAAGAAAAATGTATCGGATCGAACTTTTTTCGAAAGGTGTCATAACAGCTTTCTTTGTAGGTGAAAGTGAAGAAAAGATGTAGAATCCGGTATCGTTTTTTAAAAGACATGTTTTCTCATTCAGTGTCAGCTAAGAACGTTTTTAACGTTTCGATGTCGTGACTTATGGTCAAAGGTCACTCAAGGTCGCTGAAGGTCGGCTACAGCAGGGAATAATTGACCTCGAGAGACCTATCAAACACAACGAGGATTCGCATTCACATTATTCAGGTACATTCCTCGCTGCCAAAACAAGTGTTCAAGTTTAAGCGTCTCGATTTCTTTCGGCACATAAACGCACTGGTTCTCTCATTATTTGACGACATTCACCGTGAATGAAAACCATATCGACTTTCTCCGCTTTCATGTCCAGCTATCCGGTAGTGTGAGAGGCACTTTAATTGACAGCGTACGGTAAACTAATAATTAATTAGACTGCGAATTTTTATGCAAATATAGATCTTTAACTTTTTATGTATCGATTCTTCAAAACACGACTAGAACTGTGATAATAATATTCTCTTGGCACACATGGCTCAAGTTAGGTGAAAACCTGCCAATCTTCGAAATGACAAAAAATTAATCAATTAATCTGTACGATATTTCTTATAGCATATCTACAATTATTAAAACTACCGTGACATAGTTTCGTTTCAATTAATTAGTTTGCAAAAATGCTTCCGAACCACTAGCGCTTTTGTTAGCACTAAATTTTTTAACTTATACATATGTACGAATATTGTTTAAGGGATCGTGAGAAAAAAATTTTCACTTCGCGACAATACTATACGACATTATGCATACGACACCATACAAAATATCTGTTATGAAAAAGAATTTGCTCCCCCCTTTCCCCAATTTTATTGTTTATTTCATGAGAAGTATATTTCGACAAACTATATGTTATAGGTTGTTATATAAATTTAATATAGGTTAAAGGTTGTTATATTAACAACTTTTTTGACACGAATTTATACTAATGTTTAATTATTTATAGTTAGAAATCTGAACATGTGTTGGATAATGTTACCTGTGAAACAGAACTGAAAATTTACCTGTGTTTTGATGCACAAGTAATGATGCATAATTTTCTACTGTTTACTTACACTCAGTGGTACTCGCTGCAGAAGTTGTCTACTTGTCAAATGAACCTGTTCCGTACTAACTGTGCCATCCTGGGTGCAAAATTGTTCTTCGACGCATAACAGAGCTGCCGCACAACCAAGTTGAAGATGCGTTGGTACACCGATGCCAACATCTGCAATGTTGAACATTTTTGTGAAATCACGGTACGTGTATAATTTAATAGAAGTCGAAATATGCGATATAAATGGGTTAACAGGATATTTAAAAATTATACGAAAATCATTTAAAATTTTTTTCAACATAATATTATAACAGTGATATAAAAAAAGTAACAATGAAAAAGTCGTGCAATATTATACATTAGGAATGTGATTTTCTTAAACAGCGAATATTCTGGAAAACTTAACAAAGACGTTTAACAAATAATTAGATGTAATCTGAAAAAATAAATAATTGTATAGAAGACCTTGAGATATGTTGTCAAGGTCATAATTCTGAACAACTTTTCGCTGTACATGTTACCACCGCTCGGCCTTAGTGTTTTAAACATTCGAAAAAAACGTTTTCGAAAACCAGAATATGCACCTCCTTAAGTAATTCTGAACGAAAACGAAGTTTTAATTTTTGCAACTTTAAAATAAACCGTAGTGCAAGGGGTAAAGAATTCGTATCGCAGAAAATAAGTCGTCATACTTGTAGATATCTGCTGAGGAGGATGCGCAATGATTGGTGGTTGAGGTACCGCAGGTCTTTGTTTCACGAATCCTGCGTTTTGACTATTGCCCACAAAATCTTGATCCGACGCAGACGATCCGATTTCAGATTCGACGATAGCTTGGCAACAGACTTCATCTTGAACTCTGCACGCTTGCCCCTGTTTTAAAGTTTAACGAAATATTTCAATATCGGTGAAATAAAATAGTTTAGAGAAACGTTCAAGTCGTTTCTTCTATGGAACGGTTGACTCGAGACCCATGGTTCCTTTTGGGACTTTTGTTCCTCGTTACGAGTACTATACGATACAAAGACCAAAATATGTTGACCTTCAAATTAAGGTCAAGGGCATGTTTGCACGGACTTTCTTTTACAAATCTCCACCGATCCAGAGGTATAGGAACATCCTGTACATACCCAGTAAACAATGTGCTATGAATTTGCCGCCAAAATTTGTCTACAATTTCAATGTTTGCAGCCAAAATTCCATGGCAAATCAAGACCAAATCGAAGCCAAACCTTGGCTTTGTTGTAGAGGGCAGGTCGGTCGCACTAAGAGCGAACCTAACCTTTTTCTAAGAGTAAAACTTACTTGTAGGAGGGAAAACGGAATTAAATTATTGAAAATATATAAAACTTAAAATTATATAATTTAGAAGTTTAAATAAGATTCTATTTTTCCTCCTACAGCAAGGTTTACTCCGATTTTTCCCGATATGTACTCGTAGAGCGAGGACTTTGTGCGACTGAACTGCCCTCTATAACGAAGCCAAGGTTTGGCCCCAATTTGGCATGGAATTTTGCATTCAAATTTCGATCAATCTGTTCCCGCATTTGGCTAGAAATTTGTCCACAAGTTTTGGTGCCAAATTCATACAAAATAGGGATCGAATTCTGCTCCAAACGGGGTTTGGTACCAAATGGACAAGTCTTTTGCTCGCAAAGTGTGATACAAACATTGTGCAAAATTTACTCGACACAGCATTTGGCTAACTGGGTACAAAGCATTGTATATTATCCTTTTTGTGCTCTGTAATTATTATACTGCGATAACAACTGTTCAAAATCATTTTTCACAATTGCGAAATTGTTACAATATCAACGTTGTAGTGACATTGTTACAATAATTTGTTTATAAATGACAATTATAAACAACTTTTAATTTTCCAAATTTTTCCACGGTGGTTGTGAATTTGAAATTCAAAGAAAATACGCCGACATTCCTTAAAATTCTACGTACAGTATAAATCCATTTTTATGAGGTGCCCATCGAGGTGCATAAAATAATTTAGCTAAGGATGGATAAAAGTGAAAAAAGTAAGAGCTCAAAAAAAGGTAATTTATGGAGTCTATAAGGAATCTCGAAACTTTAATTGAAAGAAAAAGATTGGCGTGGAGGTATGTAACGAAAACCATTATGTACTTAATACGATGTCAAAACATGATGCAAACTGTCAGTGTCGAAGTTTTTAGGAAGCAATTATTATACAAGGCTTGAACTGTCAAAATATTACGCACAGATATCTTATATGTACATTGATATAGTAAAATATTGATACAATAAGATGAATTCAAAGCACTTAAATTTTAGTTTATTTTGATTTTCCGTCAGGATTTCGGTGCTTTTTGTTAATATGCGTTATGCAGAAATGGCAATTTCTTGTATTATAAATGTAATTGCTACGCGAGGTAAATTATTACTATTTGCTATGTAATTTGTCGTGAAAGTTGAAACATGACCGTGAATTTCAGGGGCTTTAGAATCCTTTGAGACAAAGACGAGATAAAGGAATAAACAAAAAATTCGAAAATTCGCTTGAAAAAGACTGCACACAGTCTGATCGATAAAATATTTAGAAAGCGTCAGAACGTGGTTAGGTACACAAAAGTAGGGTGCACAGCTAAGAGGTTAAAACAGTAAAAACGAAAATTTGTGCAAATTCTACGAGGTAGGTTTGGTTGTACAATGCAAACAATTCTTTTCTTCTACGTCACCTTGACGGTGATTGGAAGGTCTTTTTCAAGTGGTACTTCAGTCGTTTACTTCTCGCGTCGTGAGGTCATGACTGGCGTCAAACTGAGTTCGATGACCTTCGAATGATCTTTGAATATTCATATAAAAAATTAGTGATAATGGAATAAGTTCATTGTGTCACATTCGATTATTGATTAAATTATGCTAGGTGCAATCGTATCGGAAATGTCGATCAGAATTAGTGTGTTGAAATTCTCGAGTTACATTATTTTTCAAGTATCCTTCGGGTTTATGGGTCATGCGTGTAACGGAATTCGTGACTTCATTAAAATCCAAAAAAAAAAAATCGTGATAATCGGATTGAAATTTTATCCGCTCTTCAAGTAGATAGATGAGTAATAAAAAATAGAAAAATAAATGAATATATGAATACTGTGAAAACCAATGAGCCCATCACCGTGTCTCATCATTAATAGCTTTTTTTAGTACTATGTAAGTAAATACCTAATTAGATTTATAAGCTTCGAATAGTAGATATAGGGTTCGTAACAAGAAGTTGTTAACAACATAAATCAACCTAATCATTAGATTAAGCCGCGGATTTTAAGTATTTATGACTATGACGATAACAAACAGACAAATAAATTTTTACTGTTTTAAATTAATCATTTAATTATTACTAAGTGCATTACTATTAAGTACTATTGATTACCCTTAATGTTAATTGAATTTAATTATATTTATTGAATGCTATTAGGTTGAGCAAAAGTTTACCAGATAATGATGTCCCATTTTTGGACAATTCTAATGTTAAAACGTTACATCTTTATTTGTTGTATGCCATAAAGGAAACCATAAAGGAAGTTCTTTTTTATTGTATAGCAATTTTAAATTCGTATTAAAACGGAATGAAGAACGGAACGCATTGAATCCAATTTATCCAACAGAAAAATTTTTAATATTAATGTAAAAACACATATGGATGCTTTCTACACGTTCATCCTCCCTGACACTTCACAAAATACAAAGAAGTTGATCACCCGCTCGTGGCGCAATAATATTTGAAATCAAGCGAAAATTATAATGAGTCACTCGATAAGTCATCATCTTCGCTTTGAAAGCGGATCTCCAAAAAAGAAAAAAAAAATAACGAGAACCACAAATCCTTTGCCCCCACTTAAAATCTAAACAAGGTTCGGCCGACTACGTAATCGTTCTGACTTCATATGACCTTGAACGTTTCATCAGACGTGAAACCCATCCTCTTTTGATTAGAATAAAGATCGAATAAAAATGTGTAGTACTTCGTGAAAAAATCTGGTTCTCCTTGCGAGGTGAATTTTGATGAGAGAGAAAAAAAAATGTTGTTTTTATTTTCTCCAGTGGAAAGACTCTTCCTCTCGTTTTATTCCGATTTCGTAAGAAACTTAAGCGATTCGTAACGATAGTCGTTTAGTGTGGTCGTCGCCACACTAATCTAGACACAAACGAATCTTTTCATACAGTTTTATTTAAAGTTACACCTTTTTAAGCGTAATAAATTAGCGGAATGTTTTACTGCCCTAATAAAAACTGTCCAATTCTACCCATTTTTTTTTTACCATAAACACGCATCAATTGCGAGATTTAACTAACAACTCAAAAGAAATTTATTGCTTCTTTTAACAATGTTCACAAATTGGAAATAATATAACGGGATTCTTAAATTCCGATTTAAAAAATCACTCAAAATTAATGAGATACAGTGAGTGTGAAGAGCGATTGGATACTACTACAGTCCGAAAAAAATTCACAGAAGGGACCCAATTACTGTGACTATATTAATTATACTTATTTTTAAAGCATAAACAAATTTAATCTCTTTTTTAATTTTCATCCTTCATACAAGATTGAAGTTGTGCAATTTAAACAAATGTACCAATATTCTATTACTCGTGATGTTTGTGTCAGTTCAAAAAGTAACATGTGAACATGTATAGTCAACTTTGTACGAACAATAACAATGGGAATCTCATAATTTGGGGGCACAGAAAGTGTTTGGACAGTCAAAACAAAGTGTAGTAAAAACGGATCATTAAATATAAAAATAATTACATGAGAAAAGAAGATCAAGAAGTCTTACCTTATTCGCTAGGAGATCATGGTTGGTAAGATGAATGTATCCATTGAGACAGTTGCCTTTCTGGACACAGATCTTATCTTGGCCTAGACAGCTGATGGTAAAATCTGCCGTTTGCTCCAACAACGATGTCGACTTAGAGTCATCGACATCGAAGTAATCTGCATTGGCCGTTTGTTGAATGAATTGTTGGTCTACGGGAACTTGAAATGCTGTTCGTGAAAAACATAAAGTACAGTCGGTGACTAAGCGTTCAAACTTTACAACAATTGTATGGTCAACAATTGAGCTTTTTCCAGAACTGATCAAATGTAATCATTATTCTTATATTGTATTTTTGTAATTTTAATTTTGAATATATTATTGTTTCTCGACTTTGTTCATTGGCTTGAATTCACATCGTACGTTTTAGGATGCAATTTGTTGAGACAATTGTACAATGAATATTCTATCACTATTTGAACCTCGTGCTTATGTGACAATGTTAAATTAACTAATAAATAAATCCAGAATGAGTTGAAAACGTTACATGTTTCAGTATACGGACCTGTCTGATCATAATCCCCTGGTGAAGGAAACGCATTTGACGAGAAAATTGTAATAACTAATATTAACAGGTTGACGAGCATCTTCTTCATACTTCCCATGGACACATCTATAACATATACACAGAATTATTCTGAAACACTGCCCTACAATAAAAATTACTTTATGTGATCGAAGAGAATAACTTCAAGCTTAAAAAGAGTCTATTCATCAAGAGTCATTTATTCAAAGAGTCACACTGCGCGGCATAAAACTTTTATTGTTTATTCGTCTGTATTATATATGTATATGCACTGTGTATATATTTATTAGACTCTGTTCGGAATCTTCATCATGAGTTTGAAATGATATTCTTAGGGCAAGGTGTTAAACGCAACAGATGTAACACACCGGACAAACCTGGGTTCGTCGTGGATTCACGTTTCTCCGTTCCATTTCATCTGATTTCGCCACACGATTTCGGAACTTTTTCGCAAAAAATTCGTCTGTAATCTCATTAAGGATACAAGTCGTTTAATGAAGCACTAATGGGGAGACGGAACAAGGACGTTAAGGCATGTTCACGTATGTTCGAGTATCGCGGCCTCCTTAACGAAGAGGAAAGGAACGAATATTCCGAGAAATAACGTCTCGAATCGTAAAAATGTTGATTTTCTCCGTGCGGAATGTGCAATAACATTAAACTGAATATCCTGCGCGGGGAAACTCATCTCTGGAACAGGAATAAGATGTTCCGTTGGCGAGAAATCATTTATTTTCAAGGAAACGAGTGGTCCGTTTCCCCGCGTCTGCCCGTTTCAAAGTTATCCAACAACAACAGTAGAGAAAGTCAAAAATGTTATTTCCATTTTGATCGGCGTGGCATTTTATTGAAAGATTAGCGACGCACTTAAGAGCTTACGAAACAGCAAATACTACGGACGGCTCTGTTTTTCTTTTTACACTCTTATTGCGTAAAGACCTCCTCCTCTCAGGTCCGGATTCTCCAAATTATTTCGATATCGATATTTCACCTACTCCTTTCCATAATTTTTTTATTTGTTGCCGATGGCACAGTACATTTTGAGTCGAATTCCGACACGCGTTGTCGACAAATTTTCGCTTCACAGATTTTTTCAATTGCGAGAAAAACCGTTTGCCTGCGTCCCGAAAATAATAGTGAGCAGTACATACATTTTCAAGATGCGAACAAAGTTGTAAATCGAACGATAGTTGGGAACTTGATTTGTCCATGTGCAGAATTCCGAGTCAATCCGTCTAGGGTAGGGGA
>CM052117.1:2781954-2843584 GCA_028454245.1 Halictus quadricinctus | reverse complement strand
TATTTAATATTCATTATGCTTTAAAAATAAGTATAATTAATATAGGCACAGTAATTGAGTCCCTTACACTAGTTGGTTTTTAGAAAAATTCATTCTTGCCATTGTTCAGTTATGCCAGGTCGGTACAAGATACCTTCCTCAGGTTCAAAGAGGTATTATTAAATAATTAATTCCCTCCTTTCATTGTTCTTCGGGTTCTCGTAAATTTTTGCTCTTAGGCCTATTTTGTTCACCAAGATTTTTTTAAAACCGTCATTGCAAAATACGTATGGTCAGAAACACGATTATCTCCAGATTGTAGAATTTAAATTTTCACTAGTATGTTGCGTAAAGGATTATGCGACATTATGTATATGATGTCAGGTGAGAGTAGCCGAATTTAAACCAGCGTCTAGACTGGACCTAATATAAAAGTCATAGTTAATCGGTAACACTGGTAACATTGCAAGTCTTTTTCCTACTCCAAGATTGATAAATAACCTAGATTGAAAGCATGGTTCTTGATCGATTAATAGTGTTGATAAGTGTGCAAGTAGTTCTTTCAAGTTGAAGGTAGTTTGGTCGGAAGCAGATTGAAAAAAGACGAATTTGCAAACAGCAGGAGCGTTGTTTGTCACATGAAAGTATCTTTTACTCTATATTCTTTTACAGAAAAATTAATTTTTCTGTTAGGTTACACTAAAACATCTCGAAAAAAAAATTCTCTTAACATGTTTTCGTGTTGCCTACCAAAATAAAAATTTCTGAATGCGCTCTGTTTTGAAAGAAAACCTTATGAAAAGTCTTCTACCTATTGCGCGACAGTTGGGGTATGACTATAAGTATGGGCATGAGTATAAGGTCGAGCATGAGCATAAGCATGAGCATGAGTTTGAGTATGAGTGTGAGTACGAGTAGGAGCACGAGTATGAGCACGAGTGTGAGTGTGAGTATGAGCATGAGTATGAGATGAGTGTGAGAATGAGTATGAGTATGAGGTGAGATGAGTGTGAGTTTGAGTGTGAGTGTGGGTGTGAGTATTAGTATGAGTTTGAATATGAATGTGAGAACGAGCATGAGTACGCGTGTGAGTTTGAGTTTAAGCATGAGCATGAGTATGAGTACGAGTATTATATTAAAATGAAAGATCAGGTGGGACGGATGTACGAGTTAGTCCGAAGAAAGAAGAAAGCGTCGTGCATAAGGAAGCGAGGTGGTGGAAAGCAATAACCGTAATTTATGGAAAAAGGAAGACCGATCACCCGGAAATACCCGATCCCGACCGGATCGTCTCGATCGAAAGAGAAAGGAATCAACACGAGGAGTAAGTCGTATGCGTGATTTTTACATTTCTAATGTCCTACATTCCTAGAACGATATTTTCGGGCTACGTCATTCTTCTGATGGCCTCAAATATATTTCACCCAGTCTCTCCGAGAACATTTTCTCCGGTCTTGTTTCTCTGTCTATCTGACCCTGACTGCCGGCCATCTTTATTCCTCTTTCCACTTTATTAGCGATTTACTATTTATAGGGACACTTTCGAGGAACCGTAAACTGCTTTCATAAACTGCTATCGAGATCTTAATTTCATTATTCGATCGATTTCGAACAAAGCATCCGACCCGATGGCTTCTTGCCGCCTGTCTGATCCCGTTCGCGTTTGTTTCATCTCGTTTCATTTCGTTTCGTGACCCGCATTCTTTGCCGGAAATTTAGATCGCCGTCGCTGATTAAATATCACTGTTCAACTCATTATTATAGTAGATTCTTTACAGAGCTGGTTAAAATACTACTTTAAATAGTAAATAATGAATAATCCACTTTTTATCTTAAAATACGTGTATAACTTCGAAAATAAATTAGTTTATTTCATTCAGAAAATTTTTAAACTAGTATTTGAACAAGATTGAAAATATTTGGATTTTGTCTTGAAATATCTTACTTTTTTTTTATTTATTCTATTTTAAATACTATTATGAGTATAAATAATTTTAGTAAACTTTATCAAATTTTATAGCTTCTTATACAAATATAAATACCATTTCTTCAAAATAGTCGCATTATTTGGGAGATGACTCAATACCTTAAATCAAAATTGAAATAATTCATTTTATGCCAGATTATTAAAACACAATATTTTATTTTAGGTTTCAGATAAACAAAAAGATAAAATTGATTAAACAATATGAACAATTTAATACGTATCAAATTCCTTCCAAACAAATGCGAAAGCAACGACTTTTCGCAAAATCAGTTTCATGATAAATAATAAACGTATTAATATTCATAAAATGTTACAAACTTTCGTTCTTTTGTTTTCAATATTCGAAATATAATAACGTCTATAAATGAACCGATAACAAATCTTCCACAGTAAGTGGAAGTTAGCAGTAACGTTAGTATTTGTTATGACAGTCTACAGTCTGTTAGCGTCACTAATAATCGGACCATAATTTATACGAAATATTAATTATGATTAATATAATTGAACAACAAATATTAATTAAGAATTTATATCTATAAAGAAATTGTTCTATGCTAAATACCAGATATATTTTTTTGTTTTATTGTATTATTTTTATATTTTTCAGAAAATATTTCCTGTATTTTCGGCTTATTTTATAATTTTTGTTGAATTTTTTACGTTAAATAATGCTTTAAAATTCCTTCTGAATAATTAACCTTTCAGCTCTTTATTTTTCTCGGCAAATATTTAATGTTTTTGTATTGTTAGCACTTTACATTTTATCAGTATTTCATTTTGTTCCTATGTCAGTCTTTTTAGTTTATTATGTCTCCAATTATTATAATAAATTATTATTTTATTCCATAGTTTTGTGTTTATTGAAATTTATATTTAATAGTAATTATTATTATTATTATTATTTGTGATACACTTTTACAGAAAAAATGGAGAAACACACACATGGGTTTTAAGAAAAGTCATTTCTCATTTACATTGATTTGCACTTACGATATGTATCATCAAATTATTGTAAACGAAAAAATATTAAATTAGTAATTAATCAATATAATAAAACACATATCTATATGTCATAAATAAATAGAACTTGTTAATGTTATTTAACAGACTGTAGAAAAAAAGAGAAAGTTATTAAAAATCAAAACGTAAGATACTTTCATTAAATCATGATCAATCGAATCGATGAACAATTTCGAGACCAGTTAAAAAATATTGTAGAAAAACTTGCCCGGCCAAAAAAATGAGTAACTCTCTTGTGCCGTTATACGGGAAAATTGTGATATACATACCACAATATTTCAATAATACCGAATTTTAATTCCGAAAAAGATTGAACTATACATACAAAACTGAAAATGACACAGACGAAGAGATCACACAGGGCTCACTTTCTTCTTCAATGTTTAAAATTAAATAAAAATTGTGCACATCTGTATATGTATAATTAATCATGAACACGATAAAACGAATAAATGCCTTACTAAATATTGAAATTTAATTATATGTGCAACAAAGCTTGCTTCTTACAGTTGTACAAAAAAGTACAGTGACTCACAAATTAGTTCATACAGAGCGATTGCGCATATTTATTAAAATTACATTCAAGATTTAAAATTTTATATTAAAATTAAAAAAAAAATACCACGCAAAAAATTTTAGTACGAAAACTGATTAAGATGAACTCATTAAAATATTTATCACATAACAAGGTTTACACTCCATTTCTGTGTGAAGATTATATAAACGAATGTTATAGAAAAATAGATCCGATTAACGTATTACTTAATTAATATTTTATTACAAACACTATAATGATTCATAATACTTTCATGAGCAATCTTGCAGACTTGACGAATAATTCTGGATAAGAAATATCGGGAAAAAATTAGCAAACCAATAGAACAAACATTATTTTCTTTTACATAAAATTATGAATAGAATTACACACAATAAGTTATAGCCAAACGTGTTATTTCAATCAAAAATAATATTTGACGTAGGGAAATATCACATACGAAATTCATTGTTTTGTCTTCAATATTCAAAATTAAACAAAAAGTTGTCTCGCGACTTTACCACAACAGTATTTACCAAATTGGTCGGTGGATAAATGCCCTAATTAAAGGTAAAATTCACTCACGTGTTTAACAAAGCTTGAACAGTGATATTTCTGCAGTGTACGATCTCGGAATATATGGTTAGTAATTTTATAGAAAAGTAAATATATTATTTTATAAAATAAAGGATTAAAGAAGTGAAGAATGTTCGAACAATACTCACGTGCTCGAAAAATTCGTATGTGACGATTAAGATTCGCTAACTGGAATTTACTCTTCCACGTGCTACCTGAAAGAAAGTCAATAAAACTGACGCTGCTTTAGTATTCGTTCTTCTCTTATACCGATTCACCGATTTTGGTTCTATCCCTACCAGTTCGATCGCAATTGCAATCTCTGGATCATCTTCCCCACGAACTTCGGCGTTATTGGAAACAACTTCGTTCCTATGCGATCATCATAAATTACATATATTATTCGGGATCTATACGATTTATCCTATTGACCTTAATTATCTTTTACTTTACACTTTATTATTATTAATTTAACTTAATTCACGATTATTATTTGACATTTGGTATTTATCAAGAGTAAATTGACAACTCGAAATACGATTGTATGTACAAATATTTATTTGTCTAATTTTTGATAATCAATTACCGATTTAACTTTCAATAATCAATTATTCAATCGACATACAACAATTTAATTATCACTATTCTAAAAAAACTCTATTACTGCCTATAACATTATTATTAACATTATTGTTATTCACAATAGTGTTATAAATATATCTAAGTTGATTTATCATATTACGATTTATTACAATGTTAAATACATGATTTTTTCATACCTTTTATTTCATAATTATATTTGAAAATAAATTTGAAAATGAACTCCGAAACTTTAATCAAAATTTTAATATTTCCTTGTTCCATTGTAAGATGTTTTCGGAATAGAATTATAATTTTTAGCATATTCTTTCCGTAGAAACAATACACGATTTCAAATGTTATCTCTTCCTTTCTTCGATTTTTACTTATAATTTCTATCTAAAGTGTTATGTACCCCCATCTCCCGTTTGGAGTTTAAAATTTCCAAATATATTTATAACATATTTTTGTGTTAATTTCTCATTAAAATAAAAAATCTTAATATTTACTTTTCTCTGTCAAATTTATCATTAATTGTAAAATTGCAAAATGAATGATTTATTAAATTATTGCTGATAATAATTTTGTTATATCTATACCACAGCAATACAAAAAATTGTTGTGATTGTAGATATTTCATTTTCCAATTTGAAAATTATTAAATACCACGTATTAGTTGTTCCAGTAATCGTATAATCATTGATTTTTTTTTAACTATATTTTTAACTGCTACGGGAAATAATTGAAAATTCCGAATATTTTCACACGACTTAAAATACAATTTTTATGATACATTTTTATTTATTCAACTAAACAACAACTTATACTAGATATTTTTAATAAATACTTGTTAGAGACATTAAACGAGGAGATATTTTATATTTATCTTGGAATAGTGAAGTACACCAAGAAAAATGAAAAGTAAACAAGTAATCTTTAAATCATATGTTACGAAAATAAAATAAACTAAATAATGGAAATAAAAATATTTACGACAAATAACAAAATACATACAATAAAAAGTAAACATATGCAGACATCGTTTAAATATATGCAGACACATTTAATAAATCTGTTAAAGATGTTCTTTGGTAAGTACCTTCCGAATGTGCTCATGTGGATTCCTAACAGTTTCCTTTATAAATTTATAGGACAGGATGTTATTGATGCTATTGATTGATGGTGAAAAGATTTTCGAAGTGTAAAATTGTGACATTTGCACCAGGAAGTAATTCCATAAAAGTCTCTTATTAAAATGATTGTATACATATTTTTACTGCAAATAATTCGAACTATATGAATAATAGTAAGAACAAAAAATAGCTTATACTGTAATTTATTCGTGCGATATTATCATATTACAATTATAGAATATAATAAAATATCATATTGGATCATTTCTAACATTTTTTAAATGAAATAACTTTATATCGAATATATTTTATTTATATCTGAAAACTTACTGAATAGCAAACACTCTATTTTGTGTAATATATAATATGATAAAATATGATGATAAATTACTTATTTAGTTAAATAAGAAAATTACAATTGTTCGAGAATGATTTTTTCTTCAGTGATGTCTAGGTCTGGTATGCGAGTCATATGAAAATATTTATTGGATGATGTATGCTTTTGTGTATGCGCATGTGGGAGTGAAAGAAGTGGGAAAAGCGAAAAAAGGTATCGACGTATATGTCCACATGTAAGGTGAATCGTGTGCGTAATCTATTACACAAGTTTCTCAGACATGAAATATTGAAAAATTATTTCCGTACTATTTAAATTAAAACTATTTAAATTAAATAGTTATTTGAAATAATAATTTCTCGCATTATTCGTGTAATGAAATTTCTATGCATTAATTTTGTATGTAATGAAATATATATGAACTTCGAACTTTTAATTAAAAATAGTTTAGTTGAATTACTGTGCAATTATAATTCATGAAGTACTCTTCAATAGTAATTTTAGACAATCGTATAATTGAATAACTGTGCCGGATTCATTGTTCTCTGTGTAACACGTGGGCTTTGGATTTTCCCGTTGGTCACCGTTTGTAAGCCGTGGACGTAACTCTGGAATTTCGCAGTCATTATTGACCTTTACTTTCTGATCAGTTTTTAGAAGGTGCTCAAATAGCATATATAGACCTTTAAGAATGAATGGAAAAGCCATTGGGATCATTAACAGTCACTGAGAGGGCCTTGATGCTTTCTGGAGGTCGTTGTGAGGCTTCTGTGATCTCTGGAAGCTAATGCTTTTATGATAAGCGCTTTATTCAAAGCCACTATTAGTATAATCACCAAGGGAAAGACTTAAAATTTATTATTTCACGTTAAATTAGTTTTTGCAAAGATACAACTAATTATTACAAAACTATTGTAATAGAAGAAAAGATGTTACACAGTTTAAAAATATTTGAACAGAAAAGTCCAATGAAATAATAAATTGGTACGGCGAGAATAAACAATAAAAAATAAAAATAACGTCGATTTATTGATACTTGATACCACATACACATTTCCAGCTTATTGACAACTAATGGTAGAAAGAGCAGATAAAGATAAAGTACTATGAAAGCGGTATATATACAAAAAAGATGCAGAGTAAAAATGGGAACAAGTTTACAGAGGTAATGTCGAAAAACTGCGAACGACGTTTATATAATACAGAAAATCGTTTTTTATTATTTTTTTTTTGTTTCGCGTTGAGAAAAATCTCTAAACATAAAATTCTCTCTAGATTTGTATCATTTCTTTCAAGAGACCATTCTCGGTTGAAGTCAATGCAATGAATCTCTTGCCTTCCTCCGCTTCTGACCGATGTTCTTTAATGGAGATATACATCAGAAACTGAAAATGGATCTGCCTGATGTGTTTCTTTCTCACGATTTCCCACCAAAACCACCCATTAAGTTACCAAGTCCTCCCGCTGCACCCTGTTGAAGTTGTTTCATAATATTTTGCAGTCCTGGCATACCACCTGAGAAAACCATATCATTTATTATAGAAAACAAATGAATTCATTTGTCTAAATAAACATTGTTCCAAGCTTTAGAGAAGAATGCAAGTTTAAACTGTCGTGTGTATTAGAAATTTTGATATTTCTAGTTTGTACTATTGCATTCTGGGAAAAACATTTTGCCAGAAGTAGTAACATTAATGTCTAATGTTTTGAATATTTCTTTTCATCCTGGCTTAATACTGCATGACCTTTTTATAGCAACAGTAATTAATCCTAATTATATCAATTTAAAATAAGACCATATATTTCTGTGAGTGCACAGTAGTTAAAATTATATAATAAATAACTCGAGCATATAAAACAAAGTTTCTACTATTTTATGAATTTCATAAAACTCTTCAAACAGTGAGACAGCATTATGAGGACAATAAAATTGGCAAAATAACTCACCCATTTGATGCAAGACTCGTGGATCCATCATTTTTGCCATTTGATGATTTAATTTTGCAATTTGTGTAGAATTTACATTCTTTGTCATATCTCCTGCTTTAAATAATCCTTTAATACCACCCATTTTCTTTACAACAGCTGCAAATTTGGTATACTGTGTAATTAAATCTTTGACTTCTTTTTCCGTTACTCCAGAGCCTTGGGCTACTCTGACTATTCTGCCTGGCTGTTTGCTGAACAATTTTGCGCCATCCCTATTGTCTAATTCTAGAAATATTGGTTAACGTTAACCAGCTTCTAAAATATACTATGTGAGTATATACAAGATGTATACGCATTTACTGCTCAATATTTTTCACATAAACGCAATAAGAATAAGGAAAAACTGGCGAATTTTTTGTGTTTGCGCTTTTTGAAAAATGAAGGTGACCTTCAATGTCTTCATTATATTTCTCGACACCCCATGAAAGCGTGTATCAAAATGAATTTAACAATGTACCATACAATTACCTTCAAGGTAATACGATTACAGAAATGAAAGAAATATTACAGATATTGTTTGTTTTTAGAAAAGGTTTTTCAATGGCAACGTTTCTTATTTTCTACAGATACTGTTCCATTTAAACATTTTGCAATCAAAATAAAAAATTAATCAAAGATAAATGCATAAACACACTGTGCAAAATTGAACGAATACAATAAATCAAATTACAACAATTTGAGAATGCAGTAAACATTAACTTAATTACAAAAAATATATTTACCTGAATCATTCATACTATCCATAATGGTCATCAATCGTTTTAACCTAGCCATGGATTCCTGTTCTGAACCTTTTGACATAAAATCTTGACTTAAGCCAGGAATCATTCCCTATTTAAAAAATATATTCATTTACATTATTTTAGTTTGAAATAATTTAAATAGATAATAATGCATTCATAATGTGGTATCACTCAATATCGCAAGGTAATCACTTTAAACAATTAAGATTAATAACATGTTTACGAGGCTGGACCACATATTTCGATCAACGAATTTTGTTCATGATGCTTTATAAAATTTGCCATAATTGTTCAGTTGTAATAGTCGTTACGTCACGTATCACCTTGTCGCGGACCAGTGGACAAACGACAAAGCAACGCACATTAGGTGCGCTGTTTTAGGTAATTAGTCCTAATTACCCAAAAACGCCAGGACAAGTCGCGCCTAGGACGAACGATCCCTGACCCGCGATCACGATCGCGATCCGCGCGAAGACAAGGGATCCGGGCGATATAAAATAGCACAAGCGAGCGATGCACAATAGACGAATAGTCGCCGTCGACTTGAGCAGTAAAACAGTTAATAGTCGTTATAATAGTCGTTATTCTCGTGTCGTAACGTTGTACTGATTGCAACTAAACGCTGTATACATCAACACTCGCTTTTATCCCTACAGTACGAATATTAATTTAATGTAAAATATGGAAAGGAATGTAAGATAATTATTGATACTGACAAAAATTGAATGTATGTAAACTTATTGTACAAACAGTACTCACCATTAGCTGAGAAAATGGACCCATTTTCATAATATTTTGAAACTGTTCGTACATATCCCTCAAAGTAAACTGACCGTGTTTGATTTTTTCAAGTAATTCTTCATTATCGTCAAGATTTAATTCATTTACTTTATCTATAAGACCTTCTATGTCGCCCATGCCCAACAGTTTACTGATAAAAGGCTTTGTTTTGAATGGTTCTAGATCATCTATGTGTTCTCCTGTACCGACAAAAATGACTGGACTTTGTGTCGCAGCGACCCTGCAAAAACATACAACAATATGAGAAACTTTGAAATTTATAATAATTCAGCAGGCAGTCAACAAATTTCGATTCATATGAACCCATGAGAATGTTCAGTATCTATTTCTACTTAAACATAAATATTCATTTATTCAAAATAATAGAAACAATATAATATAAAATACTTGCTATTATACTAAATATTGTACTTAATAAAAAACTAATTTAAACTTAAATTTAATGAAACTTACGCTGAAAGTGCCCCTCCACCTTTGGCATGACCATCAAGTTTTGTAATGATGATGGAACCAACATTCACGCGTTCTTTGAAAGCTTTTGCTTGAGCTTCACAAGCCTGACCTATTGTCGCATCCATCACGAAAATTATATTGTCTGGTTGCTGAAAACAATTTCACTCTTCACTTTTCGTTTGAAGAATAGATAAAAAACAACATGATAAAATATTAAAAATGATTTAATTTAAAAATAAATATCAAATACATTCTGAAAAATAAATCAAGTTTCATTCCTAAGAAAAATAAACTTTTACTTCAGCAATATCCATAGTGTGTAGTTATATTTTTATTATTCATTTTAAAATTCATATTATTTTTGGCATAACTACATATTAAAGATTTAATTTGAAAACTGTAAGTCAACATTACAATAGTCTCTCTCATCGAAAGTATTAATAGAAATACAATACACAAAAAATATTTGACATGCAATTTCAATGGTATTAAAGGACGAATATATTGTAAACAATGCAGTGAAAAAAACTTTATTCTGTTCAGATAAGTGTTGTAATAAGACCTCAGACCTGCAATGCATAACCAGGTAGTATTGTACATATATTTACGGAATTACTTACAATTGCATTAGCAACTTGAAGCATCTCTTCGAACAAAGACTCTTCCTGCTTGTGTCTTCCACTTGTGTCAACAATAATGATTTCATAGCCTTCCTTTTTAAATGTTTCTACACCGTCCTGTGCTATTGCTACTGGATCCACTTCTGTGTAACTAGGAGAATAATATTTATATTTGTATCTTTTAATTTATCTTACTGCTTAAATTGTCTATATTGATAGAAATTTGGAACAAATTGTTGAGTTAATTTAGTGCAAGTACAAACATGTGAATTCAGATACACACGAGGGAATGCGTAAAGTGCATATATGGAGAAAATGTTTAGTGCAGCAGGGAAGTTTAGAGAAAGAATTCGAGAAGGTCATGTCAGGAGAATGAATAAAAGAGCATGCAAAGTTTTAAGAAGGTATAAAGAGGAAATTGGGGGAAAGGGAAAAAGGGAATGAAAGAACGAACAACCAACCGAAAAGAACTGTTAATGTAGTACATGACGATATATTTAGAGACATAAATATATGGAAAGAGCAAACAAATATTATTATTATAATTACAAACATGATAAATTGTAATTTTACTAACCTTCCATAAAATGGAATTCTAGCTTTTGTTGCATTCTGTTTTATTTGATCATAAGCACCAGCACGGAATGTGTCAGCACAAACTAAACATGCCTTCCAATTTTTCTTTAGGTAGTGGTACGCGAGTTTTGTGCAAGTAGTAGTTTTTCCCGAACCTTGCAAACCAACAAACATGATAATATTTGGTCGTCCTTTTACAGGTTGATAAGCTTTTACTCCTGGATCAATCAACTGTAACAAATCATATATTTAGTGAATTGTAAACACCTTAAAGCTAACAGTTCCTATTAAATTTACAAAAAAGAATGCACTGGTGATTCGAATATTGCATGATATGCAGCAACCTTGGTATTCATTTACATACTTTGAAAGTAGCATGTATATTAACAGTAATAGAAAATGAAGACACGCAGAAATAGAGACTTTATATTTTTTTTTAAACTGTGTACAAAGTGATTTTTAATGTGACAATCTTATTTTTATCTCTCAAAAAATTTCCACTACCTGTCCATTTAATATTGTTCTCGACTATAAATAATTTGGGCAATAATTTTACTATTGATGTAACAAAAACAAGAAAATCAAAAATTTATGAAGAATAAAAAAGAAAGATACAAGTCAAAATAAAATCAAGGTCGTGAGACTGCACCTAAAAATGAAAATTTTGACTTGGTTACTTCTTTGTTTTTGTAAAATCATTTTTCATACTTACTGATTATCAGAACAGAAACGGTATTATAGCCATATAATCTACAGTCATATAAATTTATGTTATATAACCATAGCATTTATATAGCCATATAAAATACTTTATTGCAAATAAAGTTACCTTTACAAGTTCTTTAAATACAGCGCTCTGTATCATTCTCCTTTTATTAAGACCACCTGCCATATCATCAAAATCAATAACGAAGCGCACATTTTCCCTCAATTTTTTTACAAGTTTTATGTTAACATCTGCCTCCAATAATGCAGCACATATCTCCTTTAACATAGAGTTAAGAACCTATAAGCAAAATAATAAGTATTATTAACACATTGATGGAAGCAATGGCTATAGCCATCCACTAATATTTGTTCTGTCGAACAATGTTGACCGTAACTGTCGTATTTTTTATAAAAAGACTTACAAAAAATCTTTTTATGCGTAAACAGATAATAATTGCAATAATAAATAAAATTAAATTTTTAAAAAATGTGCAATTTATTTTCAATCAGTTTTGTCACCTCATACGGTTGCTAACATGTTAACGTGATATGCTTAATATTTTTGACTACGTCTGATAAGAATATAAAAAAATCCTACTAAATATATTAGTAGATTTTTTGATTAGTCTTTTTGATTTCAATAGTCTTATTTGACCTCTTCCAAGTCTATACCATGTAGTCTTAATATCTTACCGTTCATAAATATTATTTTATAGACTACTGTTTTATGCAAAGAAATGTACGTGTTAACATCTCAATTAACAATATATTAAAGGCATATTAGAATGTGATAATGGCTTCTTATAAAAAATATAATAGGTTTCATTATTGTTATTTTTAAGTTGAATGTGGTCATAATTAATAATTCACTTATACGAATAATATCATCTTTTTTATTTGCAACATAACTGCTTTGTCCAAACAGAATAGTGTCTGCCATAATTGAATCATTTAGAACATATGTTCAAAACATATGTTTACTAACTGTAATGCTTATGCTATTAAATGTTATAATTATATGTATACTTAGTAGGCAATTCATGAATTGTTATCTTTGTAACATTAACTAATCATTTTTATTATAGTATAATAATATAAAATCATTTAATATATTATCTATTTAGTAAAGTATTCATTACTAACGAAAAGCTATATCTCTTGCAACTATACTATTTATCCAGAAAAGTAAAAAAGTTGTTAAGCTTTATATGAATAATTACATTATAAAACCACGAAGCTGTTCCAAGATGCTTAAATGTTTTCAATGTTTTCAGTATGTCAAAATTAAGATTTAGGTTATGTTCTTAGATAAATACTCACTTCTTCATTGATAACAGTTGCATTGCTTAAAGATCGTAAAGCAGATGTAATTTTACGACCCAAATCCGCGAGAACCATTTTGCAATCACTATTTAACTTTTACACAATTGAAATGAAAAGATTTATATACACAGTCGTTATCCAAATTTTGCCAGCACACTGTAATGAGACATTCAGATTTTAGAATAGAATAAAGCTAAACCTTATATTTATTTATCTTAAAAATAGGTTTTAAAATTTTAAAACTGTTCAAAAACTGTTTCCACAAAAAATTCTTGTCAAATACTATTTCCACTTTGACGTACAATATAACCCTTTAAACGTAGGCAAAAAACACAGGTTATGTTACGTCAGGTTAGGCCATTGATAACAGGTATCAAATAAAGTACTTGTAACATATGGTGTGGATCCAAAGATGTCGCTGACACAATACTTTTCGTTTTACTTTTAATTCGTTAGTTTAATAATGACAACTTCTAAATAAATAAAATTTACACACTTCTGTCTTTTATTTTGCAATATTTTTCGTTTCTTTTATCTAATACGTATTACATAGATATATTTGAAAAGAGATGATGTTAACATTGACCCCTTTTAATCTAATGTTATATGACTTTATTTTCAAACATATTTGTATATACATATAAAACCACCATAGTGTTTAATTTTAATGTTTTAAATCTGATTACAAATTTTTTAATTTTAAATTTAATAATATTGTATAATCCTACTCTTTAAGAAAATTATGCTACAGTGCTAGAGCTACTAATTTGAATTTTAACATTTCATTATAGAAGAATTACTATATTTGAATTTTTTGTTTAAATTTTCTAGAAAGTGTATAAATTAACTCATAATATTTAACCGCTGATGCTGGCACTAAATTGACCATTATTTAATTGCAATTTTTAATTTAAATTTCCATTTAAATCACGACGATACCTCGTCTGTGATAATACGTTATCAATATTATTAATTTGAATGTGAAGTTCCCGCAATTTTAATCTGATGTATGCTGAAGACGCATTTTCGAATAAACGTTTGAGCTGTGACACACACCAAAAAGTCTCCAGAGAGTTTCTTCATTCATCCTTCCGGATGCGGAGACCCACAAGTATATACATAATATTTTGTGTGCATGCTTAGTATTCTATATAGCATTGTATACTTATATAGGTAGATCGTCTGTGGAATGGAAGCGGCAAATGTATTTATTTTCGTAAACTGTTTTGAAACTTTTTTACATGTCAAAAGTTTGGTTTAATGAGTTACATATTTAAAAAATGAAGAAAATAATGTTACTCTCGGATATTAATTTTGTTCGCATAGTTTAAACAATTTTATAAAAAATTCTTGAATTTAAACTTGATACGCCAACGTTAATATCTTAATTGAACATCATGTGAAAAAATGTGTGAGATATTGAAATGTTTGTGCAAATTAACACTCTAAATGGGCCATACTTGAATAAAATTAAGGTTAAGTGTCGAATAACGAGTTGAATGCAATTATTTGGGGTAATTAAACATTTTTGAGGTTAGAGAATGAGGATTGTAATGCATTAGGAGAAATATGTCCTGTGAATCTTTTAAAGATCGACAGGAAAACGAAATCGCGGTCTTGAAGGTGAGTTTAAAAATGCATTAACATTTTCATCTAGATAATTTACATAGTATAACAAATAAATTGACTGCTATTTAAAAAATTATTACTGTGCTATGAATATTTATAGATACAACTATATTTTTGCTATTTTGAAAAAGTCGATATTCTTATTTGAAATATAGTTTATAAACGTAAAAAATATGTGATAAGTCATGATCTACATACTTACTTAAAAAGAAAAACAAAATTTCTTTCAACTGTGAAAAACAAACTCATAACTTTACATCACTTGTCAATCTTTAGAAATTTCTATTTTGTTTTTTATCACATCTAATAATGCATTAGGAATTCTATCGATTAAGACAGTCAATATCTTATTTATTCTGTTCTATTTGAGCAAGTAAAATTAAAAATTTCAGCTAAAAAATTTTGTCAATTTCTTGCTTTCTCTTGTGATAAAAATGAGAAAAATGATGTAGACAAAAATGTTTCATATAAATATAGTGACCGAAATAATCTTAGGCTCATTTTATTTTTGTAACATAAATGTGCATTTTATGTAACATTTTGAATTTCATTTATTATTAAGTGATTCTTTATAATGTAATTAGTAACAATGTTATTTATTTTGTAGAGTATTTTCGGAGACGAACTTCGGGATTTGCGACGTGGAAAAAGTAAGCGAAAATGGCAGCCATTGGATATCATAGTTACGTTAATACCCCAAAGAGGTATGTCAGGTCCAGCTGAAGTACATGCACAAATCGACTTACATGTAACATGTAACGATAACTATCCTGATGAGTAAGTAACTTATAGCCTTTTTCATGCAATTTTATTTGCTTGTCTGTGTAATTGAAATTGTTAACATTTTCTGAAACAATAATTTTTTAAATACAATATACAATGCTTGAATAACATACTGAGTGTAAAAAGTATTAGAAAAAAATGAATTCCTTGCTGCCTAGTAAGCATAATTTATACAAATCAGAAAACAGCAACTCTTTAATAAATTACAGATCGCCAAATATAGAACTTCAAAACAGTAAAGGCTTATCTCATCAACAAGTTGATACATTATACTCAGAATTAGTAGATTTGACAACACGGCTGCAGGGAGAAGTAATGATCTTTGAGCTGGCCCAACATGTTCAAAAATACCTACATGAGAATCAAAAACCAAGCTACCGTAGCTTCTACGAAGAAATGGTCTCAAGGAGACAAGAAAAAATTGAGCTTGAAATGGTGGAAAAACAGCTCAAGGAAGATCAAGAGAGACAGGTTAAATTACGTGATTTATTAAATGTAGAAATGAGTAATGCGATTAAGTTTGCTTAACCAATGCATGCATTCTGAAAGATAGTTTACTTCTACATTTCCTTCAAATTATCGTCTGTGAGATAAGGGGAAATGAAAAAACAGATTTCCCATGGTCATATTTTCCCTGTCTTTCACATGATAATCTGTACAATATTAAAAGTGAAATACCTTTTACACTAATCACTTTTCGATCATAATTTTCACATCCCTTTTTGTATAGAATAAGAAGAGAATTCGATCCATGGGAAACAAAAGAAGGATTTGCGTTTTAGAAAAAGATAATAGTATTACATAATGCAAATGCATTGTTGCATTTATAAAAAAAAAAGTATTGCCGTGAATACGTAATCTGCATTGATTCATTCATCTTTTTCCTCTAACATATTTTTTTAAAATTTCAGTCAAAACAGATAGGCTGTTATAATTATGCGAATCTTCCTGTATACAGTGTATATGTATATATAAAGTATTTTTTTTATGGCTTGAAAAATGTTGAGAATAATATAAGAAAAAAATTGCAGGTACTGCAGGATGAAATTCAAAAACGACAAGAAGCTTTAAAAGCTGAGATTCGTAATCGAAAAGAGTCGATTCGCTTGAGTAGTGATCGTTCAGACAATCTGTCGCAAACGATAACGTCATCTCCGCAAGAGAAATCGCGGATTTATTCTCGAAGAAGATGCGCTAGTAGTTCCGAAAGTACCGATGGTTTTTTATGTGAGCATAGAGGCACGAAATCGCTGCACTTCGATCATAACAAAGGTGTATAATTCATAATAATTATTTATTCCACTTCATCCGAAAGTAATAAATCACGCAAAAAGTAACTTTATACGGACCGCATTGAGAAATTACTTAAAATAGAAGAAAAAGATATGGAAAATATCAAATGTTATCATCTTGAAGGTCCTTCATCTATGACCAACAAAATTTTGATCGTTCCATTAATATCAAAAATAGTTTACATTTAGAAGATATTATATTTTCTATTATACCTTTAACAGATGAACGGCAAGTATATAGAGGAAAATGCATGGGCCATAGTACCAAAGGATCTGTTGTATATGCGGGTGTGGATATGACAACTGGTGAACTGTTTGCAATTAGCGAATGGACATTTAAAGGAAACAATAATATCGATGAAAACAATGTACAACATATTACCAAACAAATAGGGAGTCTTGAGCAAGAGATGAATCATTTGAATAAATTGCATCATCCAAATCTTGTGCACTATCTAAATATGAAGTACTTGCTAAATGGAGATGAAACAGTCGTCTATATTCTTCAAGAATTTGTGGTGAGTTTATAGCTTGTAAAGCTCACTGGCAAATAGAACTATTCGCAGAGAAACATTAGTAGTCTTATAATATAATTATATAATTTTTATTATTGTAAGAAACCAAATCATTTCGTTACATTATTTACACTAATTTTTTCACGAGATACGGTAAGAGTGTAATTTCAAGCGTTAATAGTTGATTTTTATTAGATAGGTACTACCTGTTCCTTCTTCCTATTGGAGAACATTCCTGTAGACATCGATCTCCTTCGTTATTTGGCCACTGGAATCTTATTTGCTCTAAACTACCTTCACGACAATAATGTCGTCCACAAAGACTTACGCGACACAAGCATCTATATTGACCGTACAGGAACAGTTAAGTTGTCGGATTATTCGCTCAACAAACGTTTGTCCGACATTTATCAAACATGTACAGTCGTCAAGCCTGAACAAGATTTTCCTAGCATCCAAGGAAGAGGTGGGAAGAAAGCTGATATTTATCGTTTTGGTGTACTTATGTTCTCCTTGTTAAACGGAGTGATTGCATCTGGAGATAAAATTGATCCAACAATGATTAATCAGGTATTTACTTGTTTAACACTAAACCTACCACGGTCAAAATGATTGGTTTTCTATTTCACAATTATTGAAATTATAAAAGCGTTTTCATAGGAAATGACTGAATTGACTTCTTTATTTAAGCACATATTATAATGAAAATCATACAAAGTTTAAGTAAATTCAATCTTCTCGCTTCTTTTTGCTTGTTTTTTTTTATTATAATAATTGTTCGTCTAATAATATAAACTCACGTGATCGATATATCCTAAACTAAAGTTGTATGATTGTTTCAGCCTGATCTTCAGGATTTCTTACACAAGTGCCTCATCAACGATGAACGGAAACGCTGGTCTGCTGAACAACTATTACAGCATACGTTCATAAAGGCACCTTTGGCTCGAGCATTGTCACCGCCGAAGATACCACGCAGAGAGGAACAAGAGAATCGAGAGCCTGAAGAAACCGACACAGACATTAGGCAATACGTTCCACCTTTGGGTGGTCATTCGAGAATTACAAATGAGTTCGAGGTTCTCGAATGGCTTGGCAAAGGTGCCTTCGGTGACGTACTTAAAGTGAAAAATAAACTGGATGGTGGAATTTATGCTATCAAAAGAATCGAACTTAATCCCAAGAACAAGCAGCTGAACAGAAAGATAACCAGAGAAGTGAAATTATTGTCACGCATGAATCATGAGAACGTGGTGCGCTACTATAATTCTTGGATAGAGAGTGCTACTATAACTGACGAAATGGAGAAAGAATACGAAACGCCATTGGAGAAGAAGAGCAAGGACTTGCTTAACGTAAATATTGTTCTTATCACTATATTTGTTATACTTATACTTGTTATACGTTTTGGTGATAATTCCATTTGTATTTTCTAAATTTTATTTCATTATGTAACCTATTTCTACGATTCTACAACTATTTTTCAATCGCTTAAGCGGAGAATTTTTGTTCTGTCCATGTTGAATTACCTACACGTGTAATAGGTACTTACAGTGGGTAGCCAAATTATTATACTTATCAAGATGTTTCCTCAATGTATGATAGTCATGGCTTTAAATAACTTAACAGTACTCTAATCCCTTATTTAAACTTACAATACGTGAGTTTGAGTATAATAATTTTTCCACCCTCTGTATGTCTGTACAATGGCGGAATAGCATCATTTTATAAAGCTGTGCAATTTTGTATCTCCGTATCTCGTATCTTCCATGAAATATGTATTTAATACTTCGGTGACGGCGTCGGCAGCTTAAACTGACAAAAGAGTCCGCGCGATTTCGGAAATCGCTTTCTGGAAAAAGAGTATCTAACTATAAATCTTGTGGTACAGTAGTGCTCGGTTAAAATTGCATCGGTTCAGGAAGCAGCATGCAAATTCTCGCGAGCGGGACACCCCCTTTTTCCCAAGAACTGACTCTCGAGCACATCTGAACAAAGTAAAAGAATCGATGCAATGAGCGGAAAAGAGGTAGACGTAAAGGGAACGAGAGCTGCGTTCGCCTTACGGAATACGTAGATTAGATGACACAATAACAGGAAGCTACACTGTTAGGTCTAACACAAAACGTTTAATTTCGCTCTTTATACAAAGTGTCCTTGCACGCGTTTCAGCTCGGAATGGAGCGAATTCTCGTGCGTCATGACGCTGGTCTGTGAGAAGAGGGTGCTGTTTAGGGATGGGGGCGCAGTCTCAATAAAGAGGACACGCCTGCAGGAATTGCTTCCGCTTGTTCGCTTGGACGGTTCCGTGAGGTGGTGCTGGACCTAATCGGATTACGGAGTTCGTGGTGCTCTGGAGGAGCAGCGGTTTTATGAGACGCAGAGTTGGACGGTCAGGATGGCCGACAGAAGGAGAGGTTGAATGGAGGTCTCAATCTACAATAACAACTACAGATTTATTAGCTTTGGAGATTAAGATTACATCCATCGTCCGGACAAGACGATGGCTGGCAAGGAACTGCTGCGCGCGGAGGCGGCTATATCTTTTTTACTATCTTCTTCTTCATCTTATCTTCACTCTGTGCGCAACGCATATAGTTATACGCAAAGGGCTAGTCCCTGCGCCCTCCTCCCCCCGAGTGTTAACGTAAAATAATTGATATGCGAAGGCATAAAATTGGTAATGACAAATGCGAAGACGCATATATTATCGCCCGAGATGCCTGCAAACACGAAGTGTAGCATTATCACAGCGCAGGTGTGGAAGAGAACGCGGAGACATTAACTTAATGGTTACTTAGCCTAATTAGTTTAATTAAGGTACACAGCGAATCACAGACTTTTGGCAGATTGCCTTACAGTTAATTCATAGAGAGAGGTCTAAAGAACACATTAATCACCGATACAAATAATTTTTGTAGGATTGTAGCAAAGTGACTACCTCGATCGGTAGGCAAAATCTGAGAAGCGCCGAAACGAGCAGTCTCTTCGTCCTGCGCTAGTCTATCACAACCTGGTTACAATAAAGTGTGTAGGCTAAAGTGAAGGTGCAGTTCTTTGGTTTACACCTTCACTGCATTGGTCTGTAAAGTCGCGCGTCATCTCTATAAAATAGTAATTGCGAGATCGTGCATACCTGACAATACTTCTTAACAGAAAGCAAAATTTTGATCTCATTTTTCTTTTTAAAAAAAAACGAAAGCCCACGAGGAATTTCTCACTAATCGGTACATGTATACTACAAGATTTAAATACTCTTTTCCATAAAGCAATTTCATATAGCACCCACTCTTTTTGCGACCGTTTCACGATTCATTTATAACACAACAACAACGTGCATTATTGTAATAGATATTAATTAATTGTTTAGCATTTGGGCACAGACGATATTGAAAAATTGGCACCGCCTTTGCAAGATGTTGAATGGAATATTTCATACAAATCTCGTACAAATGCCACACTTCCTCCGGATAGTGACGAAGACAACAGCGATGCATCCAGTGACACCGACAGTGATGAAGATTGTGCGTTTTTGTAAGAAATCAATCATTCTTGGAACGATAACTTGTATTATATATTTCACTAAAAGTATTTCTTATTGAACAAAATTTTTGTTTAAATATGTTAGTAATTTAGGATATAATGTGTTGAGATTATTCTGTTTAAAAAATATTAATATTTTTTTTATACCATTTTTCTGTATGGCATTTAGTTTATTAGATATGGTATGTTAGTTTAGTCACCTTATATCAGAACAGAAACCACTGACTTGTACCACTGAAAATCGAACATTTCGTATATTACAACCTTACATAGTAATTTCAGTTACATTCTGTCCTGGAAACCTTCTAAACAGTAATCGTGAATTCCTTTCCAGAATGCGGAATTTGTTGAGAATAGAATCTTCCGATAGTATAGAATTTGAAAGAGATTCAAATTTCCAAGAATCTGCGTCAAGTGCTAAAGAGGATGAAAATGAGGATGCAAGTATATCAGAAAAAACAACTAGGGAAATACAGTTCATGTATATTCAAATGGAGTTCTGTGAAAAGAGCACGCTCCGGACAGCTATTGATGGAGGTCTCTATGAGGATCGAGAAAGAGTATGGAGGCTATTCCGAGAAATTGTTGAGGGTTTAGCGCACATTCATCAACAAGGCATGATACACAGGGATCTAAAGCCAGTGAATATATTCTTGGACAGCAATGACCACGTCAAAATTGGAGATTTCGGTTTGGCTACCACAAACATTTTCTCTACATTTGTACAGACTATGGAGGTAGATAAAGAGTCACAAACTGTAGACAAAGGTAAATAGCAATTAGTTAACAGGAATGCATTAAAACTGAATTACTTGCCTAGATACCAAATTATTAAAGGAAAAACACAAAATGTTACCAATAACTAATTGTAACTGTTGTACAATATTTATGTGTTCAGACAATCACATACTGAGAAATGAAAATTTATTTTATTTCGAATAATGCTGAAAATATTCGTGATAAAGACTGTTCTATTTTTTTATTTATTTAGAAATATAATTTTTTTCCTATATGATTTTGTAGGATTCAGTTTTGGCACAGAAGATGTGGGCTCTCTAACAGGACAAGTGGGCACAGCATTGTATGTAGCACCGGAGCTCACAACGAAAGCAGTGAAAGCCATTTACAACCAAAAAGTTGACATTTACAGTCTGGGAATAATATTGTTTGAAATGTGTTATAAGCCACTGAAAACGGGAATGGAACGAATTACAATTATACTCAACCTGCGATCTAAAGAAATCATATTACCCCCCGAAGTGCAGCAGTCGGATATGACACGACAAACTCATATCTTACGGTAAATATTAAACAAACTTTATTCAAGATTACATACTTCAATATTTTTTCCTACAAAAGAATTCATGAATTTCTCTAGTATTATGAGTATTATTATGCCCGCATCTATACTCGCGTATATATTAATACATTATTGGAACGCATTTCCTGAACAGTTCTTAAATCCTTAATATCAGTGAATTTATTAAGATCCATTCGTTATTGCAGATGGTTATTAAATCATGATCCTAGTCAACGACCTACAGCTCAAGAACTTCTCTCTTCGGAGTACCTACCTCCCCCACGTCTCGAAGAAACTGAATTACAAGAAATGATCCGGCGCACACTTTCAAACAATCAGAGCAAAGCTTATAAATATTTAATCTCTTGTTGCTTCATGCAAGAAGTCACGCCAGCGGACGATATTACATACGATATGAATTTGCCTAGTAGAGGCTACGTAAACTTTCTATCTTGGAAAAGATATCAAGAAGGAGTGAAGTGCAAAGTAATTGAAATTTTTCAGAGACACGGCGGCGTTTATTTAGACACGCCGCTTTTGATGCCAAAGTCGCGTCAGTTTTGTAGTTTTTCAGATTCCAGTGTCAAATTAATGACTCGTAATGGAAATATTGTTTGCATACCCCATGATTTACGCGCTCCTTTCGCAAGATATGTAGTTTGGAATAATGTGTTGCATATCAGAAGATATGCCATTGAAAGAGTTTTCAGAGAAAAGAAGGTATTCACAGATATTTGTTTATACTGAACATACTTCTTCCTTTGGCCAGTATTATGCATTTTATACCTTGTTTGAAACAATTTTCATTAAAGTCATTATTTACACAGTAATTGAAGTGGTTTCAATGGTATCGTTTGGTCCGATTTATGATTCTCATCACTATTGTATCATGTTCTGATTGTAATTGATAAAGTTTACATTTCGTAGGTTCTGGGATTCCATCCTAGAGAACTTTATGAATGTGCATTTGACATAATAAGCCCTACTGCAAATAATTTATTAATGGAAGCTGAATTGATACACATTGTATGGGAAGTCATCAACGAACTACCCCAATTACAAGAACGAAATTTTACCATCCGCCTGAACCATACTTCGTTATTGAAAGCTGTGTTAATATACTGTGGAATCGATCCAGATAAATATCAAGATATTTATTCAATCTTACGAGACGCGCGTGATGGAAAGTTTTCCAGGTTTCAAATCCAAACGCATCTAATAAGCCTTTGCTTGACTGATCAAGCCATGGAAACGTTATTCAATTTATTCGAGACTGAGAGTTCTATCGCTAAAATTCATAGTGTATTGAAAACTATAACAAAGAGAAAAGGGGATGCTGCAGCATTAGCTAAAGAGGGACTAAAAGAAATTGAAACCGTAATGGAAAATATTGAATCATTAGGTATTAAGGTAAGATCGTATACTAGAACAGATTTGGACATGATTCGAATAATGGATTTGAAAAATTATTATTTAAAAAAACCTTTATTTTCACGAAAAATTATTATATTTTCAAACGATCTTAAGATCTGTATTTCCAAATATATTTTGAAATTCCTAAAGATTATAGAATTTATATCCTAGAATACATGGAGTGTGTTGTTTAATTTAATGAATTACATCATAAATCAATCTATGCAAAGTATCATTGGAATTACTCATGCCCGAATTTCTTGCGTTCGAAAATCATTTTAAAAAATGCAGCTTTCTAATGCTCCTTGAAAGATTTTACGAAATGTGTACTATGACCTCCTTTCTCGGTTGGCCTCGAGGCCTAAAAGGGGAGTCGTCTTTGAGGATGAAAACTATATTGCACAGTATTGATGTCGCACCCATAGGGCTGCGGTATAAAATTTAAAGAAAATCGGGCATGAGTAACTGAGTTAATTATAATTTACTACAAGTGTAATTTAATGTAATCATTAATAAGTGTAACAACCATTATACTTTTCAGTGGACGGTAGTAATAGTTCCGCTCTTGGTGCATAATATAAATCAACACAGTGGTACAATTTATCAAATAACGTGCGAAGTTAAACGCCGTAGAAGAAAATGTGGAGAAGTAATAGCAGCAGGTGGGCGTTATGACAAAATGTTATCGTCTTTTCGAAAAATCCTTGAACGTACAGGAATGGCTAGTAAAGAAACTAAACAATACGGTGCTGGAATCAGCATCTCATTGGAGAAACTTGTATCTGCTGTTCTGGAGACATCAGAATCCTCTGAAAGTAAATACGGTATCGATGTTGCTATTTCTTGTCTGGGCAATACTCGTCGAGAAAAAGAGATGATAGATCTTCTGAAAGAATTTTGGAGCTTTGGATTGAAAGTTACAATTTTGGATTTGATGTCCGTTGAGGAAATTCTTGAATATTGCAGAGAACATTCGATCAACCAAGTTGTTATCCTAAAAGCCAATGAAAAAGGAGGCGTGAGAGTCCATACTTGGGAACGGGATAGATTTCAAGAAAAAAAGATAGCTAATAAAGAAGTTGCAGAGTTTCTTCAAAGGCTAGATACATCGATACCTATCTTAAATAGATCTGAAAGTAAAACATCGGCTAACGAGAATTATTTCAGTAATAACAATCCAAATAATATAAATATCAATTTTATTTTGTCAGAAAGGGACAAACTTTCTGGTAGTTCCAGAAGAAGTTTGAAGAATTCTATATTTGCACAGATGTCCACGTATTTTCAAAGAATCGCGCATAAAGTACCAATCGAAATTTTTGCAGTGTATTTAGAAATGAGTGTGATTAGAACAATTATAAGTTTTTTGGAAATCGATGAGGAAGATCAGGACTTTCTTAAAAGCATACAGGTCATTATCGATAAGTAAGTATTTAATATTTAATTATAATATTAGTTAAACTAATTTACATACACTTTCGGGCAAAAAGATAGCACAATGTATAAGTGCAAGCTCATGTTGCAAGCATTGCACGAACTCGGTAGGACAACATGATAGGTAGCATGTACTGTGAGAAAAATACAACTTTTGCAGTATTGACATTACTGACATTTGAAGAAATTTTAATAACACAAAACACTGTTTACATGGGAAACAACTTTTCAAAATGTTATAGAAATTTAAAAACGTATTGTTTTCCTATAAAATTATTAAAATTCAAAGTCATATGCACTGCAGCATTAAAACATTGTGTTATCTTGTTATGTAGGAGTGTATATGATTTCGATGCATCTATGTCTATGTACATTAAATTTGTGATCTTTCTTTTTAGACATGCGAGGCACAAAAAGTATATAAAGGAGATATGCGAGGAACTGCGGGAAACGAGAAAAGAAAAATTGCGACCTGTGTTGATACTATATAGTCTGATAGATAGTCAATATATGACTCTTTTATAGATAGATTATTACATTACAAAAGTCTAAAAGTATACACGCATAAAAAGTATAACTAGTATAACTAGATGATTCATAATAAAATGGTTTGATTTTTATATGAAATAATCTATTCCATTTAAGTTCCTCTAAATTATAAAATAAAAGGACAAGCGTAAAATACCTAAAGCGTCTACTTTAGCTCGACTTACTGAAATATCTCAGAGAGCATCAAATTTCAAAAATTTAAATTAGTTCCAAAAAGTCCGCATAAAAGTTCTTTGGTAAGAAGGGACAATATAGTGTAAAAGATAAACAATGGAAAAGATTTGAAGATTAACTTAGTTCTCTGAAATGGAATACTATATTTTTTTATCCATAATATTATAGTGAATTTTGAAACGAACTCAACAAGGTGCTACAAGATGGTATTTCGTTTTATGAAAAGTTGTAAAATAAGTAAGAATGCGGTGTTTGAAATTGATCTCGCTTCTTATATCACAAGAACAACCAATCGGAGATAAAGTAAGATAAATTGAAAATATGAACGTATACTGTATAGGTCGTAACGTTATTGTATAACTTTTATAAATAAAATCTAAGTAATTTTGTAGAAAAAGTGTTGAAATTAATTATCAGTATGGTTTGACGACAAAAATACAAAAAAATTCATACACCCGTATGAATCAACACAACAATGATACAGTAACCATGTTTATATACGGGAGAATAACAGCAAATAACAAAAGAATCTCATGAGGTGAGGACGAAGACGTCTTTTGTATTTCATTCGTTACAATACACGCGGTAATGGACACATGATTTCTCAACACGATTTCTCAAGTGGTTATTTAATTTTAAAATATACTAGTTATAATAAGTTAATGTTTACAAAAGTGTTTCTTACCAAACTAAAATCTGTATATAAACACCTTTCGATCTAAGAGCTGTTCAAACCCAAATATAGAAAACATGAAATCTGTGATTTGTTTATATATATTTGTAACTTCATTACATTATGTTTTATTAAGCGATGTTATAACGACGGAAAGAACAACAGAAAATGAAGGTATTTAAAGATTATTATAACATAATTTAAATTAATATCTACGAATATGTTTATGATTTCACCTTTACATATATATAATACTAAATATTCAGTAAAACATTTAAAATATTGTGAAATTATATTTCTTAGAAAAATGCTTTTATTAATTAATTCTTTTGCAGTCGACAATTCTATTGAAGATAAAAAAATGTGCACCTGTAACAAGTCCTACTGTGTATGTTGTGAATACTTAAATTGGAAACTTATTCATGTAAATGGACTAAGTAAGAAGTACAATAAAATAAATATTTATGATATAATTAAGCCACTTCTGCAACAATGTTCATAATAATATTTCCTTACATTACAGCATGCATAATGGCTAAATATATGGAAGATAGTGCTGGTATTATTCTCTCAGTAACATATAATGGCACAGTCATTATTGAACAGAATCTTTCCTGTAAGTTTTTATTAAACAAATATGTCTAATTTTAACACTAAGATAATAGTTAATTTAAACTAAACATATTATATTTTTAGTGAAAAAAATATTCCCGATATGTATAAAGAACAATATATTTGGAATATTGCCTGGCAGTCTGTGTATACAAGCATATAATGTTGTTGTAAACTCTCATACTATTCATGCTTGTTTTCGAATCGAAGGACATTGGTTTTCCATTGATTTACCTTCTGTGAACTTGGGTTGTATTAATATTACGAAAAAAGCAATTAACAAATTTTGTACAAATGATATACTTGAATCGTTAATGGATTGGTACAGACGTAAAACTAATAATGTATGTTGAATTTTGTAATATTTAATTACTATATTTAATTAATGTAATATTTAATACAGTAAATGCTGATAGGTGGAAGTATAAATAAAAATACATATTCACTTATATCAAATATACTCTTTGGCTATAAACTATTACATCACGTGTCTATAATTATTTACAATATATTTACTAACAAAATAAATATACACTATTATGCATAGCCAGAGTCAATTATATCACATATTTTATTTCTCTCGCTTTTCCTATTGAATCATTATCATCTTTAAATGACAATAACTTTAAGATTTTAATAAATCTTAAATCTACAATAATTACAGGTTTTCTACAATAATTACAGGTTTTTTACAAATTTTAAAATCAAATCAATTTATATTCTTTCTAAATTGGACTCAATTCATGTTTATCTACTTTTACTACAATTGTTCCATACATTCAGGCTAATTAAACAGAGAAACTTTCTCCACATCCGCATGTTCCTTTAATATTTGGATTGTTAAAAATGAATTCGGAGCTTAATTTAGATTCTACATAGTCCATTTCTGTACCCAGTAAAGATAGTTGTGCCTTTTTATCAATTATAATTCTAACGCCATCTTGAACAACTTCTTCGTCAAGCTTAGATTTCTCTTGAACATAATCAAGAGTATAACTGAGACCGTTACATCCCCGTTGTTTTACTCCGACTTTTAGACCTATCTGAAAAATTAAATACCTCTTTTATACAAAATATATTATTATTTAGCATATCTCAAAAATTATTTGTACAAATTGTATTCTCTTTTATTGGTTTCATTTTAATTACAATTGATTTTTCTTTAAATCAATCTTATATGAACTATTTTTATAACTAATATAAGTACATTACCCTACTGAATTGGTTATATATATAAATTAAAGAATATCAATATACTATTTGTATTTATTAAAATGATTAGCAACAAAAAAAGAAATTTTTATTTTATTCCTATTTGTTACAATTGATGCAAAAAAAATTTATTTTGCATTACGATTAGTAGTCTATTATTGTAATATCTTCATGGAGCTATAAAAAATTTAAATATATGCAAAAAATACAATAGATTTACTAACATATTCCCCTTTATTTTCCAACAGCTCCTTAATCTTTTTCACCGCATTTGATGTCTGTAACAAAAAGAATTATAATACACATGTAGAATATATAAATATGATACAATAATGATAAAATTAATGTTAAGATTAGTGTAATAGATTGTCACACTCATCACAACACTACCGTATTGTTTTAAATACTTCTGGTAAATTGTATGTACTGCAGTTTTCCAAACGTTATATTTTTCACCTACTTTACGATTACTTAGTCTGTTTTTGCACTCCGAAACAGTTCATTTACGCAAATTAATGGAAAAGTCTTCCCTATTCTTAGTTTAATGTCTACTGAGAACTAAGTAACATTGCACATAGCGAAAGCTCGTTTGTTTATATTCTTGCCATTATAATATAAAATATCCCATCTGTCCACTTAATCATATATGTATATATAACCAAAATTAAACCATGCAGAAAAGCTGTTGCAGCACTTGATTATTACAACATAAAATACGTTATAATTAAAAAACAAGGTCATATCTGACAGTGTCGCCCAGAGTCGTCAGATTAAGACTTGTCTCCCACTCTACCATCTCTGCCACATTTTGTCTGTAATGTGTGTATGTCACAATGTCACGTAATTAATCCAATAATGACAGAGAGAGCATAACTATATTTCCTTCAAATTGGCTGGTCTGGCAACACATCTGCCAGATCATGGCATATGTTTGTATGAACTTTTTCTCCTATTTTAGTGTCCTGAATCAGTCTCAGCAACACTTCCCACATATTCTGAGTCACTATCTTATAATAACATTCATACTGAATCTATGAGAATATCTTAAAAAACAGAAAAACATTTGTTGTATTAACTATTTCCTATTAAAGTCTAGGGATAACCTTGCAAGACATGTTTTCCATTGCAGTCATGAACTGTTATATCCTGGCTCAAGAGATCAACCATTACCGAAATTGTTGACACATTTATGTATATGCATTTGGTTCAAAATGCAGTCATATGTGAAATATAAACAAGACACAAATCAACAACTCTTAGTTTGCAGTCATTTTAAAATTTCTTTAGATAAAAGCAACAAGCACTGGAAAAGTCATATTTTATAAATTATTAATTTTACAAATTAACTACATAGCCATGTCTCGGAGTGCTTTCACAGGAAAGCATTAAAAAGTATCAGACTCCTTTATGAAGGTGTCATTGATTCTCTATTGCATTCTAGTTCATTTAACAGTAGATGAAATTTCATGCTCAGGGTATGAAAAAAGAGAAGTGAGAATTACAACTGTTCTAGCACAAACATAATGTACTATGTATTATAACCAACCTTCCGTTATATTCTCCATATTTTAATCTGTTTCTCTACTACTTTACTTTCCTACCTGTATTATGTATTGATCTATAGGATGTTGAAGAAGCACTCTATAATTTTATCTATATACAAAATCAGAAAATGTCAGTTCGAAATTGTTTAAAATTATCAATCGCTTGAAGTTATCTCAATTCAATAGATGAGGGCACATGAGGGTTTTAGAGGCTAGAGCATATGCAAAATATCATCAAATTTTAATTTACTGAAGCGACTCTTGCCTTGGAAATAGGACATCATATCCATGCAAGAGCTATGGTATATATATATTTGACAGCTAGTTTGAAAGTCACTAAATACATCAGACCCATGTCTACATGTTATAGCCTAATTTTATGCCTTATTTATAGCCTTATTTGGTGCACCCATCCAAATTAAAATACAGTCATACATGTTCTAATTCATAGTATATCTAACCTATAATACAAGAAATTTTGTATGTAATATTATGTAAAAATGTAACATAATTTTATACCTCTTGCGATCATCGTTTAAGTCATTATATCAAAATAAAATTGTAAAATTTATCGTTCAGAAATTTGTAGTTTGAATGAATACTTTTAAAATAATATACGGATGAATTAAAAATAGATAATTGTAACAATAGTGATCCTCATTAAAGAGAAATATAACTAAATTTGAAATATTTAACACTATTAAAAAACGAAAGTAATTATTCTGTTAACCTCAACGTCTAAAATCCACCAATTTTATCCATTTTGATAGTAATATTGCCAAAAACTAAATACATAATTGACATATACAGCAACCTAAATTACCAGATGTTATTATCCACTCACTAAAGTAAGAGCTGCTCTTGTAGGAAGAATTTTTCTGCTTTTGACAGCACGAACTGTTGCTGTGGCGACCACAGTAGAAGCCATCTTGATGTAATACTGCGCGGAGCGCGTTTCTACAGATGAGAAACTCTGACCCTGAAATATGAAGACCGCCGTGCACAATTTAAATCATTTCAGAATATTACCATTCTCTGTCTTTACTTTCTAAATGTAATTTAAAATTAAATAATAAATATAGTCCTCATGTAATAACAACTACATAGAGATTGGGAAAGTGGAGGGTTAATTTTCATGAAATATATTCTTGTTCGATTCTGATCGCACAGCATAAACATAGAGTACGTGTATATATGAATGTGTTTGGAAAATCATGTAAGTATTTCGCACAGTATCGTCAGATCAAGACTTGTCCCCCACTCTAATTTCCCTTTCTACCGAGCTGTTCTCCACGCTTCCGCCTTGACCTGGTCACGTGACGCGTTTCGTTTCTCTCGTGCATACTCCGGTACTGGCAGAGAGAGGGTAACTTTTTCCCCTCGATTCGTGCTCCCTCCCCTCATATGGCGACA
The DNA here is from genome assembly GCA_028454245.1 of Halictus quadricinctus. Classification (NCBI taxonomy): domain Eukaryota; kingdom Metazoa; phylum Arthropoda; class Insecta; order Hymenoptera; family Halictidae; genus Halictus; species Halictus quadricinctus. Next base: position 2,812,139 of record CM052117.1, on the reverse strand, counting down.
CTAGTATTTACCAGTATCCACTGATATCAGCTGATATTGCAGAGTACTTCAGATTCCATGATTCCGGATAATCATTTTTTAATAAACGACGAACGTCAATTAAAGCTTGCATTACGCGAGGTGATAATCTTGGTAGAATGTTAAAAAATTATCGAAATTGGTGATAGTTTCTTCGTTATGAATTCATTAAGTCATTAATAGACCTAGTCCTATAATCCTATAGTCCTTACTTTTGCTACATGTACTAAGAGTTCATATTTAATTGCAAATATAATTATTAATCTTTTGAGCAGAAATCATTTGTGCTGATTAATTGCACAATGAATTATTGTATCATCTATAATATATGTAGACTAAATTAGATATGTGTAAATTCTATATGTATAATAACGCTAAATTTATATGAATAGATTATGTGTATTCATTTTGGAACATTAATGTGATTTAACGATTTAACAAATTTGATTAATTTAATTTATTTGATTAATTTTATTTAGATTATTCTTTTTAAACATGTCAAACACATTTATATTTTTTGACCTGGAAACAACCGGATTAATTATAAATAATTGCATGCCAAAAATCACAGAACTATCATTAATAGCAGTATCAAGAAGTGCCATATCTGATACTACAGGAACCTTACCACGAGTTTTAAGTAAATTAGTTCTACCAATAAATCCAGTTAAACATATTTCAAAAAAAGTTGAAACAATAACAGGTATTTTGATTTCTACTATATTACTTCTATTTTTAATATTCTACTCTTAATATGAAACATAACATAGCTTAATCTTTATGGCTATACACAGGATTGCTCTTTTAATCCAATTAAATTTTGTGTTTATAATCTATTTGGAATTGTTTGAACTTTATATACATAAAGATATCATATGAAAATGATTTTATCCAGTGTAGTCATAAAGAATGTTACAATAAGAATAGACTAATCACAATAACATCATTTCTGATTATTGTCTTTTTGATTTCTGACATGTTTAATACATCGTCCAGAAAACTTTTTTATACTCTCAAAAAAAGTGTTTTTGGCTAAGAAGCATGTTAAAACAGCACTTCCTTCTTTAATTATTGGTCTCGAGCAAACTAATCGCCACTTCTCAAGAATTTGGAATCTTTCAAAAATACTTTTCTGATCTTGAGAAATAAAATATTCAATTCCTCTATGGGTGTAGTTCTTTTATGTCATAAAGGTAATGCTAAATTTCTTATAAAATTGATCTTCATTTGTGTTCTTCTTACCTTTGTTGTATATCTAAGACCCTACATTCTTATAGTATGTAGAAGGGCTATTATTATTATAGCTTCAAGGTTTCATTGTTGTACTCAAATTAATTTTATCACTATTAAGAGCTATTTAAGTGTATTAGGTTGGCCGATAAGTCTGTGCAGTTTTTGCCACATAGTTTTTGCACGGACTTATTGGCCAAACCAATACTTTGGTTTATATAGTACTTAATAAATAGCTTGTTTTCAATTTAATACTTAATAATCATAATTATTCTATTTTAGGCCTGTCAAATCAGAATTTAGAAGATGTCAAATCTTTTACCTGCGAAACACATGATATGATTATAAATTTTATAAAACAACTTATACCGCCAGTCTGTTTTGTAGCTTATAATGGGTATATATATGATTATCCCATATTCTTAAAGGAACTTGAAAATATTAATAAGGTAAAAAAGATAATAGTATTAATAATACGATTTATTTATATACATATAATATTATACTTTAACATTTTAATATGTTTGTATTTATATAATTTCATTTTTCTTTTGCAGGATGTTAGTGAAGAAATTCTTTGCATTGATATGCTGCATTTAATTAAAGATTTCTTCTTGAATAAAGATTTACCAAATGAAGAGAGTGCCTTACAAGTTAATACATCTACTTCTTATAACACTGAAGATACTGATATATTGTTTGATGATGGATGGAATGACATATTATCAGCTGCATTAGATTATACTGAGCATGCTTGTTCTAATAGCCCCAGTGAAACTTTGATTGATCAAAACAAAGGAAATGAAACTTGTTTTAATAATATTTCACATACCAGTTACTATGAGGAAATACAAAAAGCTAATGAAAAAACACCTGAAAATCAAATGATCAAATGTTCTCGTATAAATAGAACAAACATAAAAGATAATAAAACGAGAAGAAGATTATATTTTGTAAATAGTAAACCAAGTAATTTTAAATTAACAACTGTGTACAAACACATTTGTGGGACTGATCCTATAAATGCACACAGTGCTGAAGGAGATTGTCTTTTTATGATTGAATGTGCAATTAAGATAAAACAGTTTTTTCTTGAATGGGCTGAGCTCAATGCAGTACCTATGATTAATTACAAGAAATAATAACTATAGCATAATTTATATGCTGTTTTAGTAATATCTCTTTTAATATATTCAATTTTTCAATAATTAATATTTTTTTAATATGTATTATATACATATATTATTTTAATATAAATATTATTTTAAGTATTATATAACACTTCTGTGATGAATGATAAATGTACTGATAATAAAAATAATGCATTGACTAAAAGTAAGTACATACATAAATGTACTTTCTGAATTGTTATAAACTATATCTTTTATTGTTAAATTTGAAAATGACGCCTTAAGACATTTTTTCATAAGTATTATCTACAAAATGTTTTCTTTCATATATCTCCTAAAAAACTGATTTCTCCAAACTTCAAGACGGAATATGCATTTTTTTCGAATTTTCGGAGGTTTACAATTTTTTAAACGTATTCGTAATCCGAAAAATTTGAGGAAAATAGACATTAATAATCACGATGAGTCATTATGTGGTTAAACGTGGTCATCTAAAAACTTCGATATAAAATCGGCAATTTTATGCTTACGGATTTTTTTTTTAAATCGAATTTGCGATCAAAAATTCTGAAAAATCACCGTCGTGTGTTCTATTAGGTAGTTTGTTCATACATTTTTTCGTAATTTTTTGTTGAGCTGAGCAGAGAAATTGGGCATAATTCACTAAAATCAAGTCCACCCTATAACTATCCTCATGGTAGGAGTACCGATTTGAAACTTATCATAGAGAGTTTTCTGTAGGAGCCCTATCGAATGGTGTAATCAAAAATCAATTTGGTTTACGGGCACTTTTAATCATCTTATCCGGCTATAGTGGCTATACCTTTATTTCAACCCATTTCAAGTAAATAAATATTTGTATCGCGGTACTACAGAAAATATTTGCAGAAAATTGAATTGCGCCTTTTTCTGTAATTGGTTTTACTGCGCATGCGTCTTTAATGACATACGCATTCGTATTGGTTATATTCTTAGAATCTTCTTGTTTTGGCAGTTTAATCAAGTGTATTTTATATGAATAATAAAAAAAATCCTTTTTCGTGCATGCACATATGTGCATATGTATACACGTAATATATTATAATTTAATGTGTGTAACCTCAAACAATTATAGGCGAAATTTATATGTACATAAATAGGTTTGTGTTTTGAGAATATAACATTTCCTTATATTATTCACGAATGATTGTAAATAAAACAATAACTACTTTTTAAAGGTAATTTCTTGTGATGTGATAATATTAAAAATGGATACTATATGGAAAAATACTATTGAATCTCTTAGAAACTTTACAGATGTGTTAGTATGCAACAAGTGGTAATGTATCATTGAGAATATTATTTACTTTGTATATATTTTAAATATTCATAATTTACGTAGTATATTGAGAAAAATTTTAGTCATAATGTATGATTTTTCAAATATTAATTTCAATCATACATTTATATATATATATTTATTGGGAATATTTTTTTAGTCATCGTGAACCAATAAATGCTGTCACATTTACCAATTGCGGTCATTTCTTTTGCAAAAAGTGTGTTGAAAATGATACAATATGCGCAAAGTGCGGTACACCCGTTCAACCAGTTGAAATTCATAATGATCATATGATTAATAGTCTTACATCTTACTGCAATAGTATTATTAAAATAATTGGAAAAAGGTATGTATAATAAAAGAAAATACATTTTATATACTTTGATACATACTGCAATATTAGTCATATTTAAAAAAATTCAATTTTCAAATAGGTAAATGTGTCAAATATAGGTATGCTCGTGCTCAAAAGTTTAGAGCATCTTGGGATTTCAAAACAGATAATCACCTTTTTATTTAAATAAATATTTTACTTATAATGTTACATTTTTGTAGCATTAAAATGTTAGTTATGTATATAGGGTATCGTGATCTTAAATGGCCAAACTGCTAGGGTTTGATCTATACACAAAAAGTTTGTCAGGAAATGCTTTGTTACAGAGTTATAAATAAATAAATATTGTATGTATGAAACAGGCAACTACGCATGTTTCATTAGAGCACATCTGTGCGGTAACAGTTACGGGTCGTTCATAAATAGTTATAAAATAATAGTTTAAAATATATTGATTGTATTTCATTTATAGTATAAGAAAAGCTATTGGACAAAATTATTGAACTTAAACATGCAATAAAAAGAAGAATACGTTTTTATGTTTTCAAATGCATGCATTTTGGCAGTTCCAAGTAAAATCAATTCATTGTAGAATATATAATACAGGCATATGATTCATATGATTTTATTAGAGATTTTCAGAATGCAACGACAGATTCTTTATGTGTCCCTCAAATATCTTCAGTACCATCGAAAATAAATTGTGAAACATTTAACCGAAAACGTGTCCCACAGAAAAATATAAATAAGAAAAATGGCAAAGGAGAGACGAAATTACATAGTGCTTGTTTAAAGGTACTTTCTTTTTCATTAATTTTCAAGAAAATAAAAGAATATGAATAAGTAAAAGTAATGGTAGAATGTCTTTTAGAATGACATAGAGTATGTGAAACTTTTATTAGCTGCTGGTGCAGAGACGAATACAAAAGATAATGCTGGTTGGACACCTTTAGTGAGTTATTAAATTAGTAAATTACACTTTAGTACATAATTTGTTTAAGATAACTATTTCAATGATTATTTCTTAATAATTATGCAATTTGTAGCAAGAAGTGGTTGATGCAGGGTACACTGGTATATGTAAGATGCTCTTAGAATTTGGTGCACAGCCTAATACACCAGGGATAAAAAATAGAACAGCATTACATGAAGCTGTGATAAATAAACGATTGGACGAAGTGAAATTACTTTTGCAGTATCATGCTAAATCAGATGTATACGATGAACATGGAAAAAGACCTATGTACTTAGATAAATATGATTTAAATGTGTTTTTAACCATTGTTAACTAAGGAAAATTAGTTAACTCACTATTTATGTTTGCTATTGTCTTTGATCTAAAAATACTTCTTTAGTTTATACATATGTCCACAGCATGAACTTATTTTTAAGTTCAACTTACGTTTGCAAATATTAAGTATAAAAGTATGTTCATGCTGTACATAGTGTATTAACGAATATGTGAGTAGAAATTCAAGTAACTTTTCAACAATTTCTTCTTAATGTGATTAATAATTCTATCACTTTATTGTGCCATAGTAGCCATAGTGGTATAAAGCATAAACTACAGTCAACTTATGTTTTTATATTATATTTTCGTAAATGTCTAAACGTGAAAAATCACCTTGGTTATCAAATTAATTTATATATAATAAAAATGTATGCTCAACATCGTAGTAAAGCTATTAAAAATATTGCAAATATACTAATCTTATTCGAACTGTTCGGAATAAATCTGTTATTCTATAAATTTATTCTTTAGAGACTACTGTGAGCCATCTAAGGATACAATGTCATGCAAAATATGGAACCTCTTAAAAAAAGGAAGTGAAATGAATGATACATCCATAAATTTAAATTCTACTATGGAACAGTCATTTGTGGTTCCACATTCGTTGAATAGATTTACTATATTTGCATCGAACTTGCAAGAAAAAAATAAAAAAAGACTGTTAGAAGTGGCTGCAAAACATAAAATTAAAGTTGTGTCTATGTATCAGTATGTACCAGCATTTTCTATAAATATGTTTTTAAATCCTTCTTATAAATAACATTACCTCGAAATCATATTTTAGAGCACAGGTAACTCATGTCGTAATGGAAGCGAATAAGCAAAACACAGTGCAACTATCATATGATGTAATGATGGCAATCCTGCGTGGAAACTGGTTACTGAACAGCGAATGTAAGGTTGCAGAAAAATTATTCATTTCTATTACATTTATATTTTATATGTTCATGTATAATTCAATTTTTATATATATATATACAAGGGTTTCCAATAGCTATGGATGTAGATGATATATCAAAAATGGATTTAGAATTGTTTGAAATTAGCGGCGCACCGGTTACAGGAATACCAAGGAAAGCCAGAGAAAATGCACAAAACCAAGTAAAATTATTTACATAAATTAGGTGCCTACATTCGAGTGATATTTTAAATATTATTATTTGTGCTTTCAGAATCCTGGTCTTTTTGATCAATGTTATTTCTATTTTGCTTTACAACCAAAGAGTACCTATTATGTAAATGAAATGCAATTAACAAGAGATGGTCTAGAGAGACTTGTAGAAAATGGCAAAGGAACAATTCTAAAAAGACAACCAGATCCAGAAGAAGTAAAAACAAAAGAAATAATTATCCCTTTTCACATCGCCAACAATTCTTCTCATCCTCTATATAAATGTACTCATTATATCATATATGTACCGGGAAAAGACGAACCACGTGTGAAATATAATATGTCCCATATAAAATCATTACCACTTTTATGGTTGATAGAATCTATAGAAAAATTTACGTTGGTGGATCCTTCATATCTGGGTTTACTGTAAATAATTGTAAACTTCTTACATTACTCTGTACTAAATTTGTGTTTTATTTTCTTGTAACTATACAGGTCTGTTATTAGTTGTTACTCATTTTACACCTGATCTGGATGTTCTAGAAAATCACAAATTTAATATTCAATTTATAATTAAATTTGTTTATTTATCAGTTCACGTCCAACGATTAATTTATAAATCCTTAAAACATTTTCACCTCGCTGGGACCCCAAATGACAACCAAGGTAACCATGTATCTGTTACTTGATATGTGACTGTCGCGCGCCTCTATGACGTACGCAACGTACACCTCTGTTGGTCGGGTTGCCGCATTTTAGGCGGATTTTCAATTGTTTTAACTGTTCACAAGTAAACAACGAAGTCGAAATCGTAATTCTTTTATTCTTCATTTTCGTCTTATACAGTTATGGAGAATCAGCTCTTAAATTTTCTCCCACCTATAGTTGAACACTCTGTATTTGCCTGAACATCTACACAGTAATTATTATTTTTTCTTACTCATCCAATGGCATGTTTACTATGATTATTATTACACTTCTTACTATGGTGAGTTAACTGATCTTACCATTTTTTTTTGCTTAATATCAATTGACTAAGTATTCTTATTATTAACACTTTACCGACTGGAAATCTATTGATAGAATTTTCAGCAATTAGATAGTGCCTTGTGGCAATACTTTTCAAAATAAACAGAAAGATATCCAGGAAAATTGGTGTGTTTAAACATAGACTCTTTAAAAATTGTTCGAACATGTTTAGATGTAACATTTAGATATTAATGTTTGTAATAAAAAAAAGTACACCGCTATACTTAAAAGAGTATACTTAAAATCAAAGTTCTCGAAAACTGTCGATGATAGAGAAAAACGACTTCCGGATTCGTGTTCAGCGCATAAAAGTCTACAAGAATGGCCTATTTGTGATCGAATCGCAAGAGAAAGCCCAAATTTGTTACTCAATGTTATTAAATAATATCAAACAATAATTCGTTGAAATAATTATTTGTCTAATTCAAACTTTGCAAGCATATCGTTAATATCTGCAACAAACTTAACATCTACAAACATGCTAGCATTTCGTTGTATTTTGTGGAATAGAAAATATTTTGAATTTGTGCTATGATTATGAGGGATCAACCGTTGCGTAAAGAACGATGAATTCCAAAGGGAAATATCGTACGGTATCTCGTACATTTACGGGTAAAGTACCGCTAGTCGTGCACATATACATCTATACGTGCACGGTGAGAAAGAGGGAACGAAAGAAAAAAAGACTGGAGGGGAGCGAGAGAGAGGTGAAGAGGAAGAACAGTGCGAAGATGGAAGAATATAGAGAAAAAAGAGATTCTAGCATAAGCGACACAGACACGAAAAAATATCTAAGAACAATTTACACAACAAAGATGTGCCAACAAATAATTTGAATCGATGTAAATAGAATGAAGAATCGAATTGTACCACATAGTCATTTCAAGAATTGTTTATTTGTACATGTTAACAAAAAAGTTGCGACGGTTTTCTTTGCAATAGTATTATTAATACACGAGACAATAGTTGTAAGATTCTAATTATTAGTTTCTCGATAGAATCTTGACAACTAATTTTAACATGTTTTGTATAATCAAGATAACAGGTAATGATAAACACTAATAATGTTAATAGAATCTAATAATCTTACTACTAATAATCACTAATCTTAATGTACGAGACACTAATAATAATAATTTTCTAGCTAACTGATTGAAAATAAACTAATTATGTTTTCTATGATGGATAAGTAAATAAATAAATAAAGCGGTATTTCCTTATTTTAAAAATTTGTTCATTATTTTATGTGGTGTACATTTAAAATTAACAAAAAGTTACTAGAAAGTACCGTTCTTTCTGTTTGATAAACTATTTCAAAAAATCTAACATAGATGTATCGATATTTTAAGAGATTTGATACATCAACGCAAATGAAATTGATCTGTATTTATTGTAATAACGAATTGCGAAAGTAGTAATTATATTACCAAATATAGTAACGGTAATTGAATGTACAGTCTCACACTTTCGTTCGTATAGTTTTCAAACAAAAATGACGCGTGAAAATTGTTTTGGAACACCTATTCATTTCAATCATATTTTTTGTGTAATTCTTTTGCAGTGTATTTTGTTCAATTTCAGTATAAACTTCGATGTTTTATATGTACTTTGAACAAATGTATGCAACAACTTTCTGTGAATGAACGCATAAGTCGCTATAGTAAAATTTAGAAAACAGTAATATAACTATAGTAACATTGAAAAAATATAGTTTACCATAGTGAATATATCAATTGTAAATTTTTAATATTATTTTTCTGCAAAATTTCTAATATGGAAATATTATAGTACAGTACAAAAAAAATACGGAATAAATAAATGTCTTGTATAAATAAATTTGTGGATGATTGTAGTAAAATCGAAAAAATATAGTAATATAAATTAAAAATAATAACTGAAAAGACTACAATAGTAATCAAAGAATATAAATGTAAATATTAATAATCATAAAGAATATGCAGGAGTTTCATATTTAAATTAATCGTAACAGTAAATCGTAAATTTAGTGAATATTTAAGTGAAAAAATTAAATTTAGTTTACTAATTTAGTGAAAAATACTGTTAATTTTTCTTATTATTTCTTTACAAAAATATGCAGTAGATTAATGTTTGAAATGACATTGGAACCAGAGGATAAAATTCGTTTTTCGCTAAAGGCAATAGCAATGTTAAAAGATACAAACTTTCTGGAAGTAAACGTAGTATGTAAATGTAATAACTGTAAATTTCTATTCTTTTGAGAAAATTCGTATGAGTCACTACAAATATAAATAACAATGATGTAAGATAACGTTGAAAGCAGAGAATAAAATAGATTTGTAGCCGAAACGAACAGCGACAGACAGTCCTCTTGCGGTAAATACAATTGCAAATTTTAATCAAAATCCTTTCACGAAAGTCGCCACGAGCCATTTCAAATTGAAACGATAAATGTACATAAAGTAACATTTCAAACAATACCAAAGGCAGAGAATAAAACGAATTTCAAGCTAAAGACGAGAGTGATAGCCGAAAGATGCAAGTTTTTCCGGTGTGTATTGAATATTCACAAACATCCCCTCCCCCTCCCCTTCCCCTCCCCGGCACGGTTTGACTGATTCCCAGCGAGGTCGGTGTAGTTCTCTCTACTTCTCCGGGTTCGTTTTTTCTCTCCTTTTCTCGAGCAAATCGTAAAAGAGGGGGCCCGCACCCTGACCCACAAGTGGGCCCCGGTACCTCCCCAGTTAGTCAGTCAGTCAGTCAAACAAGCCAAGCAGGCGATGCGGGTTCGCATAATACCGTGGCTGCCGAACTCTCGCGGTGAAGTAGTTTGACACGCACGTGCTCTCGAACCTGTCGGACATTGTTGGATAACGCGATACAGTGCATCTTCTTCCGACTGTTTCGCGGCCGCCGCTTCGAATCGACCGAGAGGGAACAGAGACAGCGAACTGGACACGAACGTGGGAGGCTGCTGAAGATGATACTGCGAACAGGCCCCGGGGCCATCGTCCTTTTTCTCATACTCACGGGATCGATTGCTCAAGACGATGATCCTTTGACTGGCGGCTTCCTGTCAGGTACATTTTTCTTATCGAATTCTCTTTCCTTTTTCTTTTTTATTTATATAACAAAAAAATTAATCTACGTTTCTGTTGTACTATCTAGTCATGTTACTCAAATTTTTGTCAGTTTTATTTATTGATAAATGGTTTCATTGACGGTTGACGCGATACCTATCTCCCCTCCAGTTTACACAACATTAAAAATTCGAATTCGGTTTTAATGTATACACACGCAGTTATATCTCTCGATACCAACAAAGAAGAATAAAACTTATTTTTAGAGAGGTGATAATAGTTTCATTTCGCTTAAAAAATTTCCGAAACTATTGGTAATTAAGCAAAAAATATGAAATATGATTCTTTGACATACAGTTATCATTTTAAGTCGATCTGTCCAATATCCAATATCAATTTTTCAATCGAGTTTTCAGTAGGCACAGTTATTTACGCGACGCGTTGCTGTTTTATGTATGAGCTGTATCTACACCGTCCACTTTGAATGTCTGCCTGAAACTTAAAAAAATAGAATCTCTACGTGTGCTATTATTGATTAAAATAAAAAAATTTTTTAAATTGGTAACGTAAAAATATATATAGTTATAGATAGACTGCGGATTTTTACGCTAAATAAAAATCTTCTATCGCATGAGCAACAAACAAGGGGGTGAATACTAGTTTGAATAAGTTGGCAATAATGTATCAATATCTTTAGATACTTCTGACGCTTTTACTGGTTTACATTGTTACTATCCATTTTTTCTCATAAGTGAATACAACACTAAAAATATAAAAAAAATGCTGTCATGTTACATTCAATTCATTGAAATGTCCGAGAGAAAAAATTAATTTCTCGTTATATATTTAGATGAGACAGAAGCGAATCCGTAAATACTTTTTTTTTTTTAGATTTGTTTCAATCTTTACGAAATTGGAAATCTCTATACGTATAGTAGTAATGTTAGCTAACAGGATTGGGCATATTTAAATAGTACATTATTTTTGCTTGATAAATAAGGGAAAACTATCGTTATTTTGTATGTAATTTAATTGATTAATTAATTATGTAATTTAATGTTGAGCCGTAATATCCGCGAGACACTATATTGTACGTATGCCGGCACGATAGAGTTAGAGTATTTAAAATTTTATTTGGAAAAGTGAAATGAAAATTTGTTTCATATAAATTGCAAGCAACGAGAAAATCTGGAAAAAGATATTTGTCTGTTCAAATAAAACAACATTTGATTGATTATTTCGAATAGCACGTCGTTAAATAAGATAATACATTATTATGTCAACCCTCCATCTGTAACCTTATTTTCATCGACGCCGCGCCGTCTGAATACTGGGTCGTATATGTTTACGACTAATTTTTATTACGATTTCAGGCTTTCAGAAAATCAAAAACAAATTCTGGAATACAAATTGAAGTCCCTATTTTAACCTTTGGAACGTCAAACGTTTAAAGCATCAACGGGAAAAAGTAAATATCGAAAAGAAAGAAATTTAAAACTGAAATTTCGCTCCGGACATAAGCGGCCCTGTGGCTGCTCATTGAAGGGTTCACTATCACTTTTCAAATCACGTATTTGGATAATGCCCAAATCTGCTTGCTAATAGTGTAGACGTCTGTGATAAATTTCGGTGAACACGTCACGGCCATATAAAATATGTAATTACAATCTCGTGTTTTATAAACATTTTTTAACTCTTTCAGAAGTGTATAAAAAAGTAATGTTGACAATTTCGTTAGCGGAAATTTATCAATATCCTTTTTACTGTAACATACCGGAAGGAAGCTTAACTATTGTGTTGCTACTGAAAAATTCGTTAAAAAATGCGGAATTATTTATCATTTATTTATTTATTATTTTTTTTCTCGACTAATTAAGTTTATAACGAATGATTTATTATTAATACGAAAGTATAAATAAACTTGATAAAGGTCTATGTTGAGGCTTTCTCTGTCGATTGACTGCAAATTATTAAATGATTTACCTTCGAATTGCAACGAACAAAGTTGAACGAGGTGTTTACGATCGTTAATTAGTCGTTAAAATCGAGTAATTGGAAGGTAGTGGGAAGCAGCCGCAAATAAAATTAGTTCATAGCAGAAGAGGTTTCGAGAAATAGAAATTGGCGTGCGCAAACGTACGCTGTGTACGCTTGTACAGACAGTAGGTAGTAGTAGGCAGGTATGTACTAGGTAGTCAATAGTAGGTAGTAGTATCTGGATGCGACTGTCCCAGTTAAGACTCGTACAATGCAATGCGGATGACGCTGAAGTTCACTGCCGCGACGCGTCGCGTCGTGTCGCTTGTCGTCGCGCCGACAAGATCGTTGCTGAACTTGAAAACCGTGTGACGATTGGCGATACTACTTACACACATTGTGTGACGAAATGATAGCACACATAGAGATTTACATAATTTTAATTCACTTTGAAATTGCAACTGACATTTCTTTACCAACATACCATTTCAGGATACGTTCGATAACATAATGGATAACAAAATGGATTTTTCCGTACAATCTGTGCCAGTTCAGTTTCCTTAGCGTTTGTATCACTTTGCCCGAAATTTTCATAATTAAACGTCTACATTAAAATATTTATATCACTCGTATTAATCTTCATTGTAAACACAAAACATTTTTGATTCGGAGTTATTTTGACTGAAATTTTGATAAACATGAAAATCAATTCAAAAGACGAAGAGGGTGATAGAAATGTCCTCAAAACAAAGATTGGTGCCGTCTGTCGAGACGGAACTGTACAAAAGCTGCACTCACATTCGTAAAATTTTTTCAAATTTTGAGCTTGTTATGCATGCCAAAAACTACTGACAACATGGAATATGTATTCTTACCAGTTTTTACTACAAAACTATTCTATCTCTTTGTCAAACAGTGTAAATATATATTTAGGTTGACTAACTACACAGCTTTATTTCATTTACTCATGGATATTCGTCGGATTCACATTCTTAACACTTTACTGAAAGCCTATTATGTAATAGGAATTTCAACAATTGTGTTGTACCAAAAGGAAATCTTTATTTTCACTATAATCCCAAAACGAATTTATTAAACGACGGTACTGGGGTCCCCTTGTTAGTTCACAATTAAAATTGCTGTTGAAGGGTCCATTAAAAAGTCTGTAGCTATGGAGAATTGACTTTTAAATATTATGGACTAATCACCGGTAGTGAATGTGTTAATTATTGTTAGACGTAATCACTCTATTATACGCAGACGTAATCATAGCTATTCTATTTAATCAACCACATTCTCATTCTCATTATTACTGTTAGTATACTCGTAATTATCCATTCATTTTTTAATTCCTGTGGCGGAAGTTATTGAGGAAGAAGTTATACAGGGTGTGACCGATGTACAAGAACGCAAGGAGGTGAATGTACAGAAAAAATCGAGTCTAAAAAAAGGTTATAATGTTTTTTCACTTAAGGTTTCGTTTTCGAGAAAATCGCGTTTGAGGATTCAGCGAATAGGCGTGCTATTGGGTAGGAAACGGCTGGCGCGTCTGTTCATGACCGACCAATTCTACTTCCTGCAAATACTAGAGCGCGCGAACCCAATAGACCTCCAAACTCATTTTTTTCGCGAACGTGATCTTAAACGAAAAGACGTTATACGTTTTTGTCGACTTAATTTTGTTATGTAGATTCATGTAGCTGTATGTACAGGGTGTAAAGAAATGTTTGATCTTGGTTGCCATAGGCGTGTTTTGGCCTTGAATTTCAAGGTCAAAATTCTTTTTATTGCATTATATTCTACGCATCATGACAATAAACAAAAATTTGACCTTGAAATTCAAGATGGAGGACAATTTTGCAGCAACTTTTTTTTTACAGATCTTCCTCGATCCGAAGTCGTAGAATATGCTTATGGCAGCCAAGACCAAACATTTCTTTACACCCTGTACATACCTAGTGTATGCTTAGATGTACAGTACTCTCTCTGAATAGTTCGGTATATGGGACTGTAGGGGAATATTTTGCCACGAAATTATGTACCGCTACCAATTGCTCTCGATACGTCGAGAACGAAACAAAGAAGAACAAAGTTATCTCCTTACTCACTAGTTGTCTCTCCCAACAGTTCGCGAAACTTCTTCGTGCATAAGCGTGGTCATTTGCATTGATCGTTTGACATAATGACATCAATTTTATATCAACATAAAAAAAAATTAATAAATACATAAATGAAAAGAAACGTAAAGGAATTAAAAAAATAAATAAATAAATTGTAATCAGTTTTATAAATAAATAAATAATAAACCGTTAATAAATTTTATCAATAAGAGCAAAAGAAAACTGAATGATACAGTCGAAGCAGAATAACTTCTGTATACTGTATACCATTATAATTATTGTAAAAATAGATTCATTAAGAATAAATAGTGTGAAACTAATGCGTAGTATACTAGTATAATACATACATATAATTATAATTGTAAAAATACTATGAAAACTCGTAAAATTTGTTAGGAAACACTGTTAATGATAAATCTACTTTTACGTACAATTAAACGAAATACTTGAACGAAAGTACACACATAGAATGTTAGACTTCTACATGATTAAAAATTAATTCAATAACGATCAAACGATTCAGAAATAATTCGAAATGGAGTAGTATGCGGCGTGTATCGTGGATGAATACAAAATGAAATTTACGGCTGTCATTGGCCTTCGGTCTTAAACGATTACGTTAGAAGAGGCACGTGTACATACCCGAACGCGGCTACGCGACGGAGCCGAGCTGTTTAATTAACTACCGTTATGTTTGTTTGGGCCGTTATGCCTGCCAAAATGAACACAGCTAGAAACTCTATGGTGGTTAAGACTCCGTGCGAATTTTCTCAAGTTCATTTACTCGCATGCCGGAAATAGCTCTACTGTATTTATCACTTTTACCGAACTTTCATCGGCTTTCGGTCTTACAATTAGCATTTAACTCTTAATTTTCGCACTCGACACATTTTGCTGAAAATAATGTATTCTACATATTGTTAGTCGTTCATTGTTAGTTAAGAAATCTCAAATAGGTATCTTAAATATCTTATTGTCAGTGTGTAGTGTTTCAATCCTATCAATTTGCATAATCATCTGTTATTCTTATTTTACAATTAATCTTAATAAGTACTGGTTATTTATTCGTCTATTTATTTATAATACAATTTGACATTCGATTATTAGTAATTTATACACGTATAGATATTGCACAATACTTGTTTTGCAACTCGCAATAACAAATGTAGTTGTCTACGAAATGGTGGAAAGTTTATTGATAGTTGTATTTAACAATTCATAAAGTTCATATGTACAGGGAGTCCCAAAAATATTGCACGTCCTTAAGTGGGGTGATTCCGGAGGTCATTTGAAGTAACTTTTTCCTTTACGAAAATGTTCTTCGCGACTTCGTTATGAAGTTATTAACGAAAATCACGGACCAATCATGACGCGACAAAAACCGGCGGACTTCGGCACGTCGATAGGTCCCGCTGAGCGTAGCGTTGGCATTGGCCGAGCCGGAATCCGTCCGTTGTAGCCGCATTCTGATTGGTCCGTGTTTTTCGTTAATAACTCGTCAACAAAGCTGCAGAGAACATTTTTTCAAAGGAAAAGGTTACTTCAAATGACCCCGGCAATCACCTCTTTCAAGGAGGTACAATATTTTTGGGACACTCTGTATATATATATATATATAATTCAATAAATATGTTTAGTAGGTATAATATTAATATAAATACTTATATAAATGGAATTGATTTCAATTTTTGCAAAAGGCGTAGGACAGTAGTTGTCAATCAATATGCTGTAAATGCGCGGAGAGAATATTCAATTTCGTAGAAATGTACTTCGCTAACGTCACGACGAGTTCAACGACTTACCAATACAGTAACCTTGCTAAAAAATCTGCATTGAATGCGTAGATACATTTACATGTATTTTTAGGATGATGTTTGACGAAAAAATTACTGTAGAACAGTTTCTCCTTTTTCTACGTGGAACAAGCATCTACGGAGAAAAGTCTTCTTCTATCTATCATAAGATGCAATGAATATCAAGATTAAGTTTAGCCATTCTTGATCATTTTGTTTTATAAGTAGAGCATAGGATTACGTATGCAGGAATTCCTGTCGGCGCACGGTACCTTCGCACCTGCATCCGATATACAGTTAATGTTGGAAATGCGAGATAGTGGTAGGCACATTATTTCCCATAGATAGATTACACCCCCAAGAAACGATGAATCTTAGACTATACATTCATGATTTTCTATATTTGAGTGCGATCATTCGTTTAACAACAAGAATTGTTTGCATCTAAACGGTTAAATATCAATTTGTCACACTGTTATGTTATTACATTTAATTAGTAATTAATATTCAGAAAATGATGTTTTTCATTCAAGTTTGCACAATTGTACGGTGCTCGGTACCTTTTTAACAATTATTTTATTATATGAACAATTAACAATTATAACAATTTTCTTCTGATATCGGAAAAACCGGTAAAATTGTTGTTACTTGGAAGCAACGATTAACGTTCGCTATCTTCAAATTCAGAACAGCAGACAGCGTTCGAATGTTATATTTATTAGAAAATTAATAATTTATTATTCTTCAAATGCTTCATACCTTACCAAAACTATAAAATCTGCAGAAATATTAAGCACAAAGTATATTAAACAATTTTTTTTGTATAACCAATGTTACGACGAAATGCGCTATTTTTTAGAAGTTTCTTACACGCGACATACAGGATGTCCCACGTAACTGAAACAGAATAGAAGAAGATGTTATAAGTAAAAGTTGAATGGTGTCAGACGGTGCATAATATGCAACTCATTTTATGCACTTTTGTGCATCGGTACATCAGAAAAATGCAACTGCACTTATTTTTAAAGGGAAGCCTATGTTTTTGACTGCATCGATCGATGCAGTTTCTTGTGCTCTAGATAAAAGTACTAACATACTTATGCCCTAAACTTATTCGTTAGGAAGTTGGGCGGGGAAGGGTTGAGTGGGGGACAATTCTGGCCTCCAAATGGCCTTGAGCATAAAAAAAAAATAATAATAGTTCGGTAGTGAATAAAAATAATGAAACAGTAACTGTGACCGAAAGATTAATAAAGGGAAAATTCTTTTATTTTTGATCGATGTTCAAAGTCATCATTGTGAACACTTGTCCTAACAGCAAGCATGTAATATTTACGTATTTTTAAATAATTTTCTATTGTAGTTGACTTTGAATCACCTCGCACGACTTTCGTAATGTAGAACGTTGTATTGGTCTTGAAATGCCCCATCTGATTATATTTAAATACAGTAATATATATTATTTCATTTAAAAACTATTCTTATGACTTTTATATTTTTTGTACGTCTCCACCTATAAAAAGAAATTAGCGAGACCAGATTATACTGCCTCCAACATTAAGCGAGCGGGAGATTTAGGTGACCTATTTTATACGTTGTAACCTGCATAAAGTTATAAAAGTCCATAATTATAATATTCTTTTTGTTGGTTTACTTAAATTACCCGAACACGGAAGTGCCTACTTGTTGCAACAGCTTCTTTAAGCAAATAAACAAATAAGTTTTTATATCAAAGAGACATTGTTTCGATAACACGCCGGTTTGGTATGTTACAGGTTGGTTAGACTCTATAACGAGTACAGCTAACAGTGCAGACTGTCCAGGAGTATGTATGCACACGTTCGCAACCTTGCTATGCTACGAAGTACTCGAGCATGTACAATGCCCTAGTAGCATGAGATGTTGCGTCGAGGCACCGATAAACGGTACCGGAACTTCTACCGAGAATTCTCTCGAAGATGATAGTCCAACCTCGGTGATGCTCACCACCGTTAAAACGGCGATGACGTCTGTCAACGTCACCACACCTCCACCATCTACAACTACAACATCTACGACGTCAGTGGCCCCGGTGAAAACTACCTCTGTAAGTGAACAAGACGATACTACTCAGCTATTTTCTACCCTTCGATGAAATCACTCTACGTAGGTAATTTTTAAGAATTTATCACAAGAACGCTAATGTGGTCAAGATCTGAAAAGCTGAAAAGCCTTTTTCGAATGTACACTGTACATACACTCCGCAACGAAGTGATAGAACATCTGAGAAATTTTCGTATTTATCAAAACCAATAATTATTAACGAAAAACACGGTCCAATAACTTATTAATAAACAAAACACGAGTGACGACTAAAATCTCTTGGAGGTTACTCAGAACGGTGAACTTGACACCGCATGTCAAGGTCAAGGTCAAGGTGATCCGAGCTGCCTCACCTAAATGCAATATTTGCCCCAATTTTGTTTATTATTAACGTTATCATAATGGTATGACCATTACGACCTGGTCCGGTTATGAGACTAGTAACTTTCAAATGACATTTAGGCTAGGTACAGTATAGGCTGAAGTCGGCGAGCACAGGAAGATATGTAAACTGTATCAAAATGAATGTTTGTGATAGAGTGACTCATGTGTTGTGTCATGGACTTTCGAAGTGTCGGTGTGGGCGTGTATTATGTCGGAAGTGTGCTGATTCGTTGATGAATATTTGAATAAAGATGGGGAAGGAAAATGAAGTTATTTCTAATCGGTTCTATGAAATTTATGGAAATGGTAAGAGTGACCGTTCTCGATGACTACCTCCGTTGATCATGTTGTCAATGATATATGTTCTCAAGGACATAATTCTGAACAACTTTTCCCTGTACATGATACTACCGCTCGACTTAGTTTCCGAGATATTTGTAAAAGACTGTTAGGTCTGGGTTAGATTGGGGGGGGGGGGGGGGGGCCCCTCTGTCGCCATGATGGACAAATTCGGTCATTGGGAAAAGGCAGAGATTGCTGTAGTCATCCTAAAGCGGCGGTAGCATGTGTAGGAAAAAGTTGTTCAGAATGATGACTTTGACAACATATTTCAAGGTCATTGAAATCGGAGAGTTCGCCCCTATTGCAAATGATTACCTTTAATTGTCACAGGAGTTTTGAAAATTCGAAAGCGTTGCCTCTTAAAATTAATCTTGTTGAAAACTACACATGAGAATGCAAAAAAAAGTTATTTCATATTCAGTTCACGAAAAAAAGTCATCCCTAATACATGATTCATACATGTATCTATGACACGTAGTCGAACGTCCCGTGTAATACATTTATGCCTCTTTTATTTTTCAGGATAGTCAGGCGGATACGGTGAACAAGACGTTGCGTACGTACCTTTTATTTTACACAACACATTAGTTCTGTAAGTTTTATGGCATTATGTTTGCTGCGGCCTTTCATTATGACAGTTTACGTACATACCTACCCGTGATAGATGCAACATGCAAGAAGACAAACAAAATACATACGATACGATGTATCTAAATTATTCGATGATTTGTTAATTACACTTTTATGCAGTATTGTCGCACTGACTGCAAATTAAAGTAGTCTTTTGATCAGCGAAATTCAGTGATGAAGAACTTTACATGTTATTATTAGAATTATTATTCCGACATTCGTTACAATAGTCATAAATCTTATAATGATATAATAAAACAATACAAGATAAAATAAATGGGGAACTATACGTACGTATCGTATGTGCAAAATGCAGAGTTTGTGTAACGCGATTTATTAGAATACGACTCGTGTAAATGCGAGAAGAATGTAGTCTTGCACTGGATTAAATACTAATTCGGAGAAATGGGCGGTGAAGATGTTTGCAAATAGTATAACAGAATTATGGCATAGTCTTGGTCTATGGTAGCGGATACCGCCGCCATGGCGTGTCCAGGGGTGGTTTTGGGAGCATTGGAATCCAATTACTAAGAATGACTGGTGCAATAAACCGAGGAAGCTCGTGCGTTTCGATGCGGGTGTTACAAAATTAGTGTCTTTTGGCCGGTCAAACCCTTTGTTATTTTGGCCATCCGGCGTTCAGGTGTGGACAAGGCGACTGTCGCTACTCGCGTTAACAGAACTCTTCGAGTCGGAAGTAAGTCCCTTTTATTGAACGAGGATCTATTTTTGCAGCGAAAGCATGTTCCGGAATATGCATGGCCAAAAGCATTGCGGATTACTGCGACGCTGTTTTGGTGATAGACACTCTATGCAAGCCGGGGTACAAATGCTGTGTATCCAGAGACGCGTTTGGGGATTCTCCGCCGCCAGAATTGTTGGTAATCGACCGAACAAACTCGAGCCGTTTCGACGAGAAGACTGGCGTCAGCACGGTGCACAAAGGATCCTCGTCCTTCATGTTCGCGAAACCAAACTCGTCCACATCGACGAGTGGGCCTACAACCGCACTGGCTACGACCATCGCGATGACAAAACAGTCAACGACAACGATAAGGCCGAAGATCACGCCGAAGAAACCGTGCAAAGGTGAATGTGTCAGCGGTTTCTTCGCTATTCTTTGCGACAAGGTGGATGGCGAAGCTGAATGTCCTGACGACGGATCCTGTTGTGTCATCGATGCATTCTTGAAAACGGTAACAAAATAACAGACATTGCAGCAACTTAACTGCCGGAAGAAGTTACCTATTAACACGTTAGACACGTAAAAAAGATATTCGAGAAACAAAATGGCATTCCGTATTTAGCTATTTTCCTTTAGGCTTTTTAGTAGCGCATAGTAATAGTAGTAGTAGTGGTGGTAGTAATAGTAATCGAATGTCCCTTTATAATTTGATGAAACAATTAGGAGAGTACAACAACAATTCGGCCAACGACGAAGCCGCCGCAGCCGAAACTGCAACCGTGCCCAGGATTCTGTTTGCTAGGAATTATGGCAGCCTTCTGCGAACGTCCAAATGTGATAATACCGAAGACATCCACCTGTCAATCTGGACATTTCTGTTGCGACAACACAAAAAGCCCGCCGCAGGTAATGCTACTTCTTCAGTTCCCTATGACAGTGGTTCTCAACGCTTGGTACACGATACATTTCTGATGCTACTGAAAGTTTTCTAAAATTGCAACGATTATGTATTTGTTCAAAAATTCTTCATTGTTCAACAACGTTAGACTGTACACGCACTTTTTTGTTTAGGTCGGCGTGTAGTCTGTTCGACGACTAATTCATCTGAAGTTACAATACGTCGATTTTCAAAGGTCATTCAAGGTTATTCGTTGCCATTTCAAATTGATCTGTGTCAAATGTTCCAGCAGTTGTTCAATATCTCCTGTATTCAACAGGACCACCTTGGACATCAGTGCAATGATTTAATCAATCCCTAGATCAGTGTTTCTCAACCTGTGTGCAGCGAAACACAAGTGTGTCACAGCAAGATTGAATGCGTTTAAGAATTTTGGATAAGCTACTTTTAAAAATTTCAATTTAAGAAGGGAGAAGAATGTGCACGGTTAAATTGACATCAGTTCGGGGCCAGCAGTTAAATTCTCGCGTACAGGATATGCCTCCTCCAGGCCTTCTCTTTCGTGACTGATGGAAGAAGAATGGGGCTGAGTCGTACAAATTTAACCGTGTATATTGTGATTTTTAACCGTGCACCACTGTATTTACTTAGACATGCTTATTTGAAAAATTATAGCGTGTTGTAGAAGCCTTCTTCAATTAAAAGTGTGTCGCTAATCCAAAAAGGTTCGGGAACACTGCCCTAAACGACAACAAATGACCTTGAACGACCTTCGAAAACCGACATATCAATGAATTCGTCTCGAAATAGGCTACACACCTACCAAGATAAAAACATACAGATCCTAGAGAATTTTTCAAGATTTGTAACCACACTGTAAGACGTTCCCACCGAAGCAGGGTAGGTTTTATTTAAATAATTTGTCAAATTGAGCTGCAGTTTGAGAAATAGTTGCTTACGAAACTTCAAATGGATTTTCAACGGGTGGGCAATGCATAAAAGATTGAGAACCACTGCTATGTAACATTTCGAAGGCATAAATGAACAATGACAAGTATGATAACGGATAATCCATATTTAAAAAGGACTGAAATTAAACATTGGTACGTAGAGAATAAACGTAGTGACACCATCTTCTTCGTATCAGACTCCAAGGCCGAGGCCGAAGCCTACACCACGGCCACCAATTACGACGGTTTTATTGCCACCGGATCCTCGCCCAGAATGTCCTGGTTCCTGTATCGTTTCTTACTTGTCTTTCACTTGTTTCAGTAAGTATTTGTTCATCCTAGATTGTATATATTTTTAAAAAGCAACTACCAATTATGGTGAAAACATTTTTCATTATTTCTCTTCTAGGAAACGCTGAACTAACAAACTTATTCAAATGCAAGAAACAAGGACATCAATGTTGCGCACCAAAATCGTTGATTCGGGAATTCAGTGGTGGAAACTCGAGCGAATCAGTTCTGAATAATAGAAATGATACGATGTATGTCACGTCAAGGCCATACACGACACCACTCACAACGATGATGTGTAAGTTGTGAAATAGAATAGTTTGACTTTTGCTGTAATAACGCTGTCAGTAAGGATGTCCTAGGACCGGCTTGCCTAACAATGGCTCGCGATAAAGATGTGGCTGCTTCTCCTCTTCGCCTGCTCGACGAGTCAGTCCCCACCATGTTCATGAGATCCACGACCGCTGCACTAGCAGATCACTTACCACTACCATTCATGTACATGTGCATGTGCATGGAAAGTCGGACTGGACATGGTAGGGACTTGCTCGTCGAGCAGGCTATTGTTAGGTAGACCTGTCCTTGGACATCCCACGGATTCTCGCACAGCACCGCCGGTAGTTGGCCCCATAGTCGCCAGATCAAGACTTGTTCCCCCACTCTAATTGCTCCTCCTACCGCGCGCTATTCCCCCACGGTCCGGTCACGTGATTGACCCGGTACTGGCAGAGAGAGGGTAACTTCTCCTCAATTCCTGCTTCTTTCCCTCATCTGGCGACTATAAAATTGCCGAAATTGATGTTTTGGGGCCTCATAGTCCCACGTGATCCACGCAACGGGACTGATCTAGCGAATCCCCAAACGAACGTCGAAGGGACGTTCAAGATTTCGCTACGTCACAATATAAAATTAACCGTAATCTGCAATTTTGGAAACCAAGAAATTATAGTGATATTGACGTTACAGATGAAACAACGACAATGACGACAACCGTGAGAAGTCCTGTATACAGTAAGTATGTATGTGGTGTCAAAGGAACTTCTCGCGGACCGATCCAGGCACGTAGCTTGGAAAGAGGGGCACGCGTTGTTGGAGGAGAGGATGCCGATGCAAACGAATGGTGTTGGCAAGTTGCTTTAATCAATTCGCTCAATCAATATTTATGCGGAGGTGCACTTATTGGGACACAGTGGGTTCTTACAGCAGCGCATTGTGTTACAAAGTAAGTTCTATTTTTACTAGAAACTAAAACGCTATCGTGGTTATAACCCCGGGACATTCTGCTTATGGACCAAAATTGGCCTAAAACCAATAAATTAAATAAACAAAAAGCCTCCGGGACTTATACCAGATCTCGGAGAGTTTCCCGCTGGAAATGTAATCGTTACAAATAAATCTTACAGTTACTTAAAATGGGAAACTGGAGGGTTATTGTAGAAATTGTTCATCGCAGATGATGCATTAAATTTTTCAATTATCTATTTTGCAAAGAACCCCTCTAAGAAATATTGGACAAAATTTATTTGAAACGATTACCTTAAAACATGTGATAGCTTAATTGTTATAATATGTAATGATTGTTTATAGCATTGTGAGATCTGGAGACGCGATATACGTGAGGGTCGGAGATCATGATTTGACACGAAAGTATGGGAGTCCTGGCGCCCAAACCTTACGAGTTGCAACTACTTACATTCATCACAATCACAATAGTCAGACACTGGATAACGACATAGCACTGTTGAAACTTCATGGACAAGCAGAGCTCAAAGACGGTGTTTGCCTTGTGTGTTTACCTGCACGCGGAGTTAGTCATACAGCTGGCAAGCGATGCACCGTCACTGGTTACGGATACATGGGCGAAGGTACAGATTTACATGAAATTTGATTTCGCAGAAATCAAGGTCAAAGGGTACAGTTTGAAAGCGACCCTAAACTCCCTAGAACTTCCTAGAATCGCAAGGTGTCTGAATAGCTCAAACTCGGGGCAAGATTCCACATAGAGGATTCTATATATGTAAATATATGTAAAAGACAGTAAATAATTTTTTTGAAATTTTTTATAAGAGATTTCGTTGAAAGTTTTTATGTTTTACAACTTGTGGGTTCATAAACTCACTCGCCCCAAGAGTTCTAGGGTTAAACATTAATAATACCTCTACAATATTTAGAAATTAATAAATAACGAATTAATTCATGAATTTACAACACTTTCTGGCAGCTGGTCCCATTCCTCTTCGGGTACGAGAAGCTGAAATACCAATTGTAAGCGATGCTGAATGTATAAGAAAAGTAAATGCAGTTACTGAGAAGATCTTCATTCTACCAGCCAGCAGCTTCTGTGCCGGTGGTGAACAGGGAAATGACGCGTGTCAGGTAATAATAATAATAACAATGTAAACAGCGCTTATAATCGATAATATTGGATTGTCCTAAAAGTTTACTTCATTACTAGCTGATAAAATTTTAAACTCAAAATTTTATGTTTGGGTGTCGTCTTCTTCTCGTACACCATATACAGGGTGTCCACAGCATCGGTGGCATAAACAGGAGGGGGTGAATCTTCAGCAAAAAACAAATCGAAAATAAAGAATAAAATTGTTTTCGAGAAAATCGAGTTTAATGATCCGTCGGGCTCGCGTGCTATAGTATATGCAGGAAGTAGAATTGGTTGGTCATGATCAGACGCTTTTCTATCGAATAACATGCGTATTCGCTGAATACTCAATATTTCTGAATACTGAATATAAACTAAACATTTCTAAACATATTTTAGAAATTGAAAATTATACTATATTTTTTTTTGTTCGAGAGTGTAGTTCATGGAGTTCGCCACAACCGACTTGTGTAACATGAATACATCACTTTCCCAATTGTGTTAACAACTTTTATAGATTCTTAAAGAATAAAATTGTAATTAGTATCTTGTATTTTCTAGGGAGATGGAGGAGGACCTTTAGTGTGTCAAGACGATGGATTCTATGAATTGGCTGGACTTGTTTCATGGGGTTTCGGTTGTGGAAGATTGGATGTTCCTGGCGTTTATGTGAAAGTTTCAGCGTTCATTGGCTGGATTAACCAAATCATTTCTGTAAACAACCTTTAGCTTGTTATACAATGTATTTATAAAAATTGAGAGATTTATTTATTAAGAAGACGTGTAGTACCTTCACGCGCTTGATGACGTAGCATGTTTTGCTGCGTATCTAGCAAAGATTGCGAAAAGAATTTTGTTTTCAATGTATGATAAATACATGATAACCTTATGGCGAATTAGACTTCAGAAAATGTTACAATATTTGTGACATATTTAACGTGAATGTCTTAGCTTTAACAAATTAAACGAAATTATATTATATTTTACGTAATTGCGCGTAGCAACGGTGTAAACTTTCGTTTATTGAATGTTTTTAAGATAATGAATCAACATAGGGTAAGGGACCCAATTACTGTGGGCGTACGACTTACTGTGCCCATATTAGTTATACTTATTTTTAAAGCATATTGAATATTAAATGAGAGATATTACATTTTTTTCAGTAAAATCAGCTAACATATATATATATATATATAAGTATAAATAATATAGGCACAGTAATTGGGTTCCTCACCCTATAGGATTAAATCATTCTAGAGTTATTTTCGCCAAAAACATAAAAATATATTCATCATTTCGACAAAATTTTGACGTTGAATAAACTCTGGATGAAGCTTGGGTTGTATGTTTTTAAAATAACAAAAACACACTAATATTAAAAAAATTGCAATAATTTGTACATACTGTGGTAAAAGAATAATTTGTTTACATGTGTCTTTTAAAAAAATTGCTTTTAAAAGATTTCTAATTGCGTTCATAGCATAGAACAAACGAAAGTTTATATAGTATCTTAAACGTTCATACAAAATTTCATAGAAATTATTGATGAGTTATATGCGGGGAGGATTCCAGTGTAACAACTCGAAAACAAGAAATAAGTATGAATTTTTTCTGGCAATTATCAACTATTAATGTCAAAGTATATTTCGTTGAAACGAAAATCACGCTTAATTAACTACTATTTTAATTTCTTCCTCTTATTTGTTGCGGATATAACTATTTATATTGGCGTGTTACATTACTCACCGCATATGAAAGTCAAAAACAATAAATTTTCTAGAAGTTATGTAATGCCAAGTAAAAGAGTACGTGAGCGAATTGATAAAGTTCTAGCGTTTGAAAGAAAATTGGATTTTAACAATTGATAAAATAAGAATAAGCAAAAAGTGAAATTTTGGCTACAATTCACAGAAGTATATAACGACAAAAATAAGTTAAGGGGATATTCTAGTTTTTAATTTTTAAAAAATCAATAAAAACTAAAAAAAATAATTCCTAAAAATTGGAACAAAATCAAAGCCTTGAAAATCAGAATACCCCCTTTCAAAAACCGGTTTCACGATATAAAAGTAGACTGACTCTAATTTTGAATAGAATCCGAAATTTGTATTTTTTATTTATACAGAAAGTACAATATCGCTTTTGTAAATTAGTTACACGAAAATTCTCTTTTAAGATTAATTTATGATGTTTCTTCGAGTAATCGTGCCATCAAGTGCGTCAATACTAGGTAACAAAGATATTTTTTACGCAATATATGGTGTTAATTAGTGCAACAATTATTGAGAATTTATAATAGGGAAAATATATGCATGTTATTTATTTATATTAAGCTTCACGAGACAAACAGAGGCCAATTTCATGGAAAATAAATTAGCTTCGTGTCTCATAGTAATGATATTTAATTTCAATAATTAAATTCATGCGAAATTAAATTAAATGCAATTAAATTCAATAGTATATTTAAACGTCAAACGATGGCGATTAATGTATAGTATGTTTTCTACATAGTTATTACAAAATGAAATCATTAATTATCCCTTTCACTTTTTAAATAGTTGTTAATGATAATGAAGCATAGAATACTACAAATATATTAGGAAAAGGTTGTCGATTTTGATTGATACTGAAATTTTTTATTTTTAATATTTGAGTGGCTCCTGGAAAAATGTGTCTACTTGCATTTTTAAGACTATGTAATTTATTTTTTTCAAGATGTAATACAATAAGGTAAATAATAAGGTAAACACATAGCTTTTTGTAATTGTGACATCGATCCAATCAGAGAATTAAATTGTATAAACAAATTGTTTTATAAATACCAATATAATTTAGCAGTAAGTTTTAGACGTAGAAGAGGATAGCGAATGAAGAAGAAAGAGAAACTACGATCAGTTTACTACTTTACCAAGTAATCTCTACTAAGCCTGTGGCATAAATCAGAAGTAGCTTCAACCAATGCCTCGACCGACATTACCATGGATCGGAAATTACTAAAAGCACAGACGAAGTATAGCAGTAGATCAATCCGTTACCATTTCTGTGTCACATCCTACCGTATCGGTCGGAACTAATATTGTGGAACTAATATTACAGACGAGATGTAGGAATAGGCCAGTTCAGTCATCTCATCTTATGCTGTTTCGTGTCGCATGAAATGAAATACCGTGAGAATGTTCATGGTGTAAAAGTTATTGTGTACCTTGAATTCTATTACCTATCTTTTCTAAGAAATTAGGTGGCAACGTGGTCAAAGGAGTGCTTGTCGACATCATTACCAAAAGAAATTGTTATAAACATTAAACAGCCAGAAATAACAAATGAAATACCGTAAGAATGTTCATGGTTTAAAAGTTATTCTGTACCTTGAATTCTATTACCTACCTTTTCTAAGAAATTAGATGGCTACATGGTCAAAGGAGTGCTTGTCGACATTATTGGAAAAAGAAGTTGTTGTAAACATTACACAGCCAGAAATAATTTAAAGCGTGCGAATGTTCATGGTTCAAAAGTTATTCTGTATCTTCAGTTCTATTAATTATTGTTGCTAACAAATTAGATGGCAAGATGGTCAAAGGAGTGCTTATCGACATAGTTGGCAAAAAGAATTGTTATAAACATTGACCATCTAGAAATAATCAATTTACCAGTTAAGTGTGTTCGATAAATTAATGCATGCGAATATTCATGGCTTAAAAGTTATTCTGTATCTCGAGTTCTACAATTTATTTTTACTAAATAAATAGATGGCAAGATGGTCAAGGGAGTACTTGTTGATATCATTACCAAAAGAAATTCTTATAAACATTAAACAGCCAGAAATAACAAATTTATCAACAATTACTATCACGGCGATCGAGATCTACCGAAATTAATTGGGGTGGGAGAGTTGCGCACCGCGCACCGCGCAACTGAACTCGGCGGCCGCGCTCGGTCAGTCAGTCGAGGTGCGCATTCAGAAGGGAGCGGATGTGCTGCGGGACGAGAAGGGCGAAGGACCTTGGAGCTGCCCTGGCCCACCCTGACCACCTCGGCCCACTCTTGCCTATCATTCAGTTGACCAGGGATCCTCCAGAGCTGCACTGGACATTACTAGCCGACCTTGGTCTACCTTTAGCTAGCTTAAGGTGGACCAACGGTCATTTAAAATTTCCCTGGTCCACCTTAAGCTAGCTCGGGGTGGGCTTCTTGGAAACGGCGAGGTTCTTGGAAATTGTCTTCGCTCACCTTGATCAACTTTCAGCAGCTCTTTGTGAGTAACAATTCAAATATACACTTTCTGTTTTGAAATTCGTGTTCATTCAACGAACGCCGTCAATTATATTATTCCTGTATTTCTAATTCGAATTTGCTTCGGGACTTTTCAAAAGTTCCTCTTCTTGAAATTATATTATATTATATTTTTACCACAAAATTGGTATTCTGAAATTATATTATTTTATATTTTTGATATAAAATTGGTATCCCTCCGCTCGGAGGTCCCTCAGGGGCTCACTCACGGGTAGGGCCCGTGGGTGAGTACGGGTATTAGCGAACCCGGGGCGACCTAGATTGTAGGTCGTTGCGTCCCAATATCGTTCGATTTATTTTTGATTGAAATTGTTCGTCTTTCGAATTGAAAATGACTTCTGAACTTTTAAAAGTTCCTACTCTAAAATTGACATATCTGATTTAAAATTGGTATTCCTCCGAACGGAGGTCCCTCAGGGACTCGCTCACGGATGGGGCCGTGGGTGAGTTCGGGTATTGGCGAACCCGGGGCTACCCGAAGCGCCATTTCAGTAGTTTGAAGTTCTGACTTCAACTACTCTTGTTCAATTCTTGTTCGTTAGGCCGCACTCGTGTGCGGGGTTAGCTTGGCTCTCGTGAGCTGGTATTAGGTTGGCTCTCGTGAGCTGGTAGATTCGCACTCTTGTGCGTGTTAGGTAGGCCGTACTCGTGTACGGGGTTAGCTTGGCTCTCGTGAGCTGGTATTAGGTTGGCTCTCGTGAGCTGGTAGATTTACACTCTTGTGCGTGGTAGGTAGGCCGTACTCGTGTACGGGGTTTAGAGTTTTTATCTCGTCGTTTCTTTATTCTCATCGTTTTTCTCATCGTTTCGTCTCATCGTTTCTTCTCATCGTTTCTTCTC
>CM052117.1:2757093-2781854 GCA_028454245.1 Halictus quadricinctus | reverse complement strand
ATAATACCGATTGCCCAGGTCTCACCACGAGGAGGTTGCTGCAGAAGAGACCCGAAAGGAAACCAGAAGGAATTCAATACGTTTCCTTCTCACTCCCTTTCTTACAACGACGACTTACAATCTTATAAACTATATTTCGCTATAATGGAAAAGATTACTTTTCCACAGAAAGAAAAGTTCACTTTTCCATTTAGCGTATGTCGAGTAATTATTGCGAGGCAAAATGTGTGAATCGGAGAAGCAGTCTCCGATCCACAGGAGATCAAGAACGAATCAGGCAGATTTGTCTATTGACAAATTTTTTGACCATGTTCAAGGTACACAATAACTTTTAAACCATGAACATTCTCACGGTATTTCATTTCGTGCGACACGAAACAGCATAAGATGAGATGACTGAACTGGCCTATTCCTACATCTCGTCTGTAATATTAGTTCCACAATATTAGTTCCGACCGATACGGTAGGATGTGACACAAAGATGGTAAGGGTACTCTAGACACTCTAGAGCCCTGCGGACGTGAGACAAAAAAATACATTGGGTGATTGGTCTACTCCTGTACCTCGTCTGTGATGATACGTATTTTATTTTTTTCCAATTTTGTAGTTGCAAACTCTAGTTGTAAAAAATGGAAAACCCAGTTGTAAATGGAAGTTTAAAAGCCACTATCCTGAATATTAATTTAATAATGAGCTATTGTCATTAACACTATCTTAAATTTTTTCATATATTTAGCTATTGTTATTATTAATTAAAAAATTTTTCTTTCATGAATAAATATTTTTTCCATCTCAGCATCGTATTAGAACTATTTTTAAATAATTTTCTCGAAAACATTCTAGTTTACTCTTTATTTCACCGTTCTACTAATTTTTTATGGACTGCATTACTTTTACAACTCAATATCATAGTACCATCCATATAGAAAAGGCATGAATGGATGGATGTATAGATTGAATAGTATTATCAGAATTTCCTCTCTGGTGTAATTGTAGTTTACCGCTAGAGGACACTACCTTCAGGCTCGCATTACAAATTAACATAAAACTGTAAAATAAAACTACATTTAACTTTTGTTTTTAAACCAACTTATATATACATATCTTAATTGGACACGAACGGAAATATTTAAATGTATCTATGTATATTGAAATTATAACAAAATTTTAAATTTTTTTGAACTACACAAACGACCATGTGAAATGATCACGTGCTATGAGAATTTGTTCGAGTAATCCAAGATGGAAGACGGTGACAATAAAGCCGACGTTGGGCTGGATAAAGAGAAAAAGTCCTATGCCGGAATACCGGAGGCAGATTTTGTGGTAAGTGTAATGTAATGACTAATGATTATTATTACGTTTTACTATAAAATTATTATTATGGTGGAATTCTTACATATTTAAATTTCATTTTGTTATAATGAATGTTTTTATGGAGTGGCAATCCTTATGGCTGCCGATAAATATTTCTTTCAAACAGAAAAACAGGACTAATTTCAGTATACTTACTTAGCATTGTATTTCGTAAAAGTGATATTTTAGTTTTTCAATGTTACTCCACATAATAGTTTAACTACACTTCTTTTACACGACGAACCTTATATGGTTACAAAAGAAATAGACACCATGATATTTAAATTTTCTGAACTAAACCTGTAATTACCTCACTTGTAATTTTTTACATCATAGGACGATGTCGACGCTTTTATGGCAAAACCGGAAAATAAATCAGCAGACAAAGTACTGCAGATGTTGGATGAGAACCATAGTAAATATAAATTCATGGAATACAACTTGGTTAACAAGAGGAGACGGTTGAAAGCACAAATTCCAGACCTAGAGAGAGCACTGGAAATGATTAAGAAATTACAATTAGAGAAAAACAACAGCAAAGATTTAGAGACGCAGTTTCTTTTGTCTGAACAAGTTTATGCAAAAGCTGTTATTCCACCTACTGACAAAGTGTGTCTATGGTTAGGAGCTAATATAATGTTAGAATACACTCTCGATGACGCACAAGAAATGTTAACAAAGAACATTGAGGCAGCAAAAAGAAATTTGGGCTACGTGGAACACGATTTAGACTTTGTCAGAGATCAATTTACGACAACAGAAGTAAATATGGCTCGCATTCATAATTGGGAAGTGAAGCGCAGACAAGCAGCCACGAGTAAAGCGACATAAATTTTTCTTTTTGTTATGAATCTAATTTGCAACGATTGCCTAAAACCTAAAAAGTAATTATTTTAAAATTCAGAGATGTTATGTAAATCCATGTTACGATATTTATAATTTTGTAATGTTATCTCTTTCTTTTTTTTTTGTTACTATAGGTTACTTACATTGTCAAGAAAAGCGCCTGTAAATGAAAAACTCTGTCAGAGAATGTCAATGGAATAAAGGACTCAAACACGTTTAGGTTATAAGCTAGTTACACCAATATTTATGTATATTGTCAGAAATACATTTGAATTCTAACTTAACATGTTGTTTCATAGACTTATAATAATGTCTTTTATATTATCTACACAATATTTCAGCTTAAACTAGTTTTGATACTCACACGGCGAAAATATACACAACCAGTATATAATAAAAAAAAAATACACAACCCTTATAGAAATATCACATGAAACAAAATTTTAGTTGAATTATTATCTTCTATTTTAACATGTCCTTTTTTGTACTTCCATTACAAACTACGTCATTTATTTGTAGATACATTTAAATTTTCTGTAGAACCAATCGTCTATACTTTTATGATGTTAAAAATTAAATACAGATTTATGATTAATGGAATGTGCAAAACAAAATTCAATTTATCTTATGTCCTAAGATATCTTCAAAAAGGTTACTATTTCTGTTGTAAGGCACAAAATTTATCTAACTTCTTCAAGAAGTTAGCGTCCAGTAGGGACTAGCGTTGAGTTATGCATTAAAACTTTATGATTTAATTATTCTGCCTCTTCATCTGGTTCATACTTCAACAATTTTGTCTTTAGTTCAATAATCTTAGCTTTTGCATCCTCTAATTCTTTCCTTAACGTATCCATTTCCATATCAGTTTCTGTGATATTACCAATTCTTTGGCGAATGTATCTATTATTATGGTTAAGGAAATATTTGGTATGCACAAGACATTATTTATTAATAATGTTATTAGCTAATATGCTAATGTTCATTAAATGTTCATGTTTTAGCAGAAGGATACTCTAAAGGATCATCGGGTTTTTCAGGTTCTTCATACAAAGATACGAGTATCTTTGTTAGTGCTTCCATAACACCTGCCCTTTCAAGATATTTTCGAAATTCCTCTTTTTTAGAATCAGCAGGCTAAAACAATTAACGTACAAACATATTAAACAATTTAATAATATTAAAACCATTTACATTGTACATTGGCAGATGTAAATCGTGTTTCTAACAATTATAATAAAGATTATCACAAGCAATAAAGCAATTAGAATATACATATGTGTTATTAAAGAAATTATTGTGACAGCATTTCAAATGAACCTTCGCAATTGTTTCCTATATTTAATTCATTAATATAAGTTTGTATGATCCAAGTTAAAAGATAGTTACCTTCATATTAGCCATTTTTTATTCCGGATTACTATTAAACAAGTATTTTATCACTAAATTCTGAAGGTCGTACACCAAAATAAATTAATAAAATCTTAGTAGCACGTGCTTCTCAAATCATATGATGGTATAAATAACTAACGAAACATGTTCAGAACAAATGCTATATCACATTCGCGATTTTCAAAACAATGTATACTCTACGCTTTTTTAGAAAAAAATTGTTTACCATTATTTACCATTTTATTATATGTAAATATACTCTGCTGTGTTTCGTATATTTGGCTTCTTTCAAAGGCAAATCTTCGCTAAGTCTCTATACTATTCAAATGTTAAGGTACCTAGTCTGTTTCGATTGACAATAATATAGTCAAAGAAGACTCCCGCCTTGGCTGAAGCCCGACGCCATGTTGAATGTTTACATAATGCGATAGACCTCAAATAATTAAATCCAATTTTATGTTATAATAAAAATTAAGAAGTAACAAATTAAATTTGCATACAATGCTTAATACAATCTACATAATTTGCTTAATAGATTTCTTGATTGGAGAATTAGCTTAAATAGACTACAGCTAAGATACTGCAATCGTGAATGGAGTATATCGCAGTATTGACAATTTAAAATGGCGGACTTTTGTTTGTAGAATATTTTTTTGCGCAAACGTTAACAGGAAAGAGGGTTGAATATAAATATTTGTAATGAACTTATCGTAATGTTTTTTGGAAAAAAGGAAATGTTTATGCAGTTGGTATTGACATTGGCTATAGGCATTTGTTCGTCCATTGGTGATCACGGTTTAAAGTATGGGAAGTCTGCCGTGTCACGCGCGATATTTGACAATATTACTCATGCAATTGTCGGTGGCCTCACTTGGGCAACTATATTGAACTTGTCAAAAAAGTCTCTTGTACAAAACTTTTCGAGTATTTTTTGGTGTTTCTTTTTATCGTCTTTTATTGATATAGATCATTTTATTGCTGCATGGAGCTGGAATTTAAACGTAAGTAATGTCATTTTATATATAATGTCTATTCTGATCATTGTGATGGTAGAAATAATAAAAACACTAATCTAACTTTAAATTGTTTTTTATAGGATGCTACTCATCTAAAAAAGCGGCCATTTATGCACTGTACAACACTTCCTATTGTAATTTGGTCTCTGCTTAATTTTTATTCGAGTACATTTAATCATCCAAAGTTAAACTATTATTCTTGGATGATTTTGGCCAGCTTTTTAAGCCATCACATACGTGATGGCACACGGAGAGGTTTATGGTTCTGTCCTATAGGTTCTACAGAACCCATTCCTTATTATTTGTATTTAAGCATGAGTATGATACTTCCTCATGTGTTGCAATGGTTGATGATACCGCTGGAACATGAGTCCAAGATGTACAATAATGTAACACTGAACGATATAGTGTAAATGGTGTAAAAGCATCATCCGCTGATACTTGTATATATGTAATTTGTACAAATTCAATAAGGTAAATAATACATTCATTATGCGATTTGAATGAACGAGAATACATAGCATATTTTTTGTATAATATTTATACGTTTTAAAACTGTTATTGTAATTACTATTGGCTTCTATTAAGAGATTTAAGAAAGATGTTATATCAAGTAGATATTTATTATGTATTTTTCTAAATCCTTAAAATATAATAGAATCTGTAAATCTGCTACGCTTGTTTTACCTACACGATTTAAAAAGAGTGAATGCACATTGGGTTGTGACATAAATTTATCCGGTTATCTTCGTATCTCCTTTTCATTTATTAATATAGCAGAGAATTACAATCAATCAATTATAAAATCAATCGACTATAAGAAGTTTTTATTTGGTCACAGTTATCTACATTTTCAATGAGTTACAACTAAATGGTTAAAATTAAAACATATTTACATATATTTGCAACCTTAAAAATTTATGTTAGAATCCAATACATTCTGCAATTACTTTACATTTTTTGAAACACAATCTCTCGTACTATATTTCATTTAAATAACGTTTGGATTTTTAATTACGTTCGAGTCTGTGCCAAACAAAACTCCCTGATGTTGAAATTGATTTTTCATGTAGCATTGAGCATTTTTTTTTAATACAGCAACCCTCCGTCTCCGTATCAGAAAACCGCTATCATTGAAAATTATTTAAATAAATTAGTGCAACTAAAAGATGAAGAAAAATAATTTCCGATCGACACCGTTGACTTGCATGTAGAACTTGCGTAACGAAAAAAGACTTCTTACGACCGCTATGTTTACATAGTTGTTTTCATAGACAGGTGTTCGAAGTAGATTGTCATTCACGTCTGCCAGTGTATGGTGTTTTCGTGTACGCGACAGGTCGTCGTTTGACTCCGATACAAATGAAATAACTTAACGATACCCACGTAAATTGTGGCGCGTGTGGACCCGATCGGTGAGCGCGCGGAGGACGCGGATACCCTTGCAAGAAGTCAGCCGCGCACGCACGTGTGTACATATACACCTACCACAGCCTGGAGGGGTTTATCAGCATTCAGCATTGCTTTGCTGGCACTGTTACACACTTTGCTTCGCTCTCGTCTCGGTCTCATACAGTGCTCATTTAGCTAACCACCTATACCGCTGAAAAACGGTGCAAGTGATCGAGTGCCTCGCTTCAGGAAGAAAGGATCTCGGTACCGGAAGCACTGAGCGTGTTATTATTGTCCGATATCTTCCGTGTTTTCACTCGGCTGATATTCAATTTATACACCCGCAAAACTTACATTTTGTGCTTAACAGACGATAATTTAATTATTGTGGAAAAAACGTTTGTGCTGTATCGAAGAGTTTCCACTAAACTAAAATTATCAAATTACGTCATCGATGGTTCACAGGATACGTCAAAGATTTGTCGCTTTATGTGATTCGTTCGATTGTATTTCAAACACGCTTTCTACATGGAGATATGTCGATTCCGCTGAATACGAGGTCTACAATGCCACGAGATTTTTGCAGATATCAAATCCGCAACGATAACGCGCTGATACCGGTATCTTGATTGTGACCGTCCAGTCCCAGTATTGTCTCCAGAGGGGTTGTCTATTTCGCTCTAACTTCGCTATATATTTACCATGGTGAGTACACACGCCGGATTCTACTACTTTTTCTGTCGTTCTACGTAAACTCATTCGACGTCGAAATTCTCGACTGACCGTAAATCGTTCGAACCGATATAAACCAGCCATAGTTTCCCTCAATATATAGAGTGACTGGAAATTTTACCAAGAATTAGAACTCGTTTCGTTTATGAGCAAAACTGGGGAAAAATAAGTTCATTCAACATTTGCAAAACTCAACTGGCCTTGCTCGTGACACGTTCGTATTAGTCACTTGCTCGTTACATATCATTTACATAACGTTTATGTATCGACCTTCCTGATTTTCAAAATTACCGTATCCAATACACCCGGCGTTTTTTTTATACAGTGTATGCAATATAAATATCGTAAAAGTCGGGAATTATACGGCAATTACTGTGCTTATATCAATTATACTTATTTTTAAAGCATAATTAACAAAATTGAATATCTCTTTCTTAATATTCATTATGCTCTAAAAATAAGTGTAATATAAGCTCAGTAATTGGCACCCTCATAGTAACTGGGTCCCTTTATCGTAACAATTACTTGTAGTAATCTTAGATTAATCTAACCAAAAAATACATGGAACAATCCGCGTGTCAAGGTCAGCAATCTCGAAACTGACAATCAGAGGAACAAGTGAGTTTCGTCGAATCACCCCAGACGTGTCGATCATATGAATTAATATTATTATAACTCCGTTTCGCACGACTTCCAGTATGCAGACAATTAATCAAACTAGTAGTGGACTGTTGCGTGGTGCATCGCGTTCGTATAAGCGCTTTCACAAGGATCGGGGCTAATCATAGAACCATAATAAAAGCTTGTTTTGTAACACTAATTACGACCACTCGAGCGGTCGCCCATTTGAGATGCAACTATGCGGCTTCAAGGTTGGACTGGCGCAAGAAGAATCACAGAAAACTATGCGATGAAAGCGATTCGCGGGACGCGTAAACAATTCTATGCAATTTCGCGTAGGAATGAGCGGGAGTGACCGGGGCGACATATACGCACAAGGATATACCGATCATTCGTTCGCTTTCGAACTTATTTCCCAGGACAAGATGATCCCGCGAACCGTCGGGTCTCACTTCCGCCTGTGGCTTGTTTGTTTGTCCCTTTTCCGATTCAGCACATCACATCCACACGTTAAATGCGGGTTGCGACATGCTGGTTCGAGGAAGTGCAAAACAACGATGCGTGACGAAGATCTTTCACATTCTTGCATTCTCATTTCATACTGACTGCGTTAACCGTCTATTATTCAAGAGGTGTCCGAGTTTTGACACATTCGGAATTCTTTGGTACTATAGTCAATTCTGGATCCATTGTGTCATCATGTAGCCGTTCGTTCAAGGACGAATGCCGGAAAGAATTGGATCGGCAGATAACACATTAAAGTGATAGGAACACACGCTTCCTAGAACTGTATGCTGTAATGTAAATTTACGATGTGTTTTTCTTTTTTTCGAAACGTTATCGGATATCGGAAATTGTCAGATCGCACGGATTGTGTTAATCGAAAGATAGGGTACGGGACCCAATTACTGTGGAGGTACCAGTCATTGTGCATATTAGAGTGGCTCTCATTTTCAACATTTGAATTTACTTTTCGCCACCTCCCCCCCCCCAGGGTTGTTCCAATTAATAAAAAAAGATTTGTGCAAAGTTTGAGCACCTGTGGATAACGGAAAAGGTGCCCCTGGGCCGTTAACCATTACAATAATCAATTCAATTTTGAAAATAATTTTTGTCAAGTGTAAATAAGAGGCACCCTAGTGTCTATATTGATTATACTTATTTTTAAAGCATAATTCTATATCTATTTTCTACCTTAAAAATAAGTATAATTAATATAGGCACGGTGATTTGTACCCCCAGAGTAATTGAGTCCCTTACCGTGCGATGTGGTAGAACGAATTCCTTCGATACGATAATGAATAACAACGATGCGGTTTCGATGAAATAACTTGTTGTTATCGTCACCATTTAAGAGCTATTTGTCCAACATTCCAGGAAGTCAACGAGTTGTTGCTGTATTTCGCTGTAGCGTGCGGAGTCATCGCAGGTGCTCTATTACTTCTATTCATTTTGGTGATCACACTTTTTGTGAAACTGAATCGACTAGCAGCTGACGGGTGAGTACACGCTTCTCAAAACCGATTGAAACTGTTTTCTTTATTTTGTGCACGCAAAACTCCACACCACAGTTCCAACAACCTAGTGTAAACTCATTTCGTGAACAATCCCATTGAGCTTCGCTACGAAACATACCACGCGGAAAGCTTTGCTTTTTAAAACACTTCGTTGCGAAGTATATATTTTGTTTTTCTTTTGTGAAACGTCTGACTAAAATTCTCATTGAAATTATACGTGTTAGTTGCATAGCCGACGTTTCGTTTTGTTGGGACGAGCCACGTTCTCGACGATGTAGGCCGAAAATCGGGATATGTCACGTAAGATTCACACGATTGATTGTCAAATTCATGGCTGCTCCGTATAGGTACGGAACAGAAAGCATTTAGTAATACCTACCGTGACTCACTGCGCGCTACGTTGATATCGTATCTGTAGTGCGACGCGACATGATTGTTTAGCTTATCTCGTTAGAAGAATGTGAGATGGGTACAGAAGTATAAGAGACGATCGCACGCGACCGCATTCACTTTTTGTAATTACTTTCCGATCCGAAGAAAGATTGCTTCGACCCGTTGCAGTATAATTCATTTCATTTGAAAAAAGTACATACACGAAACCGAAAATAACATAACATAACATTACATAACACTTATAACATTTTAACATTTTAGACAAAAACTAAAATATAATCTAATGAGTTTATTTTCTACTTCTGTCGACTAAATAAGGAATTTTGTCAGATTTTTTATGAGAACTGCAAAGGGTTAGATTAAATTCTGTGAAAACGGTTTTAAGCTAAATGTTAAATACAAAGTTACTATTGTGTTGGGTTGTAACGTAAATTCGTTCGGTTGCAAATATGAATGTGTCCTAATTTTAATGAAATCTAGTTACGACTAGACAGCGGATCTTTATGCAAAATGAAAATTTTCTACCTGAATTGCAACAAATTGAAGTGAAATAGAAATTAATTTTCATTCTTAGTATGTTAAATAGGTATTCTTAAATTCTTCTAATGTTTTGACTGGTTTAAATTGTATCTACTCATTTTTGTCATAAACGCATAAAATTCGCTATCTAGTCATGACTCATTATAAGAAGAAACCGTCTGCAATCAGGAATTATAAAGTAGATTTAACATAATTTTGTACTGTGTTAGTAGATAAAAAGAGATACCGAACATAATCGAACGTATTTATGTTACGGCCCAATATAATGAATTTCCTTTACGCGAGACTGTTTTATTAAATTGTTTGATTTTTTTAGATCGAATCAGTTGAATAGACAAACGAGTATGATGGCGGACTTTTGTTATACGAATCCCACGATCGTGCCAGGGGAACTGCTATCTCGCCGTGGTTTCTCGATGTATAGTGGTTCGGAAAATATTAACGACGACTACGGAATAAAGAGCAAAGAACATTATGGCACTTATCACGAGGCAAGATCGAAATTTTGAGAGGAAGGTGTAAGTGTCGAAGAACTCCATCGATTGCGTGTTTCGCGTAACACTGACGGCGGCTATTCATTAAATTAGAGTAGTCGGTTATACTCTGCGTTAATTCGTAAAGAATAAGACTCGCATAAATCTAATCATATTATCATTTGCCATACAAGTTATTTATCTACACATATATAATTATTTATATAAAACTTCGTTGTCATTTTGGTTAGTGTTATCGAACTCATT
Source organism: Halictus quadricinctus (assembly GCA_028454245.1). Taxonomy (NCBI): domain Eukaryota; kingdom Metazoa; phylum Arthropoda; class Insecta; order Hymenoptera; family Halictidae; genus Halictus; species Halictus quadricinctus. The sequence continues at coordinate 2,771,312 of CM052117.1, read as the reverse complement.
CCAAACGCCAAGACAATTTTAGGTTAATCGGTGTATTAAGCAATGTATTCACTGACAGAAAGTCGTACTTAATTAGACTATAACAAATATTGTTTTGAAACTAAGTATCTACACTATATCCGATGAGTGGAAGAATGAAAATTTTCCGATTAGTTTACTCGATCATCGGCAGATGTCGCCACGTACATTAGTCCGCTGGATATAAAGCGGCGAACTGTTTGCGTTCATAGCAACAGACATCAAAGAATTATAAAAACCAAAAATCAATCGAGTAAATTGCAATAAATGTTGTTCGGTACCTCTCATAACTTTTTCAATCATTTATTTCGCACTGATTCTCTATACTCTGTAGCGATCGAATCCCAAACCAGTGTGCCTAAAATGAGATCTCTCTTGTTTGTAATTTACAAATTGTAAATTATATCGTTTGTAGTAAATATAACCATGTTACATATTTATCTTTTTCATTATCATTTATACTAACTAACAGCAACACTCTCGTTGAAGTTCTTTCGAATTAGTTTCAACCATTTCTCGAGTCGAGCGATTCACGTAACAGGATTGACGATGCTCAAAAGATATGATACGTTCTTAAACAATTCTTGCCGTTCTAATAACACCGATAAAGCAACGACATTCGCATAAACTCAGTGTTATTCTACACGGTTCGCGATTGTTCCTGCCAAGTGGATCACTCTGACTCTTCACGGGAGTCGCCAGCGTGCTATCGTTTACTTACTTCCCCGACATCGTGTGTGTTCCAGTAACTGCTCCCTCTCTATCCGGTGTCGTCTTCGGAAATGTAACACCTTCCCATTACCTTCGTCCCCATAGCTCTCAAATTCAGGCTCCTAGTATCACGAGTAGAAGAATCGTCGAATCAAACCAAAGCAAAGCTGTTCAGAGTTTGCCCGTACGGGCAGCGATTTTCTTGCTCTGGGCGTACACATAACGACGGGCAAGGCTTGCATATATTTGTCACACGCATTGTCACAGCTACGTGGCCAGCTACGGCTGTGCTATGGTCTACCTCCACTCCACTAAGTCACTTGCCCGTAGGTGCTCACGGGCATCGGCGGGCGCTCTTGAGCAGCTCTGGTGTAGAGCATGAAAATATCCTAAAATCGTTGGTAGGGGAAGAAGGAAAGTGGAAGGAGTGAAAGTACTGTAGAGATGGATAGATAAGGTTTCGTTGTGTGCGCGTCAGGTAGGATAGTGGAGGGTGAATCGAGCTACTAATTGTCAGGATGAGCGCGCACATGGACAATCGCACGAGGAAAATCTGTGCGGTGGTGCTCGCTCGCACTCATAGGTACTTGCTGGTCGGTTTTAGAGCGGAAGTGGAGCACCTTCCGGCCGGTACACGCGACGTCTTCGGAGTGGGTGGCGATGAGGACGTAGGTAGGGATACAGACGATGTTACGGGGAGTAGGCAATAGCATGGGGATAGGCCGTAATTGGTATAAAATCATCGAGCAAACACATCGGACAAGACAGCCCGAGGGTTGTGGGCGGCGTTACGTGCCGTTGCCCTGGTTACCGTGGGGCGACTCTGCTAAAGCACCCCTTCGCCTTGATTGCGCACAGGCCCATCCCCCGTACGTATGTACCATATGCGTGTGTGTGTATATACAGGGGATTCCGTTGTGTTCCCCGCGTTATTCCGTACACCTACACTCCGCGAAAGCACCACCTGGCCTCTACATGCCAAATTTACAATACGCTTGCATCGCACCGCCACGTTTTTCCGTGTGCGTGTGTGCGCGCGCGAGCGAGTAGTGTGTGCGTGTGTGCCGTGAACATAATCGTGTGCGTGAAACTATCTGTAACCGGTAGCGTACCATCGCCACCGAGATCCTTCGGTCATCGTATTTCGGAAAATATCTCGAGCTTCCGCTCCGAGGGAAACATCCGAGATACATATAAGTACATAGTTGCACGCGCGACTTTATCGGGAATTTATTCCAGCTACAGCGGTCCTTGGAAGAATCTGGGTTATCCGTTTGTCGTGTTCAAGTACGATAAGATGTTCCATTTTTTTCTCCCATTGTCTCTTCGAATCGAAATTATACTGTATTATAATGTGCCAGTGATTACGAAAGTCATGTTTTATTTCTTCGAGATATTTACACTTCTGCGTCTGATTAGATAAAAACATATTTTACCATGATAATGGTTAATTTGTAATATATAATATTTAATTTTTCGATCCAATTATCAGCAAAATCAATCGACGTAACACACAACAAGCAAAAAGACGAATTTCTTCGAAATTTTGACTTACACCAGTTTCATAATAATAATTAAAATTTAGCCTGATGGTCGAATAATAGGATGATACAAATGATTGTAAAACTTGTTATAGTAAAACAATGGCAAGAGCATATTTCACGTTATGGCGGTTGAGTATACAATGTGACGATACACGTTTCAACGAGACAGATGAATAAATAAATCAAATCTTATTAATTTTATAAGACAATGTATACTAGCCAAATGTCCGGTAGTGTTAAACTATTTCTTCGAAAAAGTTAATGTATTATAAGTAGGATCACGAATATTGCGTTCATTGTTTACGCGTGAAACGATCTAAGGCAACAAGAATGATATAAAGCTATTTTTCTAATTTTTCGCTCGGCAAAGGCTAACGAAGTATGCAACTAAAAACTGTATGATTATGTTATCCGATGTTTTAACACATTCGCGACCGCTGACTCACATTTTTAATTCTATTCCTGATTGCCGCTGACGTGAATTCACGTCCTGTAATTTTTGTTTCTGAATGCGGCAACACTAATTAATTTAGTAAATTAATTAATCCTTGCTTTAGCGATACAAGTTTTCATTATTTTCGCCGGTACTCAGTATTAGAAACGGAAAAAATTTGCCAGTCGCGAATGTGTTAAAATGGTAGACACAGAAGCCTAGAGAAAAATTGTTAAAGTCCCCCCGATAATATTCGAATGTCCCCCTACGTGGATGCGATTAAGTGTTTTGATTGCGCACGCAACTTGTCGAGTGTTTAGCTTAACCACACCCTGCGGATCCGCGTTTATGTTCCTAATCGTCCGGGATTACAGATAGTTTCGCTCTGCTTCTCATAAACCACGGCACGGGACATATGTTGTTCTTTCAGCATTCAAGCGTGCCATAGAATGTTGATCTTTCGTTCTTGCCACGAAATATAATAAGATACACTGCACGTGTCGTTGAAACCTTTAATCCATTTAATCTTCAAAACAGTTTTTAAAATAATCTTTCAAAAAATCTCTTCATCATACGTAATAAAAAAAATGGATGATTAACGAAAATCCAAAGCGAACATTTTAATTATAAGAAAAACTATTGAAATATTGTTCAAACACAGTCGTATAAATGTTAATTTTTTTGAGAGAGAGATAGAGAAATATTTTAATTTTTTTTTTAAATTTTCTGACTCAAAACATTGTTTGGACAACGATTTCATTTCTGACATTTTTAATAACACAATAGAAGTTTTCGTTTTCCACGTAGACATTTATTTCTTTTTTAAATGATTTTAATGAATTAGCGGAAAAATAGATTTTTGGAAAATCAAAAACCAGGATACCTCCTAAGGGGAGGTTCCCGGCTAGGAAGTTAAAGAAATGATCATTTTCAAGACTTTTTCCTAGCAAAATAAATAAGCGTAATAATAAGCATTATGATCATTTTCAGAACTTTTGTTCTAGCGTAATAATATCCGTGGTTTTCGGAATTTGTCAGACAGGGTGGTCCAGTGCATATTGGCAGATCTTTATCTCCGTTGTTTTTGAAAATATGAAAGAACTTCATGAACCAAAATTTTTCAGTATAAAGAGGACTACGATATGACAATAACAGTTTTTTTGTAGGTGAAAGAGTTTCGGAGTATTAAAAGTATTAACCTATGTATGTCGAAAAATGATTAACCCTTAGCACTCGAATGGCGACTGTAAGGTGCCACCAAAAATTCCTGTATCATTATTCAAAATATTGTTTACATTATTGTTTGTATTTAATAAATTACTAAACATTTCAATACTTTACGAGTAAATGACACCATTTTCGTATGTATAGCACGACAAAATATATATAGAAGGGAAATATTCTAGGTCGGAAAAAATGTTTCGTTTTGGAGTTAAAATGGCTTCGAGTGCAAAGGGTTAATTTAGGAAATATTTCAAGTGGATCAGTAATTCTACGATAAAATCAGCAAACTAATTTTCATTTAATAAAAAAATAAACATCACTTCAACTTGTTTTAGTATCATTTTTTCAGAAATACCTTCGCGTTCTGTTTAAAAAAAGTAATAGAGTCCTAGGTCGAGAACGGGTTGGTTTAGAAGTTATTAATTTTCTGTAGACTCACACAGGAGTTCGAACACTGTGCAAAGTTTCGATGTGACGTGAACGTTGCTGAACGCCGCCGGCAAACGGTGGATCCCGGGACGAATGATCGCACAATTTCACAGAATCGTGGCTGCGTCGCATTCGCCGGATGAAGAATTTAACGAGCCGCACGCGGCTCGCCCTCCTCCGGTGCGATCGCCGTTCCAGTCACACACGCCCGATAATAGCAGCCCTCGCGAACGTTGAACGCCCTTAGTCACTGTTCTCCGTTCTCGTAGTTACATCAACATCATCTACGATGTAAATTCATAGATCCGTCCTCGTCTACTCAATAAAACGCACGTAGTCTCTAGCTGTTCGCAAAAACGAAAGATATCAAGAAATGGTTGAAACAAAAGTTATTCCGTTTCTAGAGCTGCGTGTAAAGTTTTTTGAAAAAATTATTCCTCTTAGAAAATTGAATTACCAATTTTTTTTTCTCAAAAAATTTACACGCAGCTTTATAGATCTCGAGAAACTATATAACTTTTATTTCAAACATTTTTTGATATCTTCTGTTCTTGCAACTTAGAAGCACGTACATGGAAACGGCGCACAGTGGTTCTTTTTATCGATTTAGTTGACCAAAATTATGTATAATGTTTAATGGTCCCAGAACGTTTTCAGATTGTATACAATACCATTTTATATTTGTTTAAGTATTTTAAAAACATTTTTCAATACTTTTTGGTACGTTTTTAAATAAAAAGCAATACATTGTTGAATTAAGCCATAGAAATTAATAATAGGGTACTTACAATTGTTTTTGAAGCTTGTAAAGTAGAATCAGAAGTTGTATCACAATTTTCACTTAAAGACTGCTTTGAATTAGGTGAATCTTGCTCGGAATCTGGAGCTGTACTGCGAAGATTTTCTGCTGGTAAAAGCATGTCCAAGGTTTCACTTGAAAACGGCTATGTTTATGTCCTTGGTGTGTTTCTCATTCCAGTCAAAAGGGGGTCGGGAGGTAATAATAATCTGTTGATTATATCCAAATTATTTGTAAAACTTAATAAGACGTAAGGGCCGCTCGGCGCGCGCGGTAAAAAATGCTGTGAAAAGCAGGCGGGTAAATTCGGGCAGCCAGTTTTTGTGTTACTGTAAGCCCGAACCTATGCCAATTACAATCATGCTAAAAAAAGTGCCCGGACGCACCTGGAAGCACACCTTAATTACTCATGAAGTATTACAATCGTAACAAATATTATTTGCATACTAATCATATTGAAATGCAAATAATTACCAAAGGATATACAATAAAAAGGTACAAAATTATTGAAAGTATAATCCATACTTGCAAAACTTTCATACTGGAAAAAAGCTGTTTCATAGAATTTTCGATAAAGTACAGGGCTTCCACGGGTGCCAGAGTGATAAAAAAAATATTACTACATTGTCCCCCGTATATTAAACTATAACCAGCAATTAAAATTTTACACTGTAGGTAAAATTTTTGAAATCGTCTTTTGATTAGCTAAATCGATGAAAAGGACCACAGTGGGACGGATCGGACGAAAGGGTTGATATCTCCCTCATAGATCGAGTCCGTTTTGAAATTCGAAATTATTGAAATTAAAATACCCTTTTCGATCGACCTGGTCGAAATTCCAATTATACGCAGGAAACAAGACTCGACTAGCGAAACCTGCCTTTTTCGATTTCTCTTTAATGGCGCGGCTAGGCTGACGGCGATTATAAAAAGGCACGTGCCTCAGTTCATGAGCGACCCCATGCAGGCAAGCACGCGACCACCGAAAGCTAACCGAAGAATCGTACGAGGCACAATTAATTTATTGTTCGTGACGGACCAGTGACAATTGGGGCGAACGCAGGAGAAAAACAGGATCGTTGTTTTCTTCTGTTTCGTCGAAGGGGCGCCGAGACCGGATACTGGGACATGATCCTTTACTATGCCTTTGTCACCGGTTAACCAATCATTTGTGCTGGGCGGCTTAGCTTCTCACGATTTCACTGCAGCACTTTTAATTAATGATTAATGAATATATTGCATTAATAATGTAATGTGCGAAGGTTTACGCAAATTCCAATTTTTAAGGGTGAGCGACTCAGTTACTGTGGGGGTACCAATCACCGTGCCTATATTAATTATACTTATTTTTAAAGCATAATGAATATTCAAAAAAGAGATATATAACGTATGTGTTAACTGATTTTAATGAAAAAATTTGATATCTCTTGAATATTTCTTACGTTTTAGAAATAAATATAATTAATGTAGGCACAGTAATTGGACACCCTAACCTAGGCTATTTTAAAAGAAGTGGAATTAGATAAAGGAAGGATCTAAAATTTGATTTTTCTTCCCATGGTAATAATGAAGTTAGTATGCTATCGTTGTTTTTGAAAATTTATAAATAATTGCATCAACGTTATTAACTAGCCTCTAGTTATTGAATTCACAAATAAGGGTGTACGTCGCATGGATTATTATGTACATATGACGGAGACCCTTAGTGTAATACGTAGTATCTTCAATATATAGAATTACATTAATTTTTGGGCACTTTTAGAAGGACGGTGATATTATTACTGGTGTATAAAAATGGATATCCTTCTCCCATCCTAATATCATGTAATTAAATGTTGGGTTACAAATCCTTGGCCCATTTTTTTCAAACATCTAGAATGTGTAAAAATTACACTCGAATAAAGCTTTTATAAAAAGCTATGCCTTTTATTGAATTTATTCCTTAAAAATGTATTTGTTCCTCTCTTTTCTTATAAACAATTTTGTATACGATATTAAGGTTAAATACTAAAAATATTCAGGATAAACTTTGGGAAAGTACAGATCTTAGTCATGCACATTATTCTTCTGAAGAAAAGAGAATTAATTTTCTAATTGTTCCACAACTTCAGATTCGATAAATATTTACATGAAATTTTATTTATTTGTAAGAGGTAAAACGGGACTCACAGAATAGTGGAGTTTTTCAGTTTTTGCGAGACCATATGTTTCGGCCTAATCTCCATAATTCGGTAAAGAGGAAATATATGGTGTACTCCCGATAGCGTTATTTATATTTCACTGGTACCTACGGGAGAAGAAATTAGAGGTAAATGGGGAATCCCCGCAATGAAAAGGAAATCCTACCACCTGTGAAGGGGCTACGGTTGAATGGTCCGCAGGCAGGTATTCGAGGTGTAAACATTAATGGCCCATTGAAAACCGATTCATTGTGAAATTACTTGGAATGATTTGTAACAGGCACTTGGCGGATGAGTCAACGAAGGACAAGTGAGTGTCGCTGTGTACTGCAGAAAATAATAATTTCGGTTACAAGTTATCGTAATATGTTTCAGTAAATATTTATTAAACACAATAAGAGATTTAGTTATATTCCCTAAAAAAATAATAGTAATTCGAGAAAAGCGAATCTGACCAACCTCGCGGAATAAAATTTAAAGAAAAAAGGAATCAGGATTTATCAGAAAATGGCTCCTTGAATGTCACCTTAATTTCAATCACATAGTGCGTCAAATTGATGTTGCATAATGAACATCGAAATTCTAAATTTAATATATCACGATGGAATATTATAAGTTGAGATATGAGGCGAAGTTGATCAGCTCGATTTTTCAGATAACGTCATTTGAAATAGTTGTAAACAAATGAATGCGAACAGAATTTCCGTAGAGATAAAATATTTTTGTGCTCGCTTAAAAAATTCAAAGGGGTTCACTTAATCGAGTCGAGGTTAATTAAATCGAGATTTATTAAACTGGTTTATTGCAAACATGTCTCTTGCAATTGTAATTCCAATCAACAACTTACGTTCGGGAACAAACGTTTACTTGTCTAAAGAGGATGTTCAATGAACGTATGGCAATGAGCTGAATTGTCAGAGGAAAATATGACTATATTCTCTCGCGTAGGTATGCAGCGCGCGCAATACTTGTACAATATTTACAACGCTTACAATTCGAATTGTCGTGGAACGGCGACAATTCCCCGCTGTACGAATTGTGTCTCGCTTAATTTACATCGATATAAATAATAAGAATAAGATTACGGTGTATACACGCGTTTTATACAAGCGGTGAACTTCCTCGAACGGATATGTGCCCGAGAAACATTTTAAAATACTTCTCGACGATTCAAGTGCACTGGAGACGTCCAGGATACCACTATACAGGGTGTCCAAAAAATGTTGCATTTCCTTGAAATCGGCGAATCCCGAGGTCATTCCAAGTAACTTTTTCCTTCTACAAAAATCTTCTCCGCGGCTTCGAAAAACGCGGGCCAATCAGGACTAGTCCCGCTGAGCGGAGCGTTGGCATTGGCCAAGCCGAAATCCGTCCGCTATAGCCGCGCCCTGATTGGTCCGTGTTTTTCGTTAATAACTTCTTAACAAAGCCGCGGAGAATATTTTCGCAAAGGGAAAAGTTTCTTCAAATCACCTCAGGGATTACCCCTTCGAAGGAAATACATTTTCGGCACACCCTGTATACAAAACAGTAAGTACTTTTATCGGTCCTCGCGTGCGTCAAACAAACGCGAATAAAAATATAACAGCGCTTACATTTTTCGTAACATTTTTTTTCTTTCTCGTTCGTTTGTTTGTTTGTTTTTGTTCCAATAAGAAGGGCGTGTTTCTTTGGTCGGTTGGTACAAGCACCGGTCAGTCTTCGGATCCTATGTTAGAAATATCAAATATGTACATGTCCTTAGGTGTTACGACAACTACGTAATTTACAGGCCAACGATTATGTACATACATCGCGCTACGCTGCCATCTTGAAAACAATCCGACGTTACTTTCCGATTCTTTTCTTCTTCTCCTTCTTCTTCTATTTATTTACAGAAACAACGCCTGTAAACTAGATTCACTGACGAACACATCCGCACGTACCAGCGGAACACCTTTCGCGTCTTAAATCATGCGAATGAACCGTGCGTGTCTGCCTGTCCGCCGCGAGCACGAAAATTTCGGCCGATCCACGTCCAGCGTGAATTACAGCGGAAATTCGTCTCGTCGAGTCCGAGAGAACTCGAGCCTCGAATCTTCGTTACAGCGAATCGTACTCGCTCATTCGCTCGAATCGCTCGGCCAAATACGTACGCTCTATTAAACGAACAAACGCAATAATACGTATCAACGTTAAAAGAAATTTTGACTAAACATAAGGATCAAAGGAGAGTACACTTACGAGTTAACTAGCAACAATTCTCGCGACGCGTCTAGTAAATATCGTCAGTAATAAAATAGTCGGACGAGGATAGAAACAACAAACTGAATCGCGTTACACGATTTTTAAGGATATGTAAACCGTATCTATCGACAAATCGAAACGGCGGACCCCTTGCGACCATAATTGGACAGGAATCCTACTCGTAGAAACATTTTTAATGCGATACCACCCCTCCGATCTTTGAGGAATTAGCGTAGCGTGTTTCAGTGTCGCCAGATGAGGGGAGGGAGCACGGATCGAGGGGAAAAAATGTTCCCCTCTCTCTGCTAGAACGGGTCACGTGACCGGGCCACGGCGTGGGGGAATAGCGCGGTAGAAGGGGAAATTAGAGTGGGGGGAACAAGTGTTGACGACACTGGCCTCGCTTCCTAGAAGCTTTAGTGCGCTTCGAACGAAAAAATTGATGTACCTTGATATGTGAATAAAGTATACGCAACAGATCTAAGGGACGATAGATCGGGCAACAAAGATGTGATCAGTCACTTTCCATTTCTATCGAAATAGAAAACCTTGGGCGATGCGTTTCATTGAGTATCAGCTGTACTAACAAACAATCCATGTTGTTACGTGGCAGAAATTTCTGATTTCGAGTTCGCTTCTGAATGCGATTGTTTGTTGACACACCTGACACGTCGATCGTTCACCAACGCGAATTTCCGCCGCGACAATTGTCGCAGGGAAATAGCGACGGTTGAATAACCGATCTTAATTGTCAACACGCGCAGAAGTCAATATTTAGAAATCGGATCGATGCACTTTCTCTCATTCCACCCTCATCCCCCTACACAGATGATTGTATGGAGTCACGTAAGCAACGGGTGGCACTGGCGTGTACGTCCTCAAACCAGCACTCACCTGGTGAACCTGTCCACCGTCTTGAGCGTCGATCACACCCCCGTATTGCTGCGACTCTACCCCAAGGTCGGCGCAATCGTTCACGCTCAAACGATTCTCCAAATTGTTCCGGCGATTGTTATTGTGTCCGGCCCCGTCCCGGATTTGCTGCGAGTCGACGATCACACTGGTGTAACCGGCCGGCGACGGTTCCAGGTGATGATGGGAGTGCTTCACGGGATTATTGTTCGTGCTATGGTGGTCGGATTGCGGGAGGTACGGTGCCTCGTGATGCTGAAGATTGCCAGCGGGCGCAGCGGTGTAATTGTCGTCGTTGTTGAAACCACAGTTCGGATACATGATCACGCCTTCGTTCAGGTTGGAGGACGCTGCGTCGGGCATATGATGCATATGATGACGACGATAAGGATGATAACGGGCTGGCAGAGATTGAAGACTCAGAGGACTTGGCAGGTGATTGTCTATGGCGTCGGTGCTGCCGCAAGAACTCGAAGAGGTCGAGTAAGGTCTCTTCTGCTGATTACTTTGAGGGCTGTGTTGCTGCTGCTGTTGCAGGCTGGTCAAGGACGTCGCGTGGTGCAGAAGGTGAGGGGGATGTTGACGGTCCTGCTGAGCATTCTGGGGACTGTGCTGTTGCAGATTCGTTAAGGAATTCGCGTGGTGCAGTAGATGAGGATGTTGCGTGTCTTGTTGCTGTTGAACCGATGCGAGGGGATCTTGATGCATGTCTAGCAGAAATAGTCATACTTCAGTGTTTTCGTGCAAAAATATGAAGCGCCTACTTCAACGCGTTTGCTACTATTATTTCATACTCTCACTATATTTTTAACACTGCGAAATTGATTACCAATTTCTTAGTTGTTGAGCTATTAGGACCTCTCAAGGGTTAATGGTAACAGTTTCAGAATTGTTTGAATATTTTCAAGTCAAAATGTCTGGTTCCTAATTTTTTCTTTCACAATTACTGAAATTATAAAAATGTTTTTGATTGAACTTCTTTATTCGAGCACACGTTAGAATAAAAATGGTACCAGGTTTGAATCAGTCGTATTTATTACTCGGTAGTTCTAGTGTTAAACTGGCAAAGCATGTCGCAAAGTATTTCCGGATTAAACGAGAGAAAGATTTTTCTTACCTCCGTATTGGTAAAACAGGTCGCAGTTATAGTAGGACCCATCTTGATGAGCGTTGCCGTTCACGCTGTGCGTCGCGTAAGGTGACGACAAATAATGGCTGTGATTGGTCGATCCGATGTACTCCGGATTCGAATAAGTGGTCACGTCCGTGTAATGATTATCGGGCGACTCCTTCGTCCTGTTCGGGAACGCGGGCGGACTGAGGTTTTGCTTGTCGAGATTGTTCGCACCTCCGCAGGGCGTCGGTGTCTCCAGGGCCGCGCTAGGCGGATTACCGGGGCTCGAGCAAGAGCATATCTGCTCTAAACTCAACGCCAGATCTTTGCACTCCCGCTCCGTTAACACATTGTTCACCGACACGATACAGTGAGGCCTCGAGCTTCTGGAATTGTGGACCACCGTGAAGCACGACTGCATCCACACCCATCCTCCCGACTTCGTTAGGAACCTGTAGTATTTTGTTGTTACTTGGCCCTTATTCAACACTGCGAACATTCGAAACGTACGTCGACGCGTCAGTACTATTGAGGATCGGTAGATCGTGCGGAACGAGTCGCGATAGATCGCGGTTGTCCGAACAAATCAAGGTTTCCGATAGTACAGTGATTTCTTTATATATGTCGCCAAGGCCTGGGTGATAAACGTCGCGGAATTATCCCCACTACCGAGGGGTGTACCCCGCGAGGAACCACGAAGCTCGAGAGACCTCGGACACCGTGGAGTGTAAACTTACATGACGCCGGCAAGACCCGTGTTGTGGACATATATCGAGAATTCACTGTATTAGGTTTGTTGCGTACGAAATGTCCGATTTTAGGAAGCAAATTTTATAAAGCGTTTTTAGGACGAAATGCTGCGACAGTTTACAGGTTTATTATATTTCCTCTGTCCCATAATAATACTAGCAGTTGATGAATTTAATTTGTCCTATAATAATAGCAGCAAAAGAAAATATATATAGAACGCAACATTTTATTATAAAAAAACTAGAATAAATTAAACAGTGAATTGAAAATATTACAACTAATTTTTATTTTGAGCGTTCAGATAGTTTCTGGATTTTTCAATTATTTAATTACTGCTTTTTTAATTTGTAGGTAAGATCCCTTGGCTGCGAAGCTTTGCCCAAAACACAGGAACCATTTAGATGTTTTTGTCTCGAATGATCTTAATGAACCCACCTACAGACACCATCAACAATCAAGCCTAAACTGTACCACGTTGCTAATGACCTCTGCCGAATATGCCTCTAATGAATATGATTTTTGGACCAAGTGCGGTGATTTATTAACGTACTATTCGTCGATGACAAGACAAAACTACGAAACAGAGATGACTGTGGATTTTATGCGTTTGTGACAAAAATAGTTGACTGCAATTTGGAATAATAAAAAGACTAAAAAAATTTGAGAATATCGATATGCAATTTATTAAAACTATTAAAGAGAGAAATAAATTGCTATTTGGTTTCTGTGCGTTGTAATTATTTTAAGGACATTTTTTAAGGACTATCCTGAACATGAAGAACGTGAATGACCGAAATATTCAATTTCTACCGTAATATAATCGAGAATTTTAGACTGCGGATCTTTATGCGTTTGTAGCAAAACTGAGTAGATAAAATTCAAAATTGAAGGAAAATTTAGAAAATTTAAAGATGTCAATATATTATTTTTCACCTATTAAAATTATTGAAGGAAGAAATAATATTCTACTTGGTTTCTGTTTCTTGAAATCGATGCAAACAATTTTTATTTTGTATAAAGATCCGCAGTCTAATGATTGTAATGATGCTTACTTTGATCAATAAGTTCATTTAGGAAAAAATTGCTTTTATTTAACGTTAGCATTAAAAATCGGACATTTCATATGTAACAGCCTAATATGTATAGTACACATATTATAAGTAGTGGAAAAATAAAAAGATTAATTTACATTGTATTAGGGGTTGCTGAAAAGTAGCTGCTACTTCGTTGCCTGCGAATCGACCATAACACGGAACAGGTAGCTCGGCCATGTCGCGAGAGTTAAGCAGATATTTAAAACGGAAAGCAATTTAGACCTGGCTTTAGATTCCAGCATAGATTGCAAGGCAGAGCGAGAGCAACGATAGGGTGAAAGAAAATTTTTGGGCGTAACGTCGATCGTACAATCCGCAGGCGCAGACATTAGTGGCATTATGTCAGGGCTCCCTTCGAGTTGTGCTCGTGAAACTGCGAGTCTGTTCAAACAGTGATAGCAGTAACAGCCTCCTCTCTCTCTCTCTCTCCTCTCTTGCCCTCTTCTACCACCCCTTTCATCCCTCTTTCGTTCCAACCACCCCCTCCATACCGACGTTCGTACACGTGCACACGTATACATGGGTGCACAGTCTCTCTTTTACTCTCTGCCCGTAGCGGCCGTAGCAGCATTGTTCAATCAATAATGTACACCCTGTATGTACTACGTGTGCACATACTTAGAGGTTAACGTGTTGGCGCGCGCCAGCACGAGCACGGGCACGGGCACGGGCACGGGCATGGGCACGGGCACGACCGCGCATGAACGCTCGAGAAAGGAGGAAAAAGAGGAGAAAAAGGGAAATGCTGTTATACTTGGCGGTGCTGGTTCTCCTCAAAACTCGGC
>CM052117.1:2742530-2756993 GCA_028454245.1 Halictus quadricinctus | reverse complement strand
AATATTTTAGATGATTATTTGGTATCTTATTTCAAATGAAATGTGCCCCCGACATGGACAAAAATTGATACTTCAATCTGCTGAATAGAAATCAATTTATACGAATAAACTTAAATTCAAATAAAAAATTGCATTTTGTTGTATTAGTTGTACGAATGTTGAAAAGTCTAAAATCTTGCTCGAAAGAAGCTTCTTTGCGACAATAAAATAGGAACTAACAATTATTAACACTAGATTTACGGGACCCAAAATGATGGATTCTAGTATTTTTAATTTGCAAATATTGAAATACTGAGATATTGTAAAGATGCATCCATGAGGAATAATTTAACAAATTGATTTCTTTGAGTATATATTACTAAAAATATGACTATAAATTTTGATAGATACATTCATGTTACTTTTATAAATGTAAAATAGTAATTTTTAGTCCTCCGTAAACCTAGTGTTAAACAAACTATTTAATTCCTCGAGTACTACGAATTTCACGGCTATTTATCTATTTCTTTGCTAATTTTGCAATTCAAAACGGTCTCGAGAAAAAGAGTCGTGGGGAAGGCGTCGAGTCCTTTTTCGTTCTCTTTTTTTTTTGTAAAATAAAAAGGGAATAAAGACGCGGCCGTATTCTAGAGGGATGCAGCCACTTGAAATTCAATTCACCGATGTCGTAAGAAGGGAGGCGAGACGGGAGAAGCTATTGTAACACTATAACAGCCCCCATGCTTTGCTTACAAAGCACCAGGGACTAACAATGCATTAAGTGCGCAATCACATCCATCTCATCCGATACTATTTGCCCTTTGCGCGTAAGTGTCCGGTGCCTGAATTAACAAAGAATAGCGTTTCATCCGTTTACCGCTAAGTGAAGTTTATTGCCGGCACGTGGTTCTGTCACACGCCGGCGCGGTGTTCGCTTGGAAAATCAATCGATTTGTTTCTCGTTATCTCGTGGGTTTACCAAGATGTTTAACCAATCTAACAAAGAGGATATCCTTCGACTAAATTTCTTCAAGAAATATCGGTTCGATAGCGAGCTCCATTGCGATACTTTATCATCAGGATGTCATTTTTGTTGTCGTTGATGCATTAAATTGTCTCTTATCTTCGGTCAGATGCTTCCTATCTAACTTTTAATTATTATTTTTTAGTGAACTGCGAATCTATGTTTTCATAAATTATAACAGTTTTCAAGAATTTATAAAACGCGGAACTAAGTGGAATTTGATATGATTTGATCTCATTTTCCGATTAGTATAACAAGAAATTCGGTTAAAATCGCGAAGATGATTGTTGTAGTATATTAAATATGAAGAATAGTACTGTATATATAGTAGACAAATATGACATAAGAGTCAATGATGTTCTAGACAAATATTAATAAAACGATGAATTATTTTGCCGTTTTACCAAACATAAAACTCGGAACTTTCAATCTCTATGTGATAATTATAACGAAATTTAAGTGGCATAACAAAGCAATACACAGTTTTTTCATATTTTTAACGGTGAAGGTAACAATCGACATTGCCACACAAATGCTCTGAATGCTTCCGTGTGATTAAACCTTTCCTTAAATCAGCCTTTAATCTGCTCATTTTGCACATTATAAAAGACAAACACATTTTTATATCTTCATTTTCTTTACATATGACAAGTTTTAGTATTTGTCTTTATGGTAAATGAAAATATTTACTACACTACAAATATGAATACTTAGCAGTATTAGTAAAACAAAACAAAGAATTTATGCAATATTTATGCCATTAAATTTGCCTCAAAGTAATATGCAACAAAGGGTGCCTGTATAAACTCTATTCAAACCTGATAATCCGGTAATCTGATACAGTTTTGTAGAATAATTTCACAATAATCTACGATGATTATTTCGAATGGCTATAAAATGAAATAACAGGTTATTTCAAATAATATTTTAAGTAATGTTATTTGAAAATTGATCACAGGCATGGTATTAATTATCACATAAAATAACATGATCTTTGAATTTCAAATAATGTTATTTCAGGAATGGCCAGATCTGGTTTTCTGTCTAATTATCATTCACTAGAATTTGTTAGAAATTGATGTTCATTCATTAGTCATTTTTGTGTTTTCGATCAAGGAACATGGTCGTATAAAAAGATTTCAGAAAAAATCATTTGTTCAAACAATATTTAAAAAATTCATCTTTTTATATGACTACGATTGAAAATAAACTTAAAAAAAAATCATTGCCCTAGACTTTCTAGTTCCCGAGATATTTGCAAAGATAGGGTTTTCACCCCCAACTTCGAGAGCTATTTCCACCCCCTAGATATGAATCATTGCAGATCAAAGAAAAATTCGTGTCAAATATTTTTCAACAAACTATATCCTGCATAAATTTCATTAAAACTTTGCGAATACTAATTCGAGAGCAAGAGAAAAGTGGATGCAGTAATTACCGTCTGGGAAGGCGTCCCGCATTTTCAGGTAGCTCGTCGTCAACCGAATAATGCTGGCCTTGTCCAGTTGCGTGGTGATGGGCATCGGAAGAGGCAACAACATCGCGAGTTGCAAAAATTGGTGGTTCTCCCTCTCGCGTCGCCATCGTGCCGCGTTCTTGCTTTTGTCCTTCTCCTTCATCACGATTTTGTTGTCTGATTCGGATAGGCTGCTGCCTGGAAAGAAAAACCGAAGAAGAGCGATCAGAAAAATGTTCAAATCGACGATTTATTAATACAAAAATTCTTTCGATATGCATCTTTCAATTTAACGACGTGAAAGGAAGAGGCAGAAGGTTAAGAAGTGCTCTATAAAAAAGAAATGACACAAGAACTCGCTAATTGCACCTTTACAGATTTCCAGTTGAGAATCTGCGAAAGTAGGACATCTGACCAGTGTCGCCAGATGAGGGGTGGGAGCACGAATGGAGGGGAAAAAGTTACCCTCTCTCTGCCAGTAACGAAACGTGTCACGTGACCGGGCCCTGGTGGAAGCAGGGAGCAATAGCGCGGTAGAAGGGGAAATTAGAGTGGGGGGAACAAGTCTTGATCTGGCGACTCTGGTTCTGAAACACTACGCGACATGCAACGACAAACATTTGCGACTTTTATATTATTCTTCCGTTTGAAATTGTTCTCTTTCATCTCGCAGTTATGCCCAAAATAATTAAAATAGTAAAAGTAACATTATTATTACACGTGTAGCACTGAAAATGATCATTTATGGATTATGTTATAAACAGACTCCGGATTTTTATGCAAAATACAAAGTTTCTGCATCAATTGCAATACACAGGAGCTAAATTTATATTTTTATATATAGCGGAAGTAATATTTTCATACTCTGATCTAGTCTTCTAATCTTTTCACTGTTTTAAATTGCACCTACTTATTTTTGTCATAACTAAGAAAATGGGTAAGCACAATTTAAAGCAGTGGACATATTGAAAAAGATTTAAGGGCACCAACGTATTGGTGTCAGCTGAATAAAATAATTAAAAAAAAAACAAAGAAATTTTCATTTCGCTCCTGTGTCTTGTAATCAACGCAGACATTCTTCATTTTGCATAAAAATCCGCCGTCTGGTAATAACCATGTTCTCTTTTGACAATCTCTTTTTAATTATAAAATAAAAGCGATTCCGAAGAATCGTAGCGAAATGAAATAATCATGAGTAGATTCCGGATCTTTATGCAAAATAAAAAGTTTCCGCGTTGATTACAAGACACAGGAGCTAAATATACTATTTTCCACTAACAATTTTAACGTAACGAACATAATATTCTCTTGAAGTCTTCTAATTTTTCCACTGTTTTAGATTGCACCTACTCATCTTCGTCGTAAATGCATAAAATCCGAAGTCCAATTTACGAGTGTCCGTTTCTGAAGCATAGAAACAACGAGAGATCGAGAAATAAAAGAAACGTGTCGATGTTTATCGGTAATGCAAATTTGATCGACTAATAAATAAAATTCGAATGCAGATTGTTATCGCCTAGTGTGACTGACTATTATCTGCAGTTACGGGGTCGAACGTACCGGGCGAATGAAATTAAAATACAGATTCACTGTCACGCAATAAATCGAACGAACAACGTTGCCAATATAGCAATCGATGGAGCATCGGCCATGATACAGCGCGGAGGCCGTAACGACGTCGGAGCTCATCGTTATAAGAACCGAAAGCAAAGGGAGCAAACCGTCATTAAAACGCCGGCAAGAGAGCAACCTAACGACGTAGCTACCCATCTCCACCGAGTCTTCTCACGGATGGAAATTCGCTTGAATAATGCATTTTTTTTCCCTGCTCCGTCGTTCCCGACCAACGATTCTGCGACTCGTTCGCGCGATCTTCCAACGAAGAGGAAAGGCGGGTTTATTCCAAAAAAAAAAAAAAAAAATTTTCCCCGAAACAAAAAAAAAAAAAAATAGTTAAAATAGAGTTGTTAATTGGGCGAGATCAGCTGCAAGAAGAACCGAAAGTTTCTCTTCGATGCTCGTGTCTACGAAACGACGTAATGCGCGCGTGGCGGCGCGGTTAGAATGGAAACCGAACAAAAAGGAGAACCGTGCGAGACCCGTGGTATATTGCCACGGTACCCAGAACTTCCACAGAGACGTTGACACGCGTGGCGTTGTAGGAACAACTCGGTTACACCTATTTTCTATATTCCAAGAACGAGCGTTTAAAAACGATTTGTTTCTGACGCGAAGAGGAATCGTGAAACCTCCACGGTGTTCCGCGACCGCGGAACGAACAGGTCCGTGGAAGTCTAGTGACGGAACAGGTCGGTCACAATATTGTCCTGTCGCCGAAAGATCTTCGAACTAATAAACACAACTTTCTTGTCGGAGCATCGAACACGCGATTGAGAATTGAAAAATGTCAGTACCTTTCTGAGCCTGTTTGAGCCTCCAGCTACCGACGTAAGGATCACCGGTTAATATAATGCTACGACCATGATTCTCAACCATGGGCGCCATCTTTTGTCTGTCGGTTGATCGCGCGCGCGAATTCGATCCAGCGGATGGACACGATTACCATAGAAGAAGAATAACCGCTCTCCCGATGAAGACACTTGGACACACCAGAGGACGAAGACACCGTTCGGTCACAACATGTCCGCGACGTCGCACGTGTGCTCGCGCGAGCACCGTCTCCTCGGAGGCTCTTCGCGAAACTGTTACGAACACTTTTTGTTTTTACCGATCTCGGGTCCCGCGCACATACGCCATTCGTTCGGGTTGGTCGCGAAACAACCCCGGTCGGCGACTTGTAGCGCGACGGTGAAAACAGGGGAGGGAGAAAAAGAGGATGGAAAGAACGTGTAATCTCCGAATTTCGATTCCTGTCACGACCTTGAGTCGACCAAGTGAACCTTGACGTGCACGTACAGCGTGTCCGGTGTCTGTCGCACTTAAATTGCGACTAGTGCGCGGTCCGCTCTTCGGGGTCTACCTCGTGTCGGGTTTTGGTCCTCGTTCACTATCGCTCCGGCGGCGTGTCTCTCCTCCTACTGCTGTTCCTCCGCTTCCATCTCATCCCCGATGCTGTTTCCCGATGGGGTAGGTAAGCCGTGAGGTACCACCCTTATTTTAAGCTCCACCCTTGGAGCAGGATCAGTCGAAAGACCCCTCCGCACACGCACGTGCAAACCGTCCCTGTCTGGGTTCCTCGGTTCTCGACGAACCACGCGAAAGAAAGAGACGGAGAGCTATAGGTAGACAGGGGTGCAGTGAGCGAGAAAGAAGTTCTGCAGGGAACAGAGACGACGAGAACGAGGATCGCGCTCGCTTAGGCTAGCTGGGGAAACCCCCAAGTGATTCGAATGACGGTCGTGCCGGACGGTCCTCCTGCACACCGTGCCGGCCCGACGGGTGGTCAAACCGAAAGCAAAAGCGATTGCTGGTGGCTCTACTGTTCCGTTGACGAGCCACCATAGGATTATGCTATACTCTTTCTCTCTCTCCCTATCGCCCTTTATACTGGCCTTCGCGACCGTAGTTAGTTTACCGCCGCGTCGCATGGCCAATGGCACTGGCCCTCGAACCCTGGGAATTTTCGAACTCCTCCGAACTCGAGGAACTCGGAACTAGGAACTCTCGGACCCTCGAAACTTCGTTCTCGCTGGCTGCCAGCGGGGGTGACGGGCCAGTAATTGCCGAAAGGGTTGTTCTCATTACGTAACACGATTTATTACCCGGTCGACGGTGACTGTGTTCCTCCGAGGCTTCCCGAACACCAGACTGTACACCCATTGTCTCGTTGTCCCGGCATACTGAATTCTGGATTTTCTTCTTGCAGAACATCTTTCGAGAACCATTTTGCGAACGAAGCAAATACCCCGTTCATTATCGCAATATGTTAAACCGACTGTTTTCCACTGATTAGATTTTTTCTAATATACCTGTGTACAGCCACTCTCATACACATTTGGACACTGTAGTAGCTGCAATCGCTTTATTCATTTAATCGGGATACGTTTATCGAATTGATTCTTTTTCAATGAGTTATACCTACATTTGCATCTGGGAATACTTTCGCTCCACTATAGATACGTGCGAAAATAAATCCTTCAATTTTTATTGTTTTCTACGTACTATGTTATAATCAAAATTGAGCAGAATTTTAACATCTCGGAAATATTTGGATATTTAGGAATAGATAACTTTTATTTGCACGTAAAAGTATGTTGTAACAGTATTTCTATATTTTTTTGGGCACCCCTTTTCGAGAATTATCACATTCAAACGTGGGGGCATGTTAGAAATTATTTTAACTAAATAATTTTGAGATATTCGACGCCCTTCTTTCACTTAGCGAGCTTTTAATTGTTCTTTTGTATTTATCAGCGTTTTTTTACTCTTGTGATCGAGTAGATCCCATAGATTTTCTATGGAATTTGGATTCGGTTCTTTTGACGGAGGATGTAACATTTTGGGGCAATCGTATAATAAATATTCTTGTAGAATTGGAGATTTTGTGCTTCGGAAAATTATCTTGATAAAATTTTCACTGCACTTTGTGCTAAATTTCTTTTTTCAAAGGTTTACATATTCGTTTTTGCCCAAAATATCATCAATAAAAATGAGATCTCCTCCGCCATCATGTTTTACAGACAATTGAAGATTCTTCGTTTCAAATTGTTTTTTAGTTTTTCACCAGGTCAATTTTTGTTCAAACTCAAACTCACTCTCGTCAGCGTAGTTCCACCTTTTTTTTTCTTTAACAAACAAATTCCTTTGCAAGCGTTAATATTTTCTTTCGATTTATTTGATTTATTGCACAGTGATCGAACCAGCAAACAGTGAGAAATATTCTTAAAGTTAATCACGTTATTCTGGGATTGATTCTGCACTGAAATGCAAAATTAAAGAATCATTAAATCATTCAATTTTCTACACAAACGTTTGAATTTGGAAAATTTTCGGAACAAAAAGGTATGTTCGCTCTCTCACCCGTTGCACACTGTAAACAATTTTATTGAGAAAAGCGAACAACGGCTTTCGAAAGTAGAAAGTTCAGGTTTTAAAATGAGACGAGAACGATTATTCTACGAGTTTGTTTCATGGAGTTGCAACATTTCGAACGTGGGCCATTTTGTGCTACGTATTTTCTGTAACGCAAACAACGATACTAATAATACTAAACGTATTAATACTATCAATACTAAATTTACGGAGCACTAAAAGTGATTATTTTACATTACTTTATACAAATAACAAGAATGCGTCTATTTTTAAATAGCATATGCCCCAAAGAAATAAAGTTGAACAATTCCTCACAAATGCATCTGTACGATCTTAATATTTCTAACGTAAAAATATCAGAACCCGCCATTTTTACGGGTCCCGTAAACCCAGTATTAAATAAATCGATATTCTTTAATTATGAAATTAACCTTCTCTTTTATATTCAATTGTAATCGATGTGGTCGCTAATGACCTACCTGTTAATGCGACCACTTTAAAATAAACGATATATAATAATAATAATAAAATTCCAACGGAAATGAACGAGTGCTCGCCAGTTTAAAAAATATAAGAAACATGCGTGTTACACAACAAATAATAATAAGAATTCAACTAAAAAAGGAGCACTTGTACTTCAAGGCTACCCGTTTACATCCCCCAAAAAGGCCAATACCATATATCGAATAGTTCCTCTGAAAAAAAATTTTTCAAAATTTGTTTTCACCGCCGTTAGACGAGAAGCCTCCCTCGAGTGTCAAGTGCGTGGGAGAAGAAGACCTCGACGAATCCTCGTAAAATGACAGGTTTGCAACAACCTGCCTTTTACGACTGGACCGTATAACCACCTTGCTGCGTACCTTTTTCGCCGGGAGCAAAGTGCGCGCCGAAATCGGAAACATGTGTTGGCAACATGTTCCGGAAGGAAGAGGAACTATGGAACGAAGGATAGAAGGAAGGAACCTGCCGGCGTACCCAAGGCGCATCCCCCACGAACAATGTCCACGACCTTTACCGTGGAACACGTGTTCCTCAACACCCAGCGTTACCTTGTATTCTCCGTTAAACACCTTCTGCACGCCCTGGCTCGGGTCGACAGGTAGAAGAGCATCTAATACGAAACATGTGTTTCTGCTTCCCGGTATCCTCGTCATCCCCGCACCTTCCCAGGGCTAAGACGTTGTCGTAACGGTCTCGGGCCCGGGAAGGTTTACTTGCGGGCCCACGCGCGTCCGTGCTTTGCCACCTTCGCCAGGCCAAGATTATCCAGATGTCGAGAAAAACCAGAGACCGGGGACATCGAATTTTCCGGGTCATCGAGTTTTTGCCAATTTTTTCTCGCCTGTCTCTCCGGCCACTTTTTTCAACCCTCCACGTTACCGAGAATATTCTCGGACAATTATCAATAGCAATATGATCGCAAATTTCAAGTTTCATGCAATCTTTATAATCTTACGGATTTTTAGACCCCCGAAGTGTATTCGTACAATTTCCTGTTAGTTTTGAATATTTTCTCATTTTATTCGTGTTAGCTAGTGGCATTCTTCGTGAAAATAAATCGATGTAAATGTATTCTTCATTTTGACCAGAAAAAGTCATCATTAACAAATGTTTCTAACAAAAGTTGATCGGTACCCGCTTTTCTATAAATTCCATTGTAAAATTATTTTCAAAGAAGCATTCTTTTTAAGAACGTGGCTATTAGCATTTAATTGGCAGAAAAACATGATGTTTAGCCGTTTTGATGAAGGGCAACTCTTCGTACGGGAAAGGTACGATTTTTTTCTGACTTCGTCCGTTCGAAGCGCGTTATTATATACCATTACGAATATAATCGATATCCGCGATAAGTAATCAGTGAGGGGTTCGAGGGAGACGATCCAATTTATACTGGTCGGTGCCTGAACCCGATGTCCAATTAACGGATCTTTCTTCTAATCTCGTTGATTCATGTGAAACGCCTGGAATATTCTGATTCTACCTCGGCCTTCGTTGGTCGATATGTTTCAAACAGAGGAAAAGTAAAGACACGATAATCAAATTCTATTATTATTGACACACTCGTGTTATCGCACCACAAATTATATCGGCTGACAAATATTATTATGGAAATATAAGACAAAACATTCTCGAATTCTCTTCCGCATTTCGTCACACGTATCCCCCCCCTTTTTTCAAACAAATAAACAGTCCCCTTCGATAAATCGAAACAGCACCGGAATTTTCCGACGAAGAAATATTTTTTCGAATCAGCTTTCGCAAATTATACAAATCCGTTGACGCGTTCGATATCGATAACATCGATTACACCACGTCAGGATATTTATTAGTGAGTTGTAAATGTTCCGTATTGTGTGAAATTCATTATTGATCGTCGATTGGATAAACAAAAGAGACGTACGTGTTTGTGACAAAGGATACGAATGTTTGTGTCGACAAATACACATGAAAATTATGTTGTTGTTACGTGAATGTAACAATCGTTTGTATGTACGTATATAGTCGTGTGCTTTTGAGCTGTGAAATATTTATCTCATGCTCGGTCTTTTGTTCGGTCGATGTTGAAACAGACTTGTATTTTATCAAACATCCAAGTTTTCTTTCTCGGAAGCAAGCATTGCAAAACTAAGGCGCAACATCAAATTTTATTTAGATTTTTATTTTATTTTGTTTACTTCGAAAGTACTTTTGTTTCGTTTTATTCAATTTGCTGCCAATGTAGATGACTCATGATAAATGCAAATTATAATTTATTTTACCTTAATAGAATCTAATTTGCAAATAATTTGCAAAGGTTTTCAAAGGTTTCAAGTTACATTATTTTAGTCAGAATGTACAAAATGTCAAAATTTTCTCAGCATTCTCTTTCGAATCGCATATTTAAATATCACGCATTATAATACAAAAACTCAAGCTCACCTGTATATCTCGATAAACTATCAAGACATCAAAAAACTAATGATCATACTCCATGTATTATTTGACATAAAGGTACTTTTGTTTGAAACTTTTCGTTCTGCAACGAGTAGGTTACGAGTAAAAGGTGGTACAGTTAAGTGACGCGCCCTGTACACAAAAATAACAAAGATATTGTCTTCAAATGTAGGAATTGTTGTTAACGAGGAAACACTTTTTCAAATACTCGTCACAGTGGAATATATGAGAAAACGAGAAAACTTCAGGAAGTATAGTCCAATATTAACAAGGTTATGCGATTTTTAAGTTCGTCCGAATATTAATGGAAGTCACTGTATTTAGGAGAGCATATGTTACACAAAATGCAAATAAATTGAATCTCGTCGTTTTTATAAGACATGTATGAGTTGCTTTTAAGGCTCGGTGGGTTTAGTATGAAGAGACCGCTCGAGGTCCGAGTAGTAGATTAAACAATTCAAATGTCACGAGCGTCAATCCAGTTCGAACCTTGAAGAATGCCCGACCGTCAAGAATAAACGTGCAAGGATAAACGGTTCGAAATCGGCGACAGGATTTTTCCGAGTTCACAAAGGGAAAATATCAGCGAGGAGAATCTAGGAAAACTGGAAATCTCCGAATCGTGACACCTCAATGTGTCGGTCGACGCTCGGCCTAACCATCGGAATTAATCAGTCCGCCCGTGGGACTTCTTCGGGAGCGGATGAATCGATTCCGTGCGGAGTTTGGAGCGCATCCAGCATCCAAGGACACGATACTGGGTCATCGAGTGAATCGCCATCGTCTGGCGATCACAACGACACGCGTGCACGGTGCATGTACGCTCGGAGGATCAAGGAACCCGGCTTGCTCCTTGCCTCTTGTTCGTTGTTCGTGACCGTCTCAATGCATTTTGGAGGGCACGCGAGCCTGCAACTCCGCCACGGCTTAACGCCGTCGGCTCACCTACATTCTCGTCGTCGCGTCGGACCCGTACCACCCCCTCCCACACCCTTCCTCCCTGTTTTCTCTACACCCCCGCCGAACTCACCCTCCTCCCGAAAAAAACGCCCCTACTCTCGGTCTAAAAGACAAGGGGGCTGGGTACCACCCCGCGATTCATCATCCCCTCTGGCCACGACCAGAAAATCCATTCACCGATCCCACGACACGAAAACCGGAGAGTGTGCCCACGCATTTTAACAGTTCGAAGGTTGGCTTCCCAGCGTTGCTCTAGGTCGTACACGCGCCGCATAATCGCCACCTCTCGATCGCCAACTGTATCGAGATCTCTAGAGATCTTCGATTTAAACCGGTCCGTATGCTGCACGATTTATTGCACGGAATAATGAGAGTTGAGTTCAGCAATATGTAATTGCTGTACTATCCGAGCAATCGAAATTTTACAATTTTATCACATTTTTGGTACTCAAGGTCACCTGAAGGTTAACACTAGGTTTACGGAAGCACTAAAAGTGACTATTTTGCGTTACTTTATAAAAATCACAAGAACGCGCTACCCACATTTTTAGCAATATTTTAAAAATAATATATACCCAAGGAAATGCTAAATAATCTTGGAATCTTAATAATTTTAAATTAAAAATATTAGAATCCGTAATTTTGACGGGTCCCGTAAACCTAGTGTTAAACATATTCAAATGTATTTTTTGAAAAAAAAGTTTTCCTGATAAAAAGTAACGATGATTTCGAAAAATCTATGAAAAAACAACAGGACAAACGAAAATTTTCTTCCATGGTATTCCTCCTTCTATACCATTTAAATTATGCCATAAGTATTTTTTGAGTCATTAGAAATAAAGGAGATGGTGGTGGTCTCCTCTAGCTGAGACACCCGGTATAACGTATATATATTATCTGATTTTAATGAAATAAATTTAATATTTTTTGATGTTCATTATGCTTTAAAAATAAGTATACTCAACAGACAGCGGATCTTTGTGCAAAATACAAATTCTTTACCCGAATTGCAACAAACTGGGGTGAAATAAAAATGTATTTTTCTTCTCAGCATGTTCAATAGCTTGAAAATAATGTAACATGTTACATTCTTCTATTAGTTTCGCTGACTAATAATTAATATAGGCACAGTAATTTAGCACAGTAATCCCTTATCTTATGTATTTCAAATATTTCCGAATGCAAGGATTAAAGGCCTCGCGGTGATCTCGTGAAAGATCAGCGTGCCAAGTTCACGTTAACCTCGCTTCGGTTCCATGAACTGACACGATCGTGACGTAATATTGCTGCAGCCTAAATTATTAGCGTACTGCGTGTCCGAGCATAAATCACGATCTTTGCGCCAAAAATACACTAGGAACGATGGGACGAGCCGACCCGTCCCACCGAAAGAACAAACAACCGAATTGCCCGGACTTCACCGCCGCAGCCCCTGCAAACCCAGAGCTATACTACGGCAAATCCAATTTATTATTTGCCGCGCGACGACTAGGGCCAGTTCTGGCATCTTTAAGGGATGTATTTGAAATGAAAACATCCGGTCGATTCGACGTATTTCCCCACTCAAAAATTTCAAACATTCTTCGCACTTCGGACGAGCAAAATCTTCCTGTGCCACGATGTGCAGTGACTACCACCTAATTTAGAACCATAGCATCGAACCATCACTTGCAAACCATGCAAACACACTGTGGTCACTAATAATCGGAGAAGGGGCATGTCAATAATTCAATAAAACAAAATCTACTAAATACGAATGTTCCTCCTTTCTTTTCAAATGAAATGGAATTCTATTCTTCTGTAACCAATGTTGAAGCATTAAAGCAAATCTAGACATACAATAAATTCTAAATTTTCCTCCCTCCTCTGTGAAATTATTGCACGCAAAGGAAATCTAATTATTGCAAGCATGAAGATAATCGTACGGCAAGGGGTTAATTGCAAGTATACCAACCAGGATATAATAGACAGCACAATGTCACAGCACAATAATAGTCCCACAATGTGACAAAACTAACAAAATGTTTGAATATCAAAATGGTAAAAATGTAGAATTAACCTTACGTTTGTCCACCCAGTTTTCTCGCTTCCATTGTGGTATAAGATGTTTATAAAAAAATTCATTGCTGTTTTGAAATAAAATTTCATCTTGCGACAATTGTGACGATTATCGTATTATCGATTACTATTGAAAATTTTCTTTCGTCGGGCACCGTGTTCTCGTATCCGACGGTTCGAAACATTCGAGATTTCTGTGCTGCTCAGATCGACGCCATATGTAATCCGTCGAACTGCGCTATTTTTCGCGTAGACGGAGGCCCGTTTGCGTTTGTGTACTTTAACGCAGAGCACATAGCAGAACTACGGATATGAAAATAGCGCCGGTACGATACGCGTGTAAATCTCAACAAATATTATCTTTGTCACTATTCCCCGCGCACACGGATCCTTGCATATTTGCTCAAAAACTATAGACCACGCTCGATATTAATCCCTCGTTCACGCGCGAGATACGCCCCCTCCCCATATTTTCTCCAACAGCGACGTCGCCGGGGACGCACGCGCAACAATGTCAATTAATATTTAATAATAACTGTAATAGCTTCCGGTCGAATCTCTTGGAAAATTAAAGGAATTGGAACTTTTCATCGGTCGAGCAGGATTTAGTCTCGGAACTGCGGACACGAGGGAAAACCTAATCCGATTAGGGAGAAATTGTTCTATCCCTTGAAGGACACGAACGTATATCTTTGAGGTTCCGAACAATTTTACTGTGTTTCTGTGGTAAACCTTCTATTCTATAGGTTTGCTCTTAGGTGTTTAAGCAAAGTTGGTACTTCTGAAAATATTCCATTAATCGAAACGGCCTGGGAAAGGCTTCTAAAGACTAATCACTTGTCCGTGGGAGTACTTTGTACCTGTAAAAGTCAATACGAATTAATTTGCAAATTTCGTAGATTTACTTCCTCCGACATTTACTGCAGTTTACGAATATATTTGTTTTGTTTTTTAGATTTAGATGGCCCACCGTCCAAAAAAGTTGTTAGAGCTGCTACGGAAACCACTATAAAAAATTTAACATTTCATCATTTTCAACAATAAAATTTATTTATTATAT
>CM052117.1:2732369-2742430 GCA_028454245.1 Halictus quadricinctus | reverse complement strand
CAAATCGTTTCTGAAGAGATTATAACACCGACCAGTAACCTTAAATATTTTATCGAATACTCGTGTGTTACGAGTGGTAACTGGACCTTGCACATTTGACCGGCTGGGAACCATAGTGGGTAAGTCGCGTACATGGTAAAATAATATTGTGCGTTTGTTGTGACAAGAAAACACATCTATAGTGGGAGATTTGATTTAATGAACGGAATAGTCAGAATAAACAATCCTTGGTTGTTGAGTTCGTAAAAATAAAAGGTGAAATACACGAAGGAACGGTATGAAGAGTATAAGTGTTGGCAGGGCAAGAGTTCCTCGAGTCCGCGTTTCGTTGCCCTCGCCATTCGATTCGGCTGTAAAGTGTACAACTCGTCTCAGAGCTGCTACGCGTTTGCTACAGAAGAGAACAACGTCCGAAGGAAAGTGTTAAACGGTGAACTGATGTACGAAACCGCCTACATTTTCAGCGGTATTTCGTTATTGGACGCGCAAAGACTAATTAAACTTTTTAATATTTGTGGCACCGTTCCATTCTACGGTTATAATCGTAATAATTAGTAAACTGCGGATTTCTATGCAAAATAAAAACTGTTTGGCTCGATTCCGTTTGCAAATAAAATTTCCTTTTTCTCTTTTAATAATTTTAAGAAGTTGAAACCGGTACGTTGGTATACTTCAATAATTTTAATCTGTCCACAGCCTTGAATTGCACAATTGACGAACTTAAATGCACTTAAATGCATAATCGACGAATGATTTTGTTTTCTTCTAACTTTTATTCATTTATTTTATTCTTTTATTTATTTTACTGTAAGCGGGGTCTACTTGTGCAGAACTTTGAAAATTATTTCTCTAACAGACTCATGAAATATTGCAATTTTTCGATAAACATGTCTTCAATGATTTTGACATGAAACAAACAAAATGTTTTTTTTTTCAAGTATATAAGGAAACGGCTTTTTGTCAAATTTTTTAATTGACAGATAATTTAAAATATCATGATTTTCCGAAGGTGAAAAAGGCGATTTTTTTATTTACGAATCGCTCGTTTTTAGTCGAAAATAAAATTGATGTTCAAAGCAGACACTGCGACAGAAATTAAATAATTCTATTAAACTTTACCTACACGCGTCGGTACACAAACTACAATATTTGCAATATACACAATGGCGTTTTGTGATAAATGTCAACAGTGCTTCCGATGCGACACATGTATATAACTTCCACTATAAATCACTGCTTTTTGACTAGTTTTAAACGACTAGTTTTCCGAAGGGTGTTGTATAAAATTCACCACGTGTATATTTATATTTCATTTAAAAGTATAGTGAAAATTTAAAAATTCCAATCAAATTTATCCACTAAGAGAAATGTTCGTTATTGTTGTCGAAACAAGTTAGTGTCTATAGCAGGTATATATGTACATAGGATAAAGGACAACCAATTACTATGCCTATATTAATTATACTTATTTCTAAAGCATATTGAATACGTAAAGTATAATGAGTACTACGATTTTAAATAATAAGTAATAAATCTCTTATGAGATTTCCTCAATAAAAAAAAAATAAATAAAAGAAAGATATGTAACATATATTTACGGACCGTTTATTTTGATAGTGGTATAACTCCATTTTGTTTTAAATGAGAACACATAATTTGTATATTTGCATTTGATATTTGTATTTCTTTTTATCAACAACAAATGGACTTGCACCACTTTCAAAATAAATGGTCTATATATTAACTGATTTTATTTGATATTCAATATGCAGTAAAAATAAGTATAAGTAATATAGGCACAGTAATTGGGTCCCCCCACAGTAATAGGGTCCCTTACCCCATGTTCTCGCAGCGAAACTTGGTAAGAGAACCAAATAAGAACACGTCAGTTAAAGTGTCGACGATAAAGAAAAATGGGAGAAGGAACAAATCGGTCTCGAGTTAGGCAGCAACGGTGTAACCTTGGACTCCGGTACGATAACAAGGATGTCTGTTATGCTGACGAGGCATCTTCTACCGTAATCAAACTTGCATATACTGCAAGCATCAACTACACGCGCGACAAAAATATGTACATGAGCGCAACGGCGGCAGGAGTTATGGTTTATCGAGGCCTTGTCGCGAAATCCATTGTCCAAGAGCTAGCTTAAAATCGCTGAACCCTAACTTTCGTCGCCGGAGTGTTTGCCATAACCCGTTTCTGTTTGTTCGATACTACGGTTTCAGAAGACGTATAATAAATATAAACCAAAATAAGAATACAAGTCGAAGATCGAATAAATTTAACGCTCTATCGTTTGTCGCTTTCTAATTTATTTGTAGGTTTACTTGTCAATTTCCATTGGATAATTTATATGCTAAATGTATTTATTTCCAGTAAATAAATGACTGGTAGAAATTCCAGGAAGAAATAAACAGAATATCTTGGCATGCAGAATTCTTGCGGAAAGAGTTAGTTCGTGGTAAAAGAACACCCCCGACGAGAAATAGGATGCAGTCTATGCGGCCTCGGAAACTCGGTCGTAACTCGACGTTGTCGCCGTTGCGAATTAAGAACCGAGCCCGGGTCGGGACGATGACAAAAGGCTGCGAAGGGCCCGGCGAAATTTTCGAATCTCGCGCGGCCCGAGTGCCATAAGCCTCGATGGGGGTTGCCTGCCGTGACGACCCCGCGATACATATTGCTCTTTTTACTAGTCGCCGCGTTCTCCCGGCCCTCGGCACCGCGTGGCCGCTTTTATTTAACGATTTCTCTCCTGTTTCACCGGAGAGCTCTGGTCGGGACTTCGGACTCGCCGAGCTGTCAATTTGGCAAGATTACTGGAAGCCCGTTCCACTCCGAGCAATGCAAAAACCTCGACGGAAGAGCTGCGTTCGATTAAGTGCAAAACCTACCGTAATCTGTGTGAATCATCGCTTCGTCAGAGTATCAAATGATTCTTGGCAGAATAATGCGAACCGATTTCAAATTTCCTCCAGTGTCGCAACCAATAGCGGCCAGAACGTATTCCAACAAATATTATATTATTTTTCCGAATGTATCCAGATATCGTACTCGATTTTTATATCGTTAGAAAATACTTCTATCGAATGTACTATTAAATCGACCGAATGCGACCGAATCGACGCCATTTTGCGTTCAACGTGAAATTTGAAATATTTCTGTAATTTGTATTTGAGAGCTCATCGAACACCGAATAGAGACCCAATTACTATGGGGGTGCCAGTTACAGTGCCTATATTAATTATACTTATTTTTAAAGCATAGTGAATCTTAAAAAAAGAAATATTACATTTTTTTCATTAAAAAGGTCTTTTCTCTCCAAAGGCTATAATTAAACAGAATTTTATTTTGGTTCAAAGGAAATTACTAACATATTTATATTAGACTCTGTTCAGAATCTTTATCAGATCAACAATATGCAGTACTATTGTATTCGGTGTTCGATAAGCTGTTTAATAAAACTGTCATTTTCAAATATAATCGTTTACGTTATATTTTAGAATCTACTAATTAACTCCAGCATAGAGTCTTTACGATGAAACTTGATTATTACTTAAATCGAAGAAATTAAAAATTAGAATTATTGAATCCTTTTTCGTCTGCGAGGTGATCCTAATCACCGGTGAAAGGATGATTTTCTCAGTGCAGAAAATATTTTTCTGTAGAAATGGAAGTTAGCTAATTTCATATTGTTTAAAGTGCGATCAACTTTTAGGAATGCCATCGAATTAGCCCAGATTTTTTCATAAAAATACCTACAAAATGACCCTAATAGACGAGACCAAAAATGCATCGTTTAATTCCGCAAAGAATTTCCTAAATTCAAAAATGATGTGAAAAGTCAAATGGGCTTCGGCGATAGTGTCGAGGAAATTGCGTCATTCACAGTGGAACGTGACGGACGGAAAAAAAGAAGAAGATTCACTCACGCTTCATGATGAGTCCGAGGGTATCCGAATCGTCATGTGGTTGCAGGACACTAGGCATATTCACTGTTCCCGTAACGACCGTTAACTCCGAGGTGTGAACTTTTTTCGGAAATGACGGCACGGTGTCATTTCTGGGACCCGCGACGGGTCAGAGGACAGAAGTGGTGGAACATAAGGTCGTTCCGAAGTAAAACTAAACTTCGGTCTTCGAGTCAGAATCCCGGTGTTACATATCTCCCCACCACCGCCCCCTCCCCCCTTTTTCAGTCTTGTGGGAATTACTTTGCACGAGAACGGTTACGGATTTCACGTAAAGGGAGGCGTGCGCGTTTTCTGTCTCTGTGTTCGGAAGGCGAAACAAAGTCTCTGGAATCGAGCGAGCGCGCCGCCTCCGTGCGCTGTCGTTTCGTCGATCCCCGTAAAACAAAGAGCACGGCTTTTCCTTTGTGAAAATGGCTGCATTGTTCGCGCTTCATGACTCGGTTAACGCCTCACGCGACGAACTACGAGAAAACAGTTTTGCAAATTTACTTCTTTCTTTTTTCGTCACTTGAATACGAACTATATGGTACAATTTCGTAATTCAGAGTTAGGCGAAAGAAGATGAATAGACAAATCCACACAAAGCGTTCTCGGTACGCCTTCATCTTTTGTCTAGACATCCAAAATGAATAAATAAGTTTTAATTCTTTTTTTACCGTCCGTGAGCAACCTGGTGCGACAATTTATGTACGGAGCGAAATTTCACTCTGGAATTCTTTTTTTCTTTTCAATATTTACTTTTTCCAAAGATGGGAACTTTTTTCCTTTACTTTCGTTTTCAACATCTGACGTTCCCACGATTATATAATAAAATAGGGACTTCGATATGCTTTACAGAACTTTTTGGAATTTTTTCAAAAACTATTTGCCATTTTAAGGCACATCTTACGTATTTTTATAATTAATATATTGGGAGCGTGTCTACCCTCTGTATTTATATGTTTTTTTTTTATATTAACCCTCCGTGGACAATATTTATTCTTTCCCATTAAGATGGAACTTTTTTTCCTTTATTTTCTTTTTTTGCTTTCAACATCTGATGTTCCCACGATTATACAATTAAAATAGGGACTTCTCGATACGTATCACAGAACTTTTTGGGATTTTTTCAAAAACTGTTTGCCATTTTAAGGCACATCTTATGTATTTTTATAATTAATATGGAGCGTGTCAACCTTCTGCATTTTTATGTTTTATTATATTAACCCTCCGTGGGCAATATTTATTTTTTCCATTAATGCTTTAAACATGCTCTAACAATTATTCATTGAAATGGGGACTTAAATGCGTATTCCAAAATTTTGTTAGATTGTTCAAAAACCTAAAGCAGTAAAAAAATTAGTCGTGAACATAAGTGATCCAGATTGCCCAGGGAACATGGAAAAAACATGCTCCCCACGGAGGGTTAATTTTCAAAATCTTCGGTGTAAACTGTTTGGATCTATGGCGTATTTTCAAGTACTTTCGATTTGTGGCGGGTTTGCAATACGTTCATGAAACATGAAATAATTGTTAAAAGAAACGTAAAAATAGATTTCCTAATTGCTCATAGAAGGGTTCAAACGAAGATTATACTAGGAAAAATCAAGACCCGTAACGAGTGTACGCTTTTTTATATTTTTGTAAAGAAAAGAATACAACGCAAACTGAAATGCAGATTTGTGCAACATACCGAGAGAATAACTGAAGTAATTTTTGAAATTTTGTTTCTATCTCTGTACTACTTTCGAATATTTATTCATGACATTCATTTATTTCCTTCATAATTGTAATCAGCTGGAAAGAATACAACAATCGATTAAAATTCTTTAAATGCTTTGCTTCTACTCGTTTTTGTTATAAATGCGTAAAATTCGAAGCCTGCAGATTAGGGTGACCTTTCCAGTGGAGCTAATTTGCAGGTTATAGGTTACCCTATGTACCAGTCAAATGAAATTATGATCAATGTCAGTTGTTATCGTGATCGGTGTACAAGTAACAGAGATGAAAATTGTTTACTCGT
Source organism: Halictus quadricinctus (assembly GCA_028454245.1). Lineage (NCBI taxonomy): Eukaryota > Metazoa > Arthropoda > Insecta > Hymenoptera > Halictidae > Halictus > Halictus quadricinctus. The sequence continues at coordinate 2,736,453 of CM052117.1, read as the reverse complement.
TACCGCGCAAATGACCGCAATGGATTGCCCCTCGTCCCATGCGATTGCGTCGTAAATCCCGATAGGATGAACACCGTAAACGGTAGGAGGTCTTCCATAGGAAGTATCGGATGTCGTGTTTCTACACATGTCGAAACGCTTAAGTAGTCTTCACCTATCCGGCCACTAAACCGACCGTGTAACAGCTGGATAGTTTGCGGTCTCTGTGATCCTGACCCGCACCGGACATTTGCCGAAATCTATCCGGAAAAGGATCATGATCGCTTTTCCAAACTTCGCGCCTCCGTTTCCGTCCCGTACGAGGAAACTTTTCCAGGAGAGACGATACAAAGGCTTCGGAAAAGAGAGCGGCAGCAAAAAAATGTTTTCGCTTGATTCCAATAAATTAAAGAATTGTTGTACCCTTTGACGTCGAGGAAACCATCATTGACGGAACTTTCACTAACGAAAATATAACTACAGTGACTCTTATTAATAGACTGCGGATTTTATGTGTTTATGATAAAAATGTGTAGGTGTACTTCACAACAGTAAAAATATTAAAAGAGTTTAACAATGTCGATATACCATTTTTGACGTATAAAAATGATTAATGATCAAAATAAACTTTTACATAGCTTCTATAGACTGTAATTGATGAATAAAAATTTTATTTTCCATAAAGATCCGCAGTCTGTTTATTAATATTCGGACACTTATAAAAATATAACTGTTTCAATATTGGACTTGGATTTCTTTGGGAAGTTAGAACAAATAGGGCAAGGGACTCAATTACTGTGGCCATATTAATTATATTTATTTTTAGATACTTATTTACACTTATTTTTTTCATAATGAATACTAAGAAAGAGATATTAAATTCTTTTCGTTAAAATCAGTTGATATATATACAGTGTTTACTCTATATATGTCACAAATGCCTAGCCGATAAAAGTCCCAGAACTATCCCCATGAGAGGCCAAGAAATTTGAGAGACCTCGATCGCTGAGGAGTGCAAGGTCGCGGGATCAGAGAATAGTATCTCCTGGCCGATATATGTCCATGGCTAGACCGAGTTTTGACTTATATCGAATAAACACTGTATATGTTGTATATCTTTTTTAAAATATTCATTACGCTTCAAAAATAAGTGTATTTAATACAGGCACAGTCCTTGATAGCCCCACAGAAATTGGGTCCCTCACTTTAGCTTGCTACAAGACGCGAACAAAATGTTGAAAAAATTGCAATCGGTCAGAATTACAGAGAAAATACTAAAATTTCTTGTTTACAACTTTTTCATGTGGGCCTATATTGAGAATTTTAAACAATTCGTATTGCAGATCTGTGTCAAATATTCTGAAAATTTGATCAAAGCCACTTTCAATAAATAATAAGAATTGAACTAAAAAAAGAATTTCCATTTCAAGACTGTTTATATATTTCTAAAAGGTCTAGTCCCATGTCTAATATTTAATCTCGAAGTAAATTCTTAAAAATCAGTTGTTTTCATTGGCCGTTACACGAGAAGCCCCGTGAAATTTGTGGTTCTCCGATAGGGAACAGGAAGAAAAATCGAATCGTTATCGAAAGTTTACGTATTCGTTTCGGAGGCTCGTAAAACCCGTCGATCGACCCTTCAGAAAAGCGACGTGGTTAAAAAGGAGTAAAACAGAGAGCAGCTTTGTGTCTCGTCACACGAGAACCCCGGGCGTAAACGTGGGTCGCGGATACAAGGCAGCGAAGTAACTTTTCGAAACGAGAAAGCGACGAGGAGAGAGAAAACTCCGAGGCGTAAAAGTTTGTCGGTGTCGGTGACGTCGACGTCGGGTGTTACCCCTCTACCCCCTCCGTCCCTCCCGGGGGTGATTTGTGTAGGAACGCGGGTTTATGGGCGCCCGTATTTGCTTGCCTGATCCCGGGCGTTGAACGGCCAAGGCGTGATTTAACGACGTCGACAAATTTGATTTGTTTCCGATACGAGTGCAGCAACGCGAGAATAAATAAATTTTTTGATCGCGTTTAGTTCTAGACCGGCCGAGGGGGGGGGGGGGATAATCGACAGAGCGAAGGGGCACGGGGAAAATAGAAACGCTTCGCGGAAATAGAAAATTTCATTTTAGAGAAAATGATTGAATCATTTCCAAGGAAATGAACTTTTTCTTTCGCGGCGTCAAAAATTTATTGAAACTCGTTTTCTATCCTGTCGATGTCCCTCAAGTAACGTTGTTTTATTCGGTGCTTTAACACCTTGTTGCTTTGTCCAAACGCAGTGCAATTAATTTTACGAGCACTAAGTAAGTAATGTCTACAGTTATAACTGATCTTCGAATAATCTGTTTTATTTTTAGTTTGTCAGAAGCATTGCCGAATGCGAGAAAATTCCTTGGAATTCATCATTAAAACAGTTTGCATGAACTTGGACAGTATAGTCATAATTAACAGGATAATTTTAAAGATTAGTTAACTTTTTGGTATTATAATATTATATAACAAGGATATGTTGTAGCAAAAACAAAATAACTATGAAAACTGTTAAAAATTGTATAATTATTGAAAAACGGAACGTGAACATTATTATATTTAAAGTTGGTACATTATAAAATAATTTATTATGAACCTTGGGATATTAATTGCTAAACAATTTATATTTCTACGATTGCATGAGTTTCGTAAACACTTTTGGAAAACAAATAATTTGCAAGATTTATGGTGGTCGATTGTTAGAACGTTGCTGAAGCGTCTTTCCTCGCAGGGGACAATTATCTGAACCGCCGATGAAAAATAGATTTCTACGAACTCTATTCGAAAAATCCAAGTATTTTCAGCCGCATTGGTTTTTCGAGCTGAACGTCAGAATTACCTAAGAACTGTTTATGCACGTGCCAGGATGTTGTACGCTACGCACTCGCGCAGTTGGCACAATGATTGCCATGGTCTCTACAATCTTGCTATTATTAGCTACTTGAGATGTTCATTTCACCAGTTGTCCTTATTAAAAGTGGCTTGTTAATTATAGCTTCGTACAAATTCTGCTTCGACATTTTAACCTACGCGATGCAGACAAACTAAAAAAAAAAAAAAAAAAGAAAATGTTTGATATTTCAACGCTCTATGTAAATCACTGGAGAACATAAATGAAATCCTCTATCCCCCCAATTAGTACCATCGAAGGACCCTTCACCAAAACCGAGCATAACGATTTGTAAACGAGGTAAAAACTGCTAAGTCAAAGGGCGCAAGGTCGTGTTATTGATGCGGATGGTTCTGAAAGAAATGAATTGAAAAAAATACTGCAACTGTTTCGACCGAAGTAGAGGAGAAAAATAAGCAACGCCTCGGCTCGGCGGAGGCTGTTCAAGCGAGATTTACGCGTTCGAGACAGCTGCGCGTAGGCATAAGTCTTCTTCGTCCCGTGGCTCACGGGGAAGGGTACCCGTGATCAGGACACGGAAAAGGATCACGTTTGAGAGTCGGACACTTCTACAAATGACTTCAGGAAACTACAACGCCCCTTCGCGGCTGCCGCGGCACGTAGCACGCGCATTTCTATTTACTTTAACGCGCTGCAGACCTGTCAAAAGCTAGATCTATCTCGTTGCATCTGTTTCTCGCACCCTCGCCGCTGCGAAATCAGCGGCGTCTCCTATCTTCATTGGAAATGATCCTGCCTCTTAACCCCTTCGCAGCCGCCCTCGAAACCAGCGTGCTGTCCTAAACGATTCGTCGTCGGGATGCTCGATTAGAGCGAGCGTCGAACCGTGAAAAGGGACACGCGGCTCTCCGGTCTTGTCCACGAAAACGGTCAAACTTCGTAGATTCGCGATAAGGTAGAGTGACCACGTTACCGACAAAGATAGGCGAAAAATGGTTTTACGTGACTCAACTTTTCATCCTTGTATGAGAATATTTTTCGCTGGGAAAGGGCTCGTTCGAAAGAGGAAGGTTCGATCTAGCGCGCGCTGGTCATCAGCTGACGAGATTATGCAGATATTTGGTAACATAAGCGTTAGAAGTAGGCCAAAAATTGACGATGTGCGTGCCGTGGAATCCAAGCATTTTTATGCCATTGGATGAGTTTTCTGGATGAAATCGAGAGTAGCGC
>CM052117.1:2700208-2732269 GCA_028454245.1 Halictus quadricinctus | reverse complement strand
GACCATCTTGCCATCTAATTTGTTAGCAACAATAATTAATAGAACTGAAGATACAGAATAACTTTTGAACCATGAACATTCGCACGCATTAAATTATTTCTGGCTGTGTAATGTTTAAAAACAACTTTTTTTTTCAATGATGTCGACAAGCACTCCTTTGACCATGTTGCCACCTAATTTCTTAGAAAAGGTAGGTAATAGAATTCAAGGTACAGAATACCTTTTAAACCATGAACATTCTCACGGTATTTCATGTCGTGCGACACGAAACAGCAAAAGATGAGATGACTGAACTGGCCTATTCCTACATCTCGTCTCTGATATTAGTTCCACAATATTAGTTCCGACCGATACGGTAGGATGTGACACAGAAATGGTAAGTTGAGTGATTGGTCTACTCCTATACCTCGTCTGTGCTATTAGCAGAGAGACTAGACTATCTATCTATCTATCCTCTCTGCTATTAGTATCGTAACGAAACTCTAGTTTAATCAATTCAAATCAGTCGCCATAAATTCTCTATGTAAGAGAGTCCTCTGTGATCTGGGCAAGTAATCTACATTACAGCGTATTCTATGTATATATATTGTTCTTTCTTTACAGACGTTTGAAACGTGTGAATGAAAGTGTATGGTTTCAAACCAATTTGGAACAGTAACAATATACATAATTGGTTACCGAGTCAGTTTAAGTGTATATTTCATTCTTTCGTAAGGAATAGAAACAAAACGCAACATGCCTACTTATGAAATGCCAGTATTGATACGCGTTATGACAAAGGTATATTACTAAATTACGCTACTTTGCATGATTTATTTTGTAAGAAATATATCCAACTTATACTTTGTTGCACATTTATTTAGTTAACAAAAGTGATAAAAATGTGATTTTAATTGATGACTGATAACAAAATAAGGCGCATTGATTTTATTATTCCAATTTATTTCTATTGGTTATGATACATGTTATTCGTTGCATATCTAAAATAAATTGTGTTTACAGCCAGAATCTGCAGAAGTTTTGAAAAGAATAGCAAATACAATATTTGAAACCGGTGGTTTCATTAGAAAAATTGAAAACTGGGGAGAAAAGATTCTGCCATGTAAAGCAAGTAGCCATGGGAAAGTTTATAAAGAAGCTGGGTAAGCATATTTGTTTGTATTTGCAGTATGTTACACACATTGTGTGCTAGATGAGTTTTATATCTTTAAACATGTCATAGGATTCTTCATTGCAAGAAGTATGCAATGATCAAATATTCTTTAAAATTATTTAATTCAGTTGCATTCGTATCATACTGTGAACCTTTGTGCAAACAGATTTGTCTGTCTAACACATTCACTGCCGAAGCTTATTTTGTTGATTTTGTCTACAGCGCCAGGTTGAAATTGTTCATATTTGAATCACATCCTATAAATTTATGTATATTTGTGTTTATAATACTCAACATAAACGTTATTGTTTGTAAAGTTTACGCTTTTTTATTGAGTTCGGAGTCAGCTATGATCAACACAGTGTTACTGGAAAGTTCAGTATTGGTCAGAGTACTAGAGTACCACAACAGTCAACGTGTTAATCATTTTAATAAATCATAAACAATACAATGCTATTCTCATATTCTTTTAATCTCTTTATTGTTTTAAATTTCAGTTATTTATTTTTATCATAAATGCATAAAGTCCATAGTTCAGTTATCGTAGTTGAAATATTTATCCTGCCAAATGTCACTGTTCTTTTTATACTGCTAATAATATTGAAAAGTTTATGTATAAGATGTGTCAGAAAATAGCAGTATAATTTCATTGGTATTATAGTACACAAAAAAGAGTTCACATATAGAAATGTTTATACTATTTAGTTTGTTTCCAAATTACTGCTAGGGATTCTTCTTTCCCAACAATTCTTTTGATAAAGTAAGTTCTTCATTTAACTCCTTGTAAACAATATTCGATATATCATGTTTGACTTTATTGTAAACATCCCTTGTTGGGTGCTACATCAGTTCAGTATGTTCAGTTGAAGTACCAATACATCGCTTACATGTATTAATATTAATAGTAACAAATTATAGAAATACAGAAATGACAGTGATACCTAATGTATAATCTTGCTAAGTGCAATACTGTTGTAGTAAGACATTTGTACACAAAATCTTTCTCTAATAGACATTGTTCTAATAGGAAAAATCTATGAATGTTTTTAGGATGCTGGTTTATTTAAAAAGTGATCTAGAGGCTTGTACTGTGTATTTGAGCCAAAGAAAATTATTTCAAAGCATCTTTTAAAAGTAAATTAATATCTACTGATGCAATACAAAGACAGCTGTAACTGAGAGAAAAGGTTTACATAAATCTGTTTTTTATTTCAGTGTACTGAAACTATCAATGAAGTTATAACTATATATTCTGACACACTATATACATTGTTAAGCTGAATCAATTGTTGCAATTAATTTTATAGTTGTACATAGCTAGTCGTCATAGTTATTTTACTTACACTTATTAATTCATTTCTATCAGAAATAAGAATTACAATTTATATTATAATGCTTTTAGACATTTCTTTTTCTGCTTTGATGTTCCACCTGTTTCATTGAAAGAAATTACTGATGAGTATAATAGGGACATAGATATAATTAGAACAAAAGTATATAAACAAAAGCCATTAGAACCAGAAGAGATAGAGTGTACACTGGAAGAAGAACTATTACCTCCAGCTTATAGGTGATTATTTTATTATAGTGTATAGAATGGCTTATAGAATACGAGCTGACTATTTTACGAATTTTTTCAGGCCTAGCATAATGAAGTTATTACAACACAAGAAAAAAGGCAAGAAAGAATTTAAATATAATTCTGGACTTGATTACTATCCTTTCTTAAGATAAATAACTTTTACATTGTTACATATTGGATAATATAGAACTTTGTATATATTACTTAGAAATAAAGCATTTATAAATAGTATAAAAGGGATATGTACCTTTTTGCAGGTTGGTTTATTAACTCATCATTAATACATTATGAAAAATTATTTTTATAATCATCAAAAAATATTTGTACAAAATACTTAATATAATTATATATCATTTATCATTATACAATAATTATAATAGTTTTCATCTCACATGCAACAGGAATTTTTAAAGTATAATTTGGTTACACTGTAACTCGTGAGGGATTTTATAGTAACAGTAACAGAGAAACTGGTTACACCAACGTCTCTGTTTTATAATCTATATGGAATATTTAACAAATACGGAGCCACTGTGTCTAATTTTGAATAGTGGCAGAATGTAACTTTGTTTTTCACATTTGTAAAGAAATTCATTCCTTCTTGTATAGTAAATCACATTTTTTATCGTTTTCACAACTCATCCAACAGTACACATTACTGTGTAAGATATATATTTTAATTTTAAAATGCGAGCATAACTCTGAAACATTGAAATTGCTCGTTTCACCAAAACGTTACATAAAATCTTATAACATACCCATGGGTATGTACGTACTATACTGCCTCCTAATGTAAATGCATATCAAGTCATCTGGTACACCGTTCACGCACAACCATTTATTTTTGTGCGCTCTGTAGAGTAATTTGGACCACGATAAGAAAGATTGTACGACAAACATTACCTATAAAGTCTAGCACATCATGAAAATAAAATAGAGAGGCGAATGAATTTGTGGAATTTTTGGAATGATACAAATGAACATTTCTACATGTGTCTAGTGTTTCCAAAGTTGATGCCACTCTGGTTAGCACCTTTGTTGCTACCATATTGTAAACTGATGACACCCTGTCCAGCCCTTAATTGTTCTTCAGTAAAGTTACGCACATTTTTGTCTGCTTCCTTTGGTCCGATACTTGGTTTGCCAAAGTTGCCAGCCTAGAAAAAAATTTTAAATTATAATTTAAGAATTTCTCTAATTAAAATAGATAAGTTAACTTTTGTATAATCCTTTATATTAGCATGTAAAACATAGAAATTTTGCTCTATAAAAATCTGTAACATAATTTTATTATTAGAGTTATTATGTTTCGGGGAAAAGAATTATAACTAAAGCATTTATTTCAATGTATAAAAAAACAGATCTTTCCTATTATTTGCCCACCACTATTACATTATTTTGAACCTAATCTAAACTTTCTCGTGATCTGCCCGCCACTACTTGTTGAATTCCGATTGTTATAACTGCTATAATTCTGTTAAATGATATGCAGATACGTATCGTAGTGGGCACATTTACAATAACATTTCGTATACATTTTGTTTTCCTTGATTTTATAAATTAATAAATATTTTAACTTTCAAACCCACTTATGCCAGACTTTTTTCAATTTTTCATTGCGGAACAAAATTACAAATTTTGAAAATTTGAATTATAAGAATTATAAGAAAATTATAAGAAGAGAAACTTTAGAATTATAAGCAATTTAAAGCATACGAGTTAAGTAAATATCTATCTAAATAATCATGTTCAAAGTTGTTGTTAATTATATGTTTCGAAATTGACAAATGTCCGAATTAATTAGCGATTTATAGATCCTGAAAGAAAGAGAGTTCCCTTGTTTGCTTCTTCATTTAATAAGTATATTTACCGAGTAAAATAAAGATTAAAAGAGATTTTTTACCTTTCTACCAAGAGATTGTAGACAAATTACAACGGAGTTGAGATTTTGTCTTTCCCAGAGATCAACAGTCTGGAAGGTCTCTTGAGCCGGGACTCCCAGTGCTCTTGCAGCTTCAAGGAAGGCGTTTATGTTTTCCATACACTTGAACGCGAGTCTGGTTTTATTAATTTTCTTCACCGAGCCTTCCTTGATATCGTTCACCAATCTGGAAGGTGAGAATGAACATTACTATCGTGAAATACACGTTAACGAGTTGTTCAACGTTGTTTTTCATGAGGGGTAAGTACGTGCAAAGAAGGATTCCGTCCTTCAGCGTTTCATAGAAGTTGTCCATGTCACCGTTGGTGTTTATATTGTCACCGGTGATCGTCTTGATCCATTCCAGACATTCCTGCGCCAGTTCTTCGCTGTATTTACTGTTGATCTGTAACAGAACCGATTTGCGAACTTTAGTCATCGTTACTATTATCATTTAATAATAAAAAATAAAGACAAATCGCTTATAATTATTATACGTATTTCGCATTATACCAATTCTTTCCATTTTTAGTGCTACTGGAGATCAATAAGCTTAATAAAGTGTACTGAAACGATTGGATCTTTTATACGAAAGATTTATTTTGCAGTCTAGATGAGGGACCTCATTACTATGAGGGTATCACAGTGCCTATATTAATTATTTTTAAAGCATAATGAATATTCAAAAAGACATATTTGACTGATTTCAATAAAAAAAATTTTATATCTTTTTTAATATTCAATATGATTTAAAAATAAGTATAATTAATATAGGTACAGTAATTGGTACCCCCACAGTAATTGAGGTCCTTTACTCTATTTCTCGATAGGTTTACGATATTTCCATTAATCGTTTAAGCTTGACAGGGCACGAGCCTCTATGGCTGCTTGTTATTAATTATACGACGTGCCAGTGATCCAAGTAACACATCCTGTAGGGTCTGCGAAACGAGTGTTGCCGTCGAGTCACTGACCCAAGTTGTTTGAACACTTCGTTCGTTGTTTCTTCGACACGGCCCACAAATTCTTCTCGTAAACGCGAGCATCGTTTCGGAGAAAGTTTTTCTGTGTGCCTTTTAAAGAACTCGTTCCCACCTACACTAGGAAGCTTTCAAAAGTGGACGGGCCTGCTCGTCCTCCTCTCCTTACCTTTTCTTGCCGCGTTTCCAATAGCGTTAAACTCTACTTTATTCACATTCTTGCATCCACATTATTCGGTGGATCCAGAAAGTATTTGAACACTAAATTTCCGATTATAGATATTTAACCCGTTGTAATTTTGTAAAAACCAGAAATAAATTTAATTTAATTTTGTAGTACACAAGTAAATTGGACTCGGCGAAACTTGAAGCTTGTAAAAAATAGAAATAACTTATATATGAGTCTAGAACACAAATTTTTTAAATTTTCGTTACAAGTTTAAACCAAAAATTTGTGAAAAGCAGGTTTTATTATATTTTCTGGTAATTCAGACTGAAAGCAGTCCTTTCCAAAATATTCATTACAAAACATCTAGTATATTAATCGATCTAGCTTGGTAGAAAAGCTGAAGTCGTTTGGTCCGTTTATTAAAAAGTTATTCTGATTTAAAGTGTGCGCCATCAATTATGAGACTGTACATTGTTTGATAAATTTGCATAAATATTCCCTGACCTATTGTGATTATCGTTTTGAATATGAACTTGTACGGTATGAGAAACTCTCGTTTCATCGATTTTCGTATTCTATCTTCCTGCCTAAGCGTTCTTCGCGGTACCACAGTCGCTTAAACTCCATGTTGACAAAGATCGTATCTGGACGACCGGTAGAGACCGCGCAATGGGCGCACAGTTATTCACGTATAAGGCTGCCTAAAAAGGAAAGGTTCGTAAGCTTGGACCGTCGTATTCATCCTGATGCAGCATGCATATTCCGTTAGGCATACGGTGCCTCGATCGTGATGTATTCCACGGTGTAAAACGTCCCTCGTCCCAATCGTGAAATTAGAATACCACACCATGTTCTGTGCTGTCCAGTCATTTTATGAAAGCGTCTTCTCTTCGAGGTCAGGTAATCTTGGATTATCCATTACTATTGTTTACGATTGTCATTTGATTACAACGACACTTATGTACAAGAATTATCCACTGATAGTTCAAATCGAATTAAATATTTTGAAGAAATATAAACATACTTGGTTCGACGCAATATTTTAATCAAAATGGCACCTTAAAGTATTTCCAAGACGAGTTCAAAAGCTAGTGTAAAGGACCCAATTACTGTGCCTATATTAATTATACTTATTTTTACAGTGTAATAAATATTAGAAAATAGATTTTATGAAAAAAATGTAATATCTCTACTTTAATATTCATTATGCTTTAAAAATAAGTTTAATTAATATGGGTACAGTAATTGGCACCCCCATAGTAATTTGGTCCCTTATCGTACTGTCTTTTCTCCAGAATAATTAATTGCTAATCATACAGTACAATAAGCAAATTGAAAGTTTTAAATAAGAATTGGGTAGTGGAATTGTCATTTAAGTTTTTAAGTTGTCATAATAATATACTTAACAGAAAATCAAGGTAAAAGAATTATAGGTAGCTTTAAACACCCACACACTATGTCGCAATAATCTCGTAACAAGCATATTTTTTCCACTCTTTGATAAGGTTCGAATTTTTCGTCCAGCAGTTACTATCTCCGTGATACGGACTTATTGTATGGAGCACGAACGCCAACTCTATATATAGATATTAAGTAAGCATACGATAATTTCATTAACGGAAAAAAGAGTGACCGCACGTCGCGTTGCGTCGGTGTGGTAGACACGGAAAGTATTTGCAAATCGTGATGATGAAGCAGAACGAAGAAATATATACCGGCTCACGAATATTATTTCGTTGCTAGTCACATGTACTACCGTCTATGACCTAATCGTTTTACTGGTGCAACCAACAGGGTCGACAAGTTTAATCGAATAGCGACTTTTCTGGAATTAAGTAACTCCTTAAAAGTTGATATTGATTGTTATTAGTCTGCGGATCAAAAGGTAGATTATATCATTTAAAAAAATATTACTGTTCGTAAGATCCCGGAAAATATGACCTTCAGATAACCTTCACCCTCACAGACTGATGCCTCCTTCCAAATACGATAATTTTCTTTGCAAACTTTTTGTTTCTGTACAAATAACAAAGTTATTACTGGCGGTAGAGTTTAATGAGACACCATACATGTTTTTAAATATTTTTCGTTTTTGCATAACATTTCCGGCCATTTAAGTAGCCACACTTTTATTTTTTAATAAAAGACTGTTCAGCATAAAATGACGTTGCATTCTTTAAGCGAATGTTAAGACGAAGTTTTTATTATAATTTTCATTTTATAATTTTCCGTATTATTAAACATGTGTTTCGCGTTTATTAGTATGAGTCTTACTTAGTGGTTTTCTTTGATTAAATTATGACAATAATTGTCCCAAAGTGTCAAATTTTCGTGTTTTATTCATTAGTATATATAATATAACAACTAGATGGAAGACGATACGACAGAATTCCTCTCAGTACATAATAATTATCTTTATATTAAATTCCAGGAAGGTCGTGCCTGGATCGTATAAAGGACGAGAAAGCAAAACGAGAAGTTTAGGGACAGGGTGTGACGACTATCTATGTATACATATGGACACCATTGCATACCATGCGACCTCAAGTTGTACTCTTCTCGAGCGAGCTTCTAAAGTTCGAAAGGTGTGGTGGGCTCCATTGTGTTCGAAATTATGCTACATTAGAAGGAGAACCCTCACCCGTATCGTTTATCATGCTAACTTGTTCCTCTAATCATTAAAGAAAGACATATTGCGAATTCGTAGAAAGTTTCAAGCAGATATTCTTAGAAACGTTCTCCATGAATCTTGTAATGTCTTAGCACAACACATTAAAGATACTGTTCTGTGTAAGACTGTGTACAACTTTTGAACCAGTGAATTCCTAACATAAAAACTTGGACTTTTCGCATTCTCTCGTCAAAATCTACAGGATTATATAAAAAAAAGTTAAAATTTTCTGGGTTGCCAAGGTGAAGTTAAGCCTACCTTATTATTTATCTTACAGAAATTTAGTGTTCAAATAGTTTTTGGGTTCACTGTAATTTCTCTTTGTGATTCGGGTATTTCTAGCACTCTTTTCAAGTTTTACAAACAGCGTACAAAATTAGCATCTTTTTTTACAAGCAACCCTCATATTTCGTTCCTCGACTTCCTAATTATGCTTTATTATCATTTACAATTTATTACCATTTATGCTTTTACTTACATTTACAACAACTGCGTAGATGTAATTTAAAACAGGAGAAATATGAAAATGTAGGGGCACGAATTTCCAACTTTCTAAAATCATAGAGGAATGAAAAAAATGTGATATTTTGCTCAATTTTTGCTGTCATTTTTCGCGATCGAATGCAGTAAATTTCGCACGAAGATTCGCAGTGTACTAATCAGTATGAATTTGGAGTAACGTAGAAAGAGAATCGGAGTTTTATCGCTTTCTCTTGCGTAACTTCTAACAAAGTGAATAATGAATCGTTCTACGGAAGAATCTTGCTCGAGCAACGAATGTAGATTGTCGCAGATTGTAGCACACGGACAAGAGTGCGTCAGAAAAGTTGGTAGGGCAAGTGCTTGCGATCAAAGGATCGCCTTGCGTTCTCTAGCACTGGCGACGATGATCGCGCTTTTAATGGGCACGTTCTCTCGTTCACGGTCATGTAAACTGGGTCGTAGGTCTGGCATCGATGAGCCCCACGAGGCAAATTGGAGGAATTGCCGCTTCACCAACCGACGAAATCATTAATTTTGTTACACTGAATCGAGTTGCATCAATTTATCGCCGGCAAAATTAACTCTGCTAACCAATTTTTCCGTTTGGACGAGCGGCGATTCCATCGAGGATTGATTCAACTTCAGCTTATCTCTCAATTAAGGAAGAAAAGAAAAAGCGACGAGTAGATGAGAACGGTAAACCCCATTTTATAAAGATTATCAAGAAACTGATAATAAAAGTCAGTAAGTAAATAACAACATTTCGTACGAAGCTCTGAACCGTTGCTGTTATCGATTAATCAGAAAAAGATACGTAAGACTGATTAGGGGTCTTTGCTATGATACAGTTATCTACCAGCAGGTGATCGATACTCGAACAGCGTCCAAATAATGGCTGAACATTTCTGACTCCTGCACTCCGTGAAAAATAAATGCAACAAAAGCTCGATCTGCTTGTTGTTTGAGACTTTTGTTGTGTCTGACAATTAAAGATAAACGAGTAAATCAGTCAGGCAATATCAGTCACGTACTAAAAAAGTTATCGCCAATAAATAAATAAAAATATTTTGAAATTATTTTCTTGAAAGATAACCATTTCTCTTTTCAACAAACTGTAATATTTATATATAGATTTCGTGTATTATAATTAAAAATTTCATGTAATATGTTGAAATATGGCGTTTCAAATTTTATGTAGTAGAACTCTGAGAAATTATTCTGAAGATTTGTCAATAATTTAGAAACAATTAAATTAAACACAAATAAATATATAATCAGCTTGTCCTGCTAAGGCAATTTGAGACATCATCCCAGCAGAGATTCAGTGTAGAACACTATGTGCATAAGGCATACATACCAAGTTTCCGTTTCATAAAGTGAAAAGGAAAAAGTGAGTGCATGGATTACATCGATCCACCTTGATCGCGGATGCAAGGAGAACTACGTTCAGAAGAATGTTCCTCTCGACCAGTTTCCATTTCGGTGCAGAAACTCACCTCGATGACAGAAGATTTGACCCCAAAACGTTCTTGGTTTTAACGATATTCCTTAAAAGGTGGATCGCCTTTAAGGAAGATCTTACTGATTGTGGATCCGTTTGATATTCGTTTGATCAACGGCCTACTTTCTAACAATTGTATGCACAAGACAGCTGCGTTTGTCGATTTATATTCTTCTAAAAATTCCTTTAAACCAGTGTTTCCCAACCTTTTTTGTGCCATGCCCCACCTAAGCCTTTCTAAAATTCTTGTGCCTCCTACGTAACATATACATAATTTTACATATTCAAAAATTGAATTGTTCACTGAACAATCTTGAAGGATAGGTTTTAGAAAGAAATCACTAGGAAATTGTTGAGGAAACACAGTAAGCAAATTTTCAAAACGTACAACGGAGAACTGAAATTCAAGAATCGCCCCCCTTAACAATCAAATTGCCCCCCTTGAATTACAATTTCAACTTGATTTCTTATTTATAATATTTTTTTCTTATGACATAAGATTAATTTTCCTATGGAGCAAAAGTATACTTCCTTCGAAAATCCACAACTTTCGTAGTTCTCTATATTTTTTTCTTAAATGTTGGTTCAGTGTAAATAATTAAACTGTAAAATAATTCTTCAGTTTTTGTTTTCAAATAATTAGTGACACTTGCTACACTGTACGCAGATATTAGCTGCTTTGTTCACAAGGTTTGTAGGATAAAAAGTTTTTCTTATAGTTTGAAGTTGCCTGTTTGTATGCCAAAATGTTTTACTCCGATAATGCAAATAGTTTTTGTTTAAAAAAATCGGAAAATCACTTGTGTTTGTACTTGTTACACGAAAACTTCTCTTTAACCATTTACGACTGGAATCTAATTATACGTACAATATGCATAAAACAATTTGTAAAAATCGACATTTGGATAGAAATGTGAATTCTAGTATATAACTAGTTTTCACGTGTACGCACACACCTGTTCAGGAAAGAAACGAATTCGTTGACCCACTTCGCAAGGACTCGCGATATTTCAGCATGGTATATCCACTTATACGCAACACATTTACAATTGTGAGCTACCTCGAAGGTTGTCGCTTGCTGTCGACCATATAAGGGCCTCTAAACGAGATGAAGCCTGAACAGGTAAGGCATCAGTGCCTCGTGCTAGCACGTAGAACTTCGCAAATTTAATCAAGTCACTTACGTACACGTCACTATTGTATAATCTTTGCCGAAATCCATTTGAGCCAATTTCGTGAACCAAATGTTTTTGAACCAGGAATTTTTGGACTGGGATATTTTTGGGACACTCTGTATATACAAATTTCTTAATTTTTAAAATTTTTCATACCAACAGAAATTTATTTCGTTTTTAAATGTCCGACATTACTGTCATTACCATGGACCAATTGATTGACAAAAGAATTGTTTAATCAATTTATCACATTCTATTTTCTAATATTACTCTTGCAAAAGTGAATTTTAAATATTCATATAGATAATTTTTTCCGACTGGGATATTTTGTGGGACACTCTGTACATATATGTTATATATCTCTTTTTTAATATTCACTATGCTTTAAAAATAAGCATAATAAATGCAGAGTAATGGCACCCCCACAGTAATTGGTTCCCTCACCCTAAACATTACAATTTTCTGGCTTTTGCAAAAATAAATAGCCTGGTGTGCACAAACGCAGGGTTTCACTGGTCATTGATGGAGTGAATGGAATTTCAAATTAGAAATCTGCCTGTAACAATATTACTAAATAGTTTTTGTACTAGCACAATGAGTAATCCACCAGTTCTTAAGGAATTAATATTTACACCTTGGTAAAGGCAATTTAAAGTTTCGTAATAAATAAGTAAAAGAGCAGATCAGATTTCGCGGTGTTGCAATTCCGAGTAGCGAAACTACGCGTGCCCGAACATGAATTTGTACACAAATCATTAGTTGACGTGCAAGGCCAGGCAATAGGGGCGAAGGACACCGCGCGTGCAATATTTCTGTTAAGCAAATCGGGACGCTTGTGTGGAATCCTACATCTGCATGCTGCTTGATTTCACCATGAAAATGTGGTTCTTCGATTCATAAAAGCGACGATTGCGCATAAACTACCGGTTCTCGGTATGTCGTAAGTCACATCTGTTGTTAACACATTGATTGTCGCGGTTCTGGAAAATTAAATGCGAAATTGTCGAATCATTGAACAATAGCTTTTACAATTGTGCAAGTATTATTTATGGTGGGTAGATTAGCAACGCATGGTCGTAACAATATGGCAACTTGTTAATTCACTTAGTATTCTATAACACGTTTACGTGTACCTGTAATATACAGGGTGTTCGCGGGAATACTAGTCAGCGTTTTTCTTACAAATGGTAAACATTAGAAACAAATGAAAGAGGAATAAGTTATACTGTTTATTGCAAGCAATGTAATGGTGTCTGTAATGTTTTTTAATCTGCATTATTTTTTTAGAAATGAAGGTGACCTTCAACTTTTTCAATGGAATACTATGTATTTTTTTTTAATATGATATGAAAGCGCATGCCCAAACGAATTCATTCGTATACGACACAATGATCTTTAAGGTCATACAAGGTCAGAAATGGACATTTTGAAAAACGCTGGCTAGTGTTCCTGCGGACACCTTGTATATATGACACTGCAGATCTTTACGCAAAATAAAAATGTTGTGCATCGATTGCAAGAAGAAGAGGGACATTTATTTCTTCTGTTAATAATTTTAATAACTTACGCCTAGCATTTTCACTGTTTTGTGTTTCATCGACCCATTTTTGTCATAAATGCATAAAATCAACAAAAAGACCTACGTATATCCAATTAGTTGTTCTCAAAAGAATTCTCGTTGTAGCCCAACCCCCCCCCCCCCTCACCCCCTTAAATTGAAAGTTTCGATACGGGCATTATCATAAAGTTTCTCGAAAATTTAAAGTGTCGCTGACCAAAGAAATCATCGGTACATGACTAATTGCGGACTTCCACGTGAACAAGGAAGTTGCGTTTTCTCTTGGAATGCCTACGTATGTACTCCGCCGGAACAATAGAATACTCTTATCCGGTTAAGTGAGTCGTTTAAAAACATTTCAGTTCACTTAGTCCGATTTCTTCATTATTTTCTTTTCGAAAGTTCCACAATGACTCGAACGGAATTCTGATCAGTATACGCCTCTTCAAAGTACAGTGTTCACTCTATATATGTCCCAAATGCCTAGCCGATAAAAGTCCCAGAACTATCCCTATTGCTATCCCCAAAAAGCTCGAGAGACCTCGGTCGCTGAGGAGTGTAAGGTCGCGTGGATCAAAGAATAGGATCTCCTGACCGATGTATGTCCGTGGCTAGACCCGTGTCTTGGACATATATCGAGTAAACACTGTAATTCGATAAAAATTATGTCGATTCTGTCTATTCATTTGAGGAAGATAAGGGAATTCTTTTGAAAACTGGATTGATAACATTCTCCGGAAAATGCTGATCGATCAAAATTTCTGCGGAAGATATAATCGTGCGATCTCACGATCTTCAGGGTAAAGTATCGCGATAAGGTGAAGTGTAAGGCGGCTTGGATCCGATCCCGGGAAACTTTCTCTTGTTCGTGAGTCATTCGGACATAGCTTCTTCCTTATGTCATATCCTACTATTGGGCCAAGAAGACTTTAATTATTGATCATTCCCCCCCCCCCCCCGATGATTTATAACTTAATCCAATAGTCCTTGTCGAAGCGGATTGTTTTTTTTTGTATGAGTATATTAGCTGCTGCTATTTCAAATCATATCTAATTACTTGTGACGCATTCGGATTGTGAGTGCAAATAATAATAATAAAAAAATCTAATAAAAATTCTAAATCAGTTTAATTGAAAAAAATGACCGTACGATCACACTTTGTATTTTAAGGAAGATTTGGGTACAGACTTGGGCCATTATCCTAATAATTTATTTGAGAAAGGATCATTAAGATAATTAAAATAATATAATATAAGAAAAATAATTTTTCTTTAGATTCTCTCGTTATTTGGAATTTATTTGAAATAATTTTTCACTTTACTTTCTGTTTGATTAAATACTTCTTCAAACAAAATCTCAAACACTCTCAATTTTTATGCCAGCTACGTCAATTGCGTCTGCAATACAGATTTTTATAATTGTTACGCATATAATAACTCACGTCTGTATTATACAACTGAATTGATTTGATCTAACATTTTACGTAAAATTATTTATAATCTTATTTAAATCAAGTATCTGACATAAACAGTTGTTTGAATATATTTCGTTCGATTCAAGTATTTTTACTTTGTGTTTAAGTCACATAAAATACATTTAAATAATTTTCTGTTATTTATGAAATAACAAGTATTTGAAATGATTATTTGTTATCTCATTTAAAATAAAATGTGACTAACCCTGTATACTGACATAATCCAGATTGCAAATAATAATAAATAGCAGAAGCAGAGTTACTATTGTTTTCAATTTCCAGATTTTTGCAAAGTATGCGACATTAAATAGGGAGATTAAGCTAAAACCGGATGTTCCCTATAACTACCCTTTCGTTTTTCCTAGATAATTGCTATTTGTGCATTGAATGATACCGAAAATGGAAATAGGTTTTACATTAAAAAAAGAGAGCTAAACCAGGTTGTGCGACATGAAGTAATTATTAAAATTGGTTCAGTGTGGCATAGTAACAATGGCTAACGATAATCAAGGAAGATGATCGAGTTCACGAAGATCCCAGAGCAGCTTTGATATGACCACCTCATTCGCAGTGTTGCATTCCTCGGAATTAATAATGATGAATTCCCACGATTGGTAGAGCAAATTTCACGGCCGAAGAACAACCGTGAACTTTCCACTTAAAATGTAATAAATTTCTATCTGCCTCGAATCTCGAGCGCTCCTTAAAGATCGCATAAATATTAATGATCCGACCGTTGGTTTTCCTACCGTTCAATTGAGACAATAAGAAAAGAGGTGGGAACACACATTGTTTCGAATCAAATTATTTTGAATTTATTTGCTCCTTTTTTAAACAAAATGAATTATTTATTGTATTACAAAACAATTAGAAAGCTGCGGTTCTTTCAATAGCACAATCACGTTGCCTGTTCAAAACAGTTTTCAGAAAGCTTCCAAACTGATCCCTTTCCATTGATAACAAATTGGAAAATATTAATATTACTCTAATAATATAGTTTTCTACAATTTCTGACAAAGATTAATGGACTACTTAACTGGTGCCTCGAATTCGTTCCTGTATTTATTTACAGAATATTACTACAATTAACCAAAATTCTGTTTAACATTACGAGACAAAATGGCGGGTTCTAATATTTTGAATTACCATTTAATTGTAATTAAATTATTATCCAACAAATTTATTTCGTTGGATATATATTTAAAAAGTGGTTAAAAATTTGGATAGATACATTTTTGTTATTTTTATAAAGTAATATAAAAATAGTCATACGTGAACCTAGTATTAATTAGGAGTTCAGATTAATAATAAATTGCGGAAAAATTCAAGAGAACTAAATTGATTAGTAGGTGGTATTGACGTTGTAAGTCACTTCGTTCTCATTAATCGCGTACCGAATCTCCTGGTATGGAGACTTCAATGATGGATAGAGCAACGAGCGATGTACAGGACATCTACAGTGAGAATTTGGCGAAAACGGAAGGGTGAGAGATGAAATTAGGCAGATTCGACCATCGATAATTAACAGGACGTGATCGGGGAATTCCAAGATGTAAGCGTGTCCCGAGACATCTATGCATTTCTAAAACGGAAACCACTTTATAGTGCTTCCGGTGGCTAATACAGATATCCTCCTCGGGGATGAAGCACGCCTATATTTAGATCTGGGGCATAATACTGCACATTCATCGCACGACGTTCACGGAAACACGTGTCTATAATTGTTATCTCTAGTTCCGAACGAAACATCGTTCCCATATGGGACTAAAAAAACTAGAGGGGAAAACTGAAATAATAATAACAAGTAGACGGTAACGATTTCTACACAGCCTCGGGCTTCAGAATAAAGTAATAAATAAGAATTGTTTGGCTATTTTAAATAATTATATGTAGGTTTATTTCCACAGCCAAATAATTATTTAATTATTTGAACTTGAAATGGAATTTAAATAACTTCAAATTCAATTTTAATTCAAATAATCTTCCATTTGATCAAATAGTTCATACTCCCCAAAATTCTATTTATTTCGTGTACTGAAGAACAATTTTGAATGCAGCTAAAGTTTAATCATTGAACTACAAAAATTTAACATGAATCTAAGTTTAACAATTAATTCGGTTACTTCGATAATCTCTTCTTGAGGTGAAATTATTTCTTATTTTATTTGAACAATATAATTGAAATAAAAATTGTTTGATTTAAATTGAAATAAATCTTTTACGTTATTTTTACAATACAAATAATAAAGTATTTAAAATAATTCTTGATTACAAATGGTTATTTGTTATCCTATTTCAAATTCACTTTAATTTTGATTTTAGATTGCAAATGTTGTGAAGTATTTTTATCAAGAAACATTATTACAGTCTATACGTTGATTATACACGATTATCAATTTTTATCTACATATTTAATTTTGCTTTCAAACAGTGTTTATTTCAATGTTAATCAATGTAATTATCGTGTATTCGTTTTATACGAGTGGAAAAATAAATATTATTATATTATTATTTATGTATTGACGATATCAATATTATACGATATTTGGTCAGAATGTGACAGTAAACTATTATTTACTTTACAATAAATTATTATTTATTTTAGTCTACTTTATTCAATAATTTTGATTTAATTGTATACCAAGCAATATAGTGGCATTGATTTTGGTAATTTGTGACTAATAGGGCTGGTAATTATGAGACATGTTCGTGTAAGAACAACTATGATTTACGGAAAAATATTAATGTATTTTATACTAAAATGCCTTTATTATACATAGAACGGTTTGTCCAGCATTGAGTCTTGTGTTGATAAACATGGGATTACTATCTGCTACTCAAGGTCAATTTTCAAATTTCTCTGTAGAGACAATCACCTTTACTTAAAAACAGTAGTGTTCTCATATCATCGACCTATTGCCGCGCTAAAATTGTCAGCGTGACACGTACATACGTGACAATCGATCATTATATCCTATTAGTTATCTAATGTCGACTGCATCGAATCTTGTTTGTGAAACAACCATTGAATCTTTGTCACAACTCTATAATTGTTACGTCAGATCTACGTCCTCCTAGAACTGGGACGAAAATGGCGGTGTATCAGCAAAATAGAACGAACCGTTGCATTCCGATGGCGATAAGCGTATCTTCGTAACGAGCATACGTTCCACTACTAGTGCAATAACGAGCGTCCTTCGTACTTGTTACTCGACAATTGTTTTACGAGGAACAAAAAGAACCGGTTTTCCTCCAAGATACAACGGACCCCTTGTATTTTGCCCTAGTTTTTCTCCCTCTCTCTCTTGTTTAATCTAAAGGGGATCGTGCATCTTTCCAATTATTTCAGTGCAACAGTGTTCTTTCGTTAAAGTATTATCTCGTTTATTTCTTCAAGATGCTAATTCGTTATGTTGGAAGTTCCTGTCCGTGAGTTTACGTCACTTACATTCCGGAACAAAATTATGTGCACACCCTTTAACAACTAGAGTAAGGGATCCAATTACTGTGTCTATATTAATTATACTCATTCCTAAAGCATAATGAATATTAAAAAAGAGTTCAATAAGAAAACCTTAATAAATCTCTTTTTTAATATTCGTATTGTGCTTGAAAAACAAGTATAATTAATGGTAATTTAATAATATGGTATAGGCACAGTTATTGGGACCCTTACTTTTCAAATTGAACCAAACGACTCGAGTTTTCTTTTTAGAGATGTCAGAAGAATTAGTTCACTGAGTAACATGTAATAAAACTCGCTTTTTTGAAGAAAAAGGTAAAGGTCACGATTTTAAAATTTTTCATCTGTCTATACTAAAAATTTAAAATATGCGTTTTGAAATCGGTTGACGAATAAAAAAGCTACAGGCACTGAAAGATGTAAGAATCTTTGAATTTTGGGTTTACAATTGATAAAAAAAAAAACTCAAATTATTTGATCCAATTTCAAAAATGTTATTAGGTTTCAAAGGGTGTCCACTTAATTTAACAGGATTTAGCCAGACAAGAAGTAGAGTATTTTTTATTAATGGGAATCAAATGTAACAAAAAAAAATAGTCAAATTATTTCTAAATAGTTTTATATTCATTTATTTATATTTGAGATAAATAGATAAAAGTAGAGGCGGGGTCGCATAAGGAATTTGACTTTCGAAGAAGTTGAGGAGCAAAGCGATTGCAAACGAAACGAATCTCTAGCAATTTTATGGACGGTGGAGTTTTGTAATCGTTACGTGATCTATCGTAATTCTTTAAGAACACTAGAGGGACATTCGTGGTACGATTGCAGTAAAGAAATGTACCATGGCCAGCGAGTTTCGTGAGGGACGCGCTCCCTTCTTTGGCAACAGAGAGTTTCGTTTTAACTCCCCGACCGAAAGGAAGGGCCCGGCCGGCTGGCAGCTGTTGCCCGGTGAACTTCCGAGCAAAATTCAAGGTGGGCACGATGATATGTTTTCAGGTGTCTCGAATGGGACACACCTAACAAAACTTTGATAATCTTCGGCGAATCGTTTGCTCAATTCTGACTTATCAGCTTTTATGCTCGCAAATCGCGTTCCAAATAAACTCGTGTTTGTATCAGTTTTTAGAATGTTTACGCGATTCGACATTTATTGCTCTAGAAAATGACAGGCTCGGGCATCATCGAAATAAATTATTTGGAAAATGATTATTACGATAGAATATTATCTTATTTAGCTACATGCCATTTTTGAAATGATCACATATATTATTTTATTTGAACAGCCAAAGAATTTTCTCTAAATTTTTTCAATTAATTTTTCATTTCGTCTTTCTTTTGATCAGATAATTCGTGCTCTGCAAAATTTTGGTTAACGATGAAAGCAAATTATTATTAAATTAAATAATTATTAATTTAATTATTAAATTAATTATTATTTTTAAATTATTACATTTGTTTCAAAAGCGAATACAGCTAAAGCTTAATCATAAATCTACAAAAATTAGTGTATCTAAATTTAATAATTAATTTAGTTACATTAGTAACCTCTTCCTACGAGATGCAATTATTTATTCTTTTATTTGAACAATGTGATTGAAATCAAATATTATTTGATTTAAACGCCGAATGAAAATAAATTTTTTATGTCATTTGTGAAATAAAAATAATGAAGTATTTAAAATAATTCATGATTTCAAACGATTATTTGTCATCTTATTTCGAACAAAATGTGCCGAAATCTGGAAAGTAACAATTTGATCATTTGCACGTACTTCTACAAGTCGTATGGAAAGTAGAAAGTTTAAATGATAGAAATTGTAGAACTCTTTTAAGAGTCGGCATAGTAATCTTCACGAAGCAACGTAGAAAATTTGGAAATGTGAATATTTTATATTCTTTTTTAAGTTGAGTTTTATATTACAAAATTTAAATCGCCATTAAGAAAGTGCGTTGAAAACACAAACGCTCCAAAATTTATTCTTTTTTACGATGTTAGTTCAACTATCTCGCGTGTAAAGAAACATTTTCAAATACCGAAGGTATGTAAACGTAAAACGTAACCGGCTTTCATTGCCAGAGACCGGGCATTTTAATTACCTGCGAGATTACTCCGAAAAGTGTCACACGGTACGTCTAACGCAAACGTTCGTACGACACGTATATCGAGATTCAAAACACGTGGATTTTTTAGTTTCTGGATTACGTTAAATTGGTATAATATTTGCTATCTACACTAATTTCTACGCTAATTTCGCACGCAAGGGAAAACAAAAAGAAGTGCTACTAAGGACCAAATTACTCTGAGGGTACCAAACATTGTGCCTATTTTAACTTTATGGATCATTAAAAGTGACTATTTTGCATTAAGTTATGAAAATAACAAGAACGTGCTACGTACATTTTTAGCAATATTTAAAAACTAATATATACTCAAAGAAATAAATTTCTTAAATAATTTCTCACGTATGCATCCTTAGAATCTTAATAATTTTAAATTAAAAATATTAGAACCCGTCATTTATATTTATTTTTAATGAATATTAAAAAAGGGATATGTACATTAACTGATTTCAATAAAAAAAATTTAATATCACTTCTTTAATATTCACTATGCCTCAGAAACAAATGTAATTAATATAGGCACAGTACCCCAACAGTAATTGGATCCCTTACCCTAGTCTAGTTCATGTTTCACAAACGCCTAAACTTTATTCCCTACGAACGACAAATCAACATTTGCGTCGAACTAAATCCCACAGTCGAATACGTCCCATCGATCAACCCCGGAGAACGTGTATCTTTTGCATCCGACACGAATCCGGGCACAATGAACCCCCGCAAGGGCGCATGCGCGTCACCCTTATTAGGTCGAGTCCCTCGGGGGATGGTCGTCACTGGGTCACTGGGTGGTAAACGAGTCCCGAAGGAAAACAGGCGCGAGAAAAGAAGGGTGGGAGGGGGAGGAAAGGAGGGAGAAAAGGTAGAGGAAAAAGAAGAAAGAAAGAGAGAGAGAGAGAGAAAGAGAAAAACAGGTATTCATCTTCTTACCTTCCTCTGGGCTTCTGCCGCGAAACCCGACTTGGCAGCTCTGTGGGAAGCCATCGCTCGCGCGTGTACCTGGATTCGTTTCACCGGCGGAGAAAAGAAAAGGAACAAACGAAGAACGTCCCAAAGGGAAGAAACTTGGGGTATATCTCTCTCTCTCTCGGCTGCTCGGTAGTAGCTCGCGAAAGAATCAGCAAGCACGATGAACACTGTTCGACGGTCACGAGTCGACTGACACGATCAAGAACGCGCGCCGCGCTGGAGAGAGTCCTTCGGACGCTTATTGGCCGCCGCGCCGCACCGTGTACCCACAGTACCCGTGTGCCTGCCCGGTATCGAGTTTTCGTCTGACGCCGCGTGACACGTGACCTCCGTTCTCCAGTCTGGCACAAGGATGACGTCAGGCGGCGTCCGACGAATTCCCGGAGTCGCTTTCGTGCCGGCTTCGAAAAATTTCTGCCCGCACGGAACAGAACTTTCAACCAGGCCTCTCTGTTCGACGGTTCCCCACCAAATATTGCCATTTTTATTCGATTTCCAGCAGGGGTCGAACAGGGGTAAAAAGGGGTCTTTTATTTTTGGAAATGGAAAAATTGTCGAATTCAATAATAATTATTCAGTTTCGAAAAAGTGAAACTTCTCAAAGTTTACACTGTCTGAAATTTCTATAAAGAAATTTATTATTATTATTATCCTACTATTTCTATCATTTCTATTTTCTAATATTCTGATTTTCTTGCTCCGTTGTATCTGTATTTAATTTTTGATGCTATTCAGATGCATGGAATGTACTATCTACCAGATTTGTGCAAAACGTAATTCCAATTAAAATTACAATTGCTTACTGTAATTTGAAATTGCAGAAATAAAATTACATGTAATTGTCACATGTTACATGTAGTTGCAATTACTTGATAATAATTGTGGTAATAATTGCGGTAATTGTAATTGTGGTCCGCAATCACAACTACTGGTAGAGCCAAATTAATTGCAATTACCAATTACAATTATATATAATTGTAATTTTATTTCTGCTATTTCAAGTATTTTTAATGCAATTACAAGTAATTGTAATTGGTAGTTGGAATTACTTGACGCCAAAATGGCACTAAAAAAGTTAATTAGATACCTACTTATTTATACCTATGTATTTAATCCAAGAGGTTGTTGAATGGAAATGTAATGTAAGATTTCACGATTTCACATAAGATTTCTATTATTATTCACTGTGGAGTATAATTGTGTAGGCATTAATGAGCCTCGATGAATGAAACTCGAATGATTCGAGCGACCATTTTCCTACAACCGAGGCGTTGTTAATTTCCTCCTATGTGACCGTCGTTCGTATGATTTGTGTATACCGATGACGTCAACGCCAAATGTAGACTGATGAGGTCTTTAAATGGCAGCTTGCGTGCGTTTCGAAAGTTATCAAAATCTTCGACATGATAACCTGATAACCGATCGTTAACATTCTTAACACAGAAATGTTATTTTTAAACTTTGGTAATTTCATGCGTATGTATACAATTCTTAAAATAATCTCAGATTACCTGTCGATTAAAAACGTATTAATTTTCATTGCCATTCATTTTCATTTTTCATCTTTTGAACAATTTCGGAAAAATTCTTTCACGAAGATCGCTTGTTGCTGGGTCACGGAATCTTCGACGAGTGTATTCTACAGTATAGTAGAATGTAGAATCATCTGTCCATCTTTATCTCGGTCACCTTCTTGTGTCTCTCTGTCGCTTTAGAACGCTACGGACCAGAACTCGTTCTGAAAATGAAGCCGACGTTAGGTCAACGAAAAATTTGTTATGTGCACGTTTCCTTTACGTCGCTTCCTTATCAGATTATTCGTCGTCCACCTTTAGTATAATTTTATTTTAGATACAGAAAGATATATTATTTCGTGCCATTAAAATCCAAGAAGGTAGACATTACAAATTATGTACACAGAAATTTTGTTTTAATAACAAAGAGTCTTCATCTAAACGATTGATCAAATTGTTTGCTCATTCGAAGATTCATTATGAAACGAAATACAGAGAACCAATATTTAATCTTGTATTCGCGATTAGTATCTGCGCTGTTGATTTAGATTTGTATCGTGTAAGAAGCTATAAGCAGAACTAATTACGTACTTTATCTTTACGAGGAGAGAACAAAATTCTCATAGATTTTCGCAGTGTTCGCAAACGGATTATTTGGATAACGAACGCGTTGCTTTATGTTTCGTCGTAGCTACTAAAGTAGAAGTCATGGCCCACATATTTCCGTATTAAAGCGCACCCTCGGTTCGCGGATTGGCTTGTTCTCGCTGCATTCTAAGGACGTTCGGTGCCCCGTGAGAAAAGCATTGCCGTAACAGAAGGAACGCGCGGAATTCGCTTAATAACGAGCTCTCTCCGCTCGGGAGGAAGCACTGGTTTAAGAAAACCTATGTAAAGCACTTTGCTACTGTTTACGCTTTACGAAGCGAGGTTACTCTCGATAAGGGCAGCGCTGAAGTCTCCGTGTAAACCACATAAATCCTCGAACCGGAAACCTGCGAGACCGGGTTTCATTTTTATCGCGACGGCAGGGGACAACGATACGTTTGTTTAGAATTCTTCTTAACGCTAAAATCAGAAATCAACAGGTCAGAATTTCTCAGTAGATTGTTCAAAGGCGACAGCTATTTAACTCTTAACTCAACAGATTCTTAAAATTCATATAACATCACATAACTTCTTCGGAAATTATTATTTAGCACTAGGTTCGCGTAACAGTACAATTTTACTTTATAAAAATGAGTCTATCGAAATGTTTAGCCATCTTTTTTAATAACTAGACTGCGGATTTTATGCATTCATGAGAAAAATTGGTAGGTGTAATTTTAAGTAGCAAAAATACTAGAAAAATTTAAACATACTATTATATTATTTTCTATCTTCTAAACATAATAAGAAAGGGAAATAAATGTCTATTTCACTTCAGTTCTATTAATAACATATATCCAAGGAAATAAGTTTGTTGAATAATTCTCCATTATCTCAATAATCGCAAAAAATTGAAAATGTTAGAACCCGTCATTTTGCTGGGTCCCGTAAACCTAGCGTTATAAGAAAATGATTGAACTTCTTCTAAGTGCATGCAGCTTGGTCATTAGCAAGCCTATTAATAGCAGACTTCCGGTAGGTAATGTGTTAAGATGCTGGGAGTAAAATAGGGTAGATAAGGGTCACATTTTTGGTAAGCTAGCTCGAGCCATCGATGATACGTTCCGTAACAGAGAGCTTTGATGATCGGCCTCCGTCAAGCCTAGCGTTCATTAAAATTTCTGCTTACGTATTTTCGTATACGTGTCACGTATCGATGACTCAATCGCCGGCACTTCAAGTCCAATGTATAATCTCTGGAAACACGCCTTTTGATCAAGGGACACTCTACTCATGTACGATGTTACAAGCTGTAATGATTTCGTTTTGAAAACGAAGTACATTATCAACGTTATTTAAAAGATTAACGTACATTTTTATGCGATAACACATGGGATTTAGATTCCGCGCTTAATCGAGTACTTGAAGCAGGTAAGAAAATATTTTGTACGGCTTCTATGTTGGAATACCGCTTGTTGCTAGGTAGTCTAGAAATTAAAATTATTTCAAATCATTTTAATTATTTTCATTATTTTAGATTATTTTGTGGCAATTATTTTGGTAAAAATAACAAAATTATTAGTAAGAGAGATATTATAATTATTAATAAGCATAAGGGGGCACATTGATTACAGATATTTAATATATTCAAGTTTTTCTTGAATGATTTTCAAATTAACTGTGAGCGGAAACTTAATGTTCTATCTATATTTCTATTAAATTTAAAGCAAATTAATGGTTTAGTTAACACGCTTGATGCTTCGATTTTTAAATTTACAATCAATTAATAAATTCAGTTTTTCAAAGTATATTCAACTTGTTTTGCAATTCTGAAAAATACATTTCAATATGATTTTTCTTTTCCTGTGGAATTGCATAAGATTGAGTAGGCAAAGAAATTCAAAATTCGGTCTCAAAATTGAATAAATTGAAAAATTGAGGGACACAAATAAAAGAAATGAAAATTTGAAAAATTCACCGCTATTTTTAGCGCAGTGAGTTTAATATGGGAAGGCAAAGAAAAATAAATAGTTTACTATTTTTAGTTTGAACTTCGAATGAGAAGGAATTGCAATGGTGGGTATATCCTTATATGCTTCCTGCCGAGGACACGGTTCGGTAAAAAATTCAAATCTCACCTGGGCGTTACGCCACTGCGTGGGACGATGCACAGTCCAGTCGAGCAATGCACCAAGGTCGAGGCCACGTATACTCGAGAGAGTGCATCTTGCTCGTGCACGCGTGCGGCCAACACGCATCCCGCGTTCACGCTATTCGTCGCACGCAAACCAGTGTTAAGTGCAAGGACCTCCCCTTGCGTGTTTCAGAAATGCTTGCTAATTTGATGATCGCGTTTCACTTTTCCTATGCAATTTCTACAATAGAGAATCCTTCGATCCCTTTGTCCGTTATACTTAACTCTAGGCAATATTTCGCGCGGAGACTCGTTAAATACAAACTGCCCGAAATTTCTATATAGCCACCATGTTTTTTGATAAATTCTCATTATTATTCCAGACCACTGAATAATTCGTGATTTTATACCATATTGTAATTAATTAAAGAAAGCTTATCCGTTGGTCTCAACAAAATAAATACGTCATTCATTTCATGAGAAACATAGAAATATAATTAAAAAAAAAAAAAACGCTTAATTTCTGTAAAGCCACTTGCATTTTTCACAAATAAACTCAAAATTAACAATTAACATTATGGCTATAATTAGTGTAACCTCCATTTTGTTGAATAACATTATAAATTTGACGTTGATCAAACTATTGAAATACCTACGTTTTTGAAGAGACGATCACGCTTCATTCACTGCATTAATTCAGTAATTGAGTTGCACTCTTTTCCATTGACATACATTTTTCGTGCTTGCACAGATTTACATTGGAATTTATAACGCGTGCTTTCATATGTGCACTGCTGCATCATCATGTTGGTAAATGAAATTGTCGTCTTCAACATTTTCTACAAATGAAAAAATCGTAAGAAAAGTTAAAATGATAAAATGTTAATGTTAAAATTATTTCCAACAATTCTGTGTCTTTTCCCGAATTTATTTGATGGAACAAATAATCAATTTAATGCAACAAATTGGAGCCTTTCTGACGGTTTTTCGTTTGGTTTCTTTCGCTTCCGTTTTAGATTTCGCTGAATAAGCGCAAACTTATGCGGAATGCTGTATAGTTGGTATAAAAAGTTGATGATGACATCAGAAGAATTTAGAATCCATTCGAATATTTTTTATCGCTTGCGCAAGTGCTTCCAAGCATTATTTTTAAAATCTGATTCATCAAATTAACAAGATATTTTTTTACGAGATATTATTATATTATATTGTGTATATATTTTTTCATGCAGTTATATGGATAAGATACGATTGATGCTTTCTATGCGAGTATCGACATCCTATCTTTTACGGCACTGTTTCACGCATGCCAGGTGCAATCACGCCTGACCAACTCGATCCTTTCTTGCTCGTCGATTCACTTACGATTTCCATCGAAGGATGATTAAAACCGGATCGAATTAAAACCGGTCAAGGTGACGTCCTTGCTACCTAGATGGTCTTCGGGTCGAAGAATTCGGTTTTATACCTAATTGATCAATCTACTTCACTGAAATAAGTTTTTGTGCTTAATCCTTTATTAAAAATGCACTGCAATTTTAAATGTATTTAAAAATATATGAAGATATCACTGTAGTTTTATATTTTTTTGAAAACATATGAAGATGCCACTGTAATTTTAAATGTATTTAAAAATATATTTTTATATAGAAAAGAAGCTTGTAAATATGGTATGCTATTGTGCATACATGTCGAGCTGATTTTCAATCTTTATGTCAATAACCGGGTCCCCAAGTATTCTTTCAATTACTTTTTAAATTTTTTTCAATGTTTTTCCTAGTTAATAACAAGATTTTTATGTTCTTGGGTGATCGCAGAATGGATTACATTTGAGTTATAAAAACATACTTTGAAACTATCAAGTCTAACATCATATTGAATATCGTAGAAAATTTTAGTTATTAACACAGGGATTTTTAGCGAATAAATATGCATTTTTTAAATTTTCTCAACTGTTTCAGAATTTGACCAGAGGTAAAGGTCTCGTTTTTCTTGAGAAGAAATAACCGCACGCGTAGGGAAGATTATTTTCTAGACAACTTTATTACATATCAGAATACAGCCTACAGTTTGTAAATTAGATACTTATCGATATACTCTTAAATATAAGTAACATCCGGCAGGCTTAAATAAGAGACATTGCCATCTAAAGTCCATTAAAAAATATGAAAAAACGATTGCAACCGGATAAAATATAAATCTGAAGAGTCATAATGCACATTGCTTTGCTTCTTGTTTTCTTTTATTATCGATTACAAAAAAGTCCCCAGTGTGTTGGCGTGATTATGTATATATGTATGTATATGTATATGTATATGTATATGTATATGTATATGTAATATGTATGATCGCGCGAGCGCGTGTAACGATATGTACTGTGTCCGCGTATATATGTGCGTGTTAGATGGAAAATTCAAGTTTTCTGTTCAACACTTGTCACGGAAAGATACCAGACAAACATGAGCGCGAGCCATTGTTGAATATGGATATCCATTCCCGTTTTTTTCCTCGCGTTTTCCAATTTCCTCCGCGTGTATCGTCTAGATTCATAACATGTACATTGTGTTTATGTTAGAATGTCGAGGAAGAGCCCGTGGCAGTGAACAGAATGGGTATGTAAATGTAACCTACGATCTATAATAGATTATGTGATTTGATACATTGCTTTTGCATGCATTCTTAATGATACTTTTTTTTAATCCTTTCATGATAATTCATTTTATAATCATTATATTCATCTTCGTTAATTCTTTTTTTTTTCTTTTTATCGTCGTTCGTCGTATAGATTAACTAGCAAGCATATAACAACTGACACTTTGAATTTTTCCCCCTTTTATCTCTCGCACGATTAGTCTCAATGATATGACGTGTCAATATGTAGTAAAGTTACTCTCAGGGGCCCGCCAAAGCCAAACCATAAATTGTCTTATTAATATAATTTAGCTATACAACGGTGTATATCAAAACTTATAAAATACCCAAAACCACTATGGCGGCGCCCCTGACCCTGCATTTGCGCGATATATCGTTTTTCTGATATGCGTTTAGAGCCAGACTTCTTATTGGTCGCTGATGATAAAAGATTCGAAGGTTCGTCGATTTTTAATCCGTCTACGGTCGATTCTAATTTCGTTCTTCTTCTCGTTGATGTCGCCCGAACATCCTCAATGGTAACGAAGACCATGGATCTTTTTGCAATCGTTACTTGAAAGCTGGCGGTGGCGCTCTTTGCCCGTTCGTTTTCGACATGTCATCGCCGGTCATCGCCGTCACCAATTCGCCGAGAGGTTTTCCTAAGTCTCCTAAAAGAAACAAATTTTACATGTCTCTTTTTTTTCTCGAATGACTCGCCGGTCCCTTGTGTATTTCCAAGGATCGATAAATTTTTATTACTCGAATTGCGGCCAAATTTTCGACACACCATAGAGAAAACCGATGTAAAAATAAATTACCTAAAATCTCCTCGTATTTCACTTTTTGGAAATGATTACTCGTGTCGAAAATTTCGTTGCATTTTCTATACGTAAATATACTTAATTGCCATTTTCGTATACACACGTATACACGAGTGACGAGGGGAATTAGTAAATATTCGAAATGTAGGATTTGATTTGGATGTTGCAGAAAAAATATCGTTCACCTGTTGCAATAAATATCGAAAACTGTACGGAAATTAAATCCAAAGTGTTTATATTAATTGTACTTATTTTTAAAGCATAATGATTATTAAAAAAGAGATATATAACATATATAGTAACTGATTTTAATGAAAACAATTTAATATCTCTTTTTTAATATTGTGCTTTAAAAGTAAGTATGATTCTCTTAATTGAGTCCCTTATTTTCATGTTAATTTTATAGAAACGACATTTCATTCGCACCATCCGGAAAATATGTACCTATAGTGGCAAGAAGCGAAGAGGCTGAGAATTATGATATGATTTGGATAAGCACAATGCATGATCGTGTATGATCGAGCATATTAAATAATTGTATCAGAATATCAATATTAATTTGTATTCGACAATTTAACAAGACGGAATATGTGACCATGAGTTTGCACGGATAGATAATCCAGCAGGAAAAGAAGCATTGAGAGTCTCACCTTACATCCATCCTGTGGCGTGAAAAAAAAAAATAGGAATGCATTGTCATTGTTAAGCAGAACTGGGTCGTGCATAGAATGTTCGAGATGAAGAAGTTCGCTTAAGGAAACATAAATATGATTTAGATTAAATAGTTAACCAAGAAGAAACGAACCTGCCATATGTAAGAGATTGCCCACATTATGGGCAACGCTGTGAGAATGCGGTGGCGGTGGTGGCCTCTCTAAACTGCTCACTCTTCCCTCGTTCGAGCCTCCACCACCTACGCCCATACACCCATACCGATAAGCTTGTGATAACGTTCTTGTTAATATGCGTTAATATGCGTTACAGTTTGTTAATTGGTTGTTTGCTAATAGTTGCATCGTTGCGATAACTGTTTTCAACGCGATTCAACTAGACAAAGCTGTATTAAAGATATGCAGGCTACGGGACTCAATTACTGTCGGGGTACCAATTACTGTGCCTATATTAATCATACTTATTTTTAAAGAATAACAAATATTAAAAAAGAGATATATAACGTATATATTAACAGATTTCAATGAAACATTTAATATCTCTCCTTTATTATTCATTACGCTTTAAAAATAAGTATAATTAATATAGGCATAATGATTGGTACCCTCATAGTAATTGGGTGGTCCCTTACTATATCTTGTATACGAATGAGAAAGTACTAAACCATTGTAACTCTATTTATTTTCAACTGATAGGTGTGCTTTTACTTTTACTTTTTACACAGAAATTGTTGAATGTATACCTGAATGCAACATTAAGGGCCCCATTAGTGGGAGGGAAAACGGAATTTTATTTAAACTTCTAAATTATATAATTTGAAGTTTCATGTATTTTCAATCATTTAATTCCGTTTTCCCTCCTACAGAAAGGTTTACTCCGATTTTTCCTGATATTTGCTCTTAGAGCAAGGTTAGGTCCGCTCTTAGTGCGATCGACCTGCCCTCTACAACGAAGTCAAGGTTTGGCCACAATTTGGTATGGAATTTTGGCTGTATACATTGCACTCAAATACCGAGCCTACTGCGGCGACGAA
The DNA here is from genome assembly GCA_028454245.1 of Halictus quadricinctus. NCBI lineage: Eukaryota > Metazoa > Arthropoda > Insecta > Hymenoptera > Halictidae > Halictus > Halictus quadricinctus. Next base: position 2,701,653 of record CM052117.1, on the reverse strand, counting down.
TGCATAGGAATTTGTAGGCAAATTTTGGTGCCAAATTCATAGTAAGTTGTGTACTGGTGGGTTACATATTCCTGCATGGGTTAAGAAACGATTTCTCAAAACTATTTTGATATTACCACTAAACTATACAGATTCCGAGGAAACAGCTTGTAACACTTTAGTTGATACACCTTGTATATTGCTTGAAAATTCCATTAAAAGCTAACAATGTTCTCAAGAACCTGTAGAATGCGAATCGCCGTATGATTTTCAGAATTTTGTCAATGAAATTTTCAAAAACAGTTGCTCAAATTGTATATTTTTAACTGAAAATGTAGCCTCTTCATCATCCCCTAGCGTAAGGATCGCTAAGCAAATGAAAATACTCAATTGCGTTAAATAAAGATTAGTGATAAATGGAAATCTAAATTTTCGAAATATATCAGGTGGTTGCATACGAAATAATCGATTTGAATTGACGACTTGAAATTACGAATTGAACATTTCATACGCAACAACCTAATACATATTTCCTTCGTGAAATCCGTTTGCGGGTCAGTTACTAGTAACAAACCTGGAGAATCATGGTAGTGACCATTCATCTTCGCTGGAGAATCGGTAGCCAGCTGGGACGCAGTTACGCTTCGTGTTTGCAAAGTGCCTGTTTTCGACGGCGATGAAGCGTTCGGCTGCAATAATGATGAAGCATGGTCGTCAAATCTGTGGTACATACAACGGTTTCGTAACGCTAACGAAACAAGATCCCACTCACCTCGTCTAGGAGCTGTCTGAGTCTCTGCAGCTGCGCCTCGAGTTGCCTGTTATGATCCTCCAGTATCTGCATGCGGGCCTCTAATCTGCCTTTATGTTGTCTCAACAATTTAGCTTCGGCGATCATGTCACAGTCGGGTTGCCGATTGCCGTGGCCGTCCTCGGGCGTGGAGCCCGGCGTCTGTTTCGAGCGTAGCCGTTCGTATTCCGCTTGGAGAGTCGCGTTCTCTTCTTCGAGCTCGCGGATCATCGCTTCGAGCTCCTCCCTTTGCTCGGCGTCGATGGCGGCCATCACTTGCACGGGGCTTCGCGGCACGTTCACGTTGTCGCCGCCGTTCAAGCTCTGGCAATAATGGGCGATCAGCTGATGCTCGTCGTCGCTGTCCGGCGTTGAGTTGCTTCGGGTGCGCGACAGCTCGACCTCCGCCAGCCGGGAGGCGTACATTTCTAATCGAGAATGCATGTCCTGGCTGAGGGAGCTGTGCTGAGGAGACGGCGCCGGGCTCTCCAGCGCATCCCCCTCGAGCACGGTCTGCACTGGCAAATAACCAACCCGCGGGTGTTTCTTGAAGTATCTCTTCGACTTGAATTTGTTCCGAACTGCTCTTGAGAAGTCGCGCAGGTCCTCTCCAGATGTAGTCTGCGCCAAATAAATAAACAGATATTATTGCACCGAGTCATGGACACTGACGTCT
>CM052117.1:2675820-2689213 GCA_028454245.1 Halictus quadricinctus | reverse complement strand
AATATTATTACTAATATTGATTAGAAATATTATTAATTTAATATAAGAAAATGGAGGCTTCTGGAAATTAGGTTACATCCACCAGAATGAAACAGATCATTTTCTCCTATTAAAAGCTTTATTTGGATAAATGAAGAACGTTATTATTAGAAATTTACTTACTTATTAGAAATATTACTGAATTAATGTAAGATATTAGAAAATATTATTACTAATATTGATTAGAAATATTATTAATTTAATATAAGGTATTACAAATCGTTATTATTAATATTTATTAGAAACATTATTAATTTAATATCAAATATTGTAAAATATTATTATTTATATTCATTAGAAATATTATTAGTTTAAGGTAAGATATGAAATGTTTTTGTTGATATTTAGTAGAAATATTATTAACGTAATATAAAATGTTATAAAATAGTATTAGTAATATTTATTAGAAGTTATTATTATCAGTTATTATTAGAAAAGTAGAAATTAATGAAACCAATGAAGGCTCAGCTTGGTTATAATTTCTTTTGTTGCAGTTTTTCGAAAAAGCTCTGTTTCTGATCAGTTATCCAATATTCATCGAGTTCAATTACGTTTTTGCACCTCCTTCCATCGCACACTGCAACCTAATTGCGGATGTCGACCTCAACAGATATGGCTTTTACGCTTCGGTGCTCGCACGCGGTTCGAACGGAAAGCGGAAAGTTCGAGAGCTGACAATGAAAAAGGAAAATGATGGGCCGAGGGGAGGGGGGCAGAAAGAACAGCGAAGAAAGGGAGAACGAAGAGAAGAAGGGCGAAGAAACGGAACGGAGAACAGACAGGATTGGAGGGAAATAGGAGAACGGTGACGGAGTGAACGGCGAAGGGAGTAGGGAAAAGTGGGAATAATAGGCAGAATGAATAAAGAAAGGGGAGAGAAAGGCGTAAACAGAGGACGCAGAAGGGAAAGTCGGTTAGAGCGAAGCGAGAAAGAAGGGGAAATGGGGAAAGAGCAACGAGGAGAACGAAGGAAGCCAAGGGGTTGGGTTGTACGGCGAGAAAAGGGTTGGGAGGAGGCTGCATTTGCATTCCAAATAAACGTCGACGACGGTCGCTAAATCGCTCTAATTAGTCGTCCCGCTATGAAAGTACTTTTAAGCGGCGCTTGTTCGGCATCCAGCGGCGCGCGCGCGCGAGCGAGCGTTCTTAAAGCGGAAAACGAAGAAAAAGACGGCGGGAAAAGTCGATGCCGGAAGTTGGCACGAGTTGTCACCGACACGAACATTGCCCCGGGTGTGCGTCGATAAAGGATTCAAGGAACGAAACAATTATAGACTTCCCAGTGATTTCTTCACGCTCGGTATATTAGAGGATGAAGGAACAAGATGGAACCATGAAGCTGCGCTTTGAATGGAAATCACTTAGGAGCAACGGTTTCAGCGGAAAAAATATGGCGGATCGATTAACACTGAACCTACCACGGTCAAAGTGACCGGTTTTCTATTCCACAATCATTGAAATTATAAAAACGTTTTGAATTTATTTAAGCACGTATTATAATGAAAATCGTATAAAGTTTAAGAAAAATTCAATCTTCTCCCTTCTATAAGACGTTTCACTATTATATGTTTTGTCAATTATAATTATATTCGCTGCAACTTGGGAATAAAATGAAGTATGAAGCTTTTTTAGGTAAACTTGGATTAACTTCATTTTTGATGTATAATGGCTACGGAGTTATGTTTACAAGATAAAAATTTTCTACCCGAATTGCAAAAAACTGGAGTAAAATGGAAGTTTATTTTCTGTCTGAATATGTGTAATAAATTGCAGATAATATAACAGTATTTTTAAGTTCTTTCAATGTTTTTACTATATTTCGAAGTTAATAATGAACTACGTTTCGTACCAATACAAATTTTTGACTACTTATTTAATTATTAACGTTGACTATTGCATATTTTCATTTATATTTTGTTCGTTTCCCTAGTATTTTTTTTTTTCTTGCACTGCTTCGATGACTTTGCTTCATGTACAAATACTACTTCTGTAAAAATGTTTATTTTCGCATAAACAGTGCATGTAGCAGGTAGTAAATATATGTACTTACCGGCAGCTAAACAATAAATTCTGTTCACGTGGTAAAAAATATAGATGCTATCATTGTAAATTAAAGGTGAGAGACAGAATTATATTATAAATGTATAATAAAGATATATTATAAAGTCTTCAACAATGCGAAACTGTTCTAGAAATAAATTTTATATCGCGTCCGAGCCGTAAAGTGTGGTGTCGAGTCAGCATGGTTGGAGAAGCAGTGAAACAGAATTTCGCATTCTTATCTATAAAAGAAAATCGCTTAGGAAAGCATGCGCATCCATACCAGGTTAATGGATCGTGACGGACTTCTGTTTTACAGCGGTATAAAGCAGTTATCATCGATGTAATATTTCAGAATTAATAAAGTATGAATGTTTTGTCGAAGTTGTTTACTCATCAAAATATCTGATATCTTGCACGTTACGTGAGTCGTAAGTGACACGATTCTTTGTTATGAATATTTAACAATCGCAGGGACAAAATTCTGTCAAGTTAGAAATGAAATAAAAATATTATAAAGCTTTCTTGAACTGTTTAACATACTAACCTAAAAAATTATATTTACTATAAATAGAAGTATATAAAATCTATACTATGAATTCTCTATATATGTCGCCAAGGCTTGAATGATAAACGTCGCGGAATTATCCCCACTACGGGAGGCCTGAGACCACGAGGAGTGTAAACATAGCATGGCTCCGGTATGTCTCCTGCACTTACTATATCCTGTGTTATTGACATATATTGAAAATTCACTGTAGCAATTATTATGGTCAATTTTAACTTTTCTATTTTTATTTTATTAAATTTGTGACACTTTCGAGGGTGTTAGTGAACATGTTGAAATAAGAATTACGATACTCGTGCTATTAATTTGTAATTGATTGTCAGAACCGGAGAGAATTCGTTAATAACTCGTCGTTAATCGTTGATTCTATGATACCTGTTAAATAACCGACGCGACGGTAAGTGAAATGTTAATTAAATCGGCTCACAAGGTAAATTCGCTGGAGAATCCTCGAGCCAGCCGGTATACATTGTAATAGTTCACTCCCATTCGCGAATCCCGTTACAACAGTCTCCGTACTGTACTTCCCTGACACCGTTCCAACCGCAGGTGTCAATAAACCTAATTAGCCGCGCGCAGTTAGCGACGTCGTAATTGCAACCCCTGGCCACGGTTCTGCGCGGAGGCGGGAGTACGTACGCGTTCCGTTGCGGCCCGTTGATTTTCTTTTTCTGCCGAGTCTCGTGCGAAAAACTCATCGCGACGATATCTCGTTACAGGTTACAGGTATCGTGCGAGCTAGGTATTCAGCATACACGAGCACGTCTAGCACGCATCACCCCGCCGTAGAATAAACAACAGGTGGAGTGAATTTGATTGTAGCAGTGGCTGTGTGAAAGTTCAAGAGAAAGAATTCCTCTTTAACAGTTCAATAGCCCTCGGCGACTAATCTAAAAAATTGGAGGTCAATTGGAGGTCATTGGATATAATAAAGGAGGTCAATAGAGATTAGATACAATATTCAAGTACGTTTAACGAAATTGATCAGTAACTTCAAAACCGCCTTTCAATTGTTATAAACAACTTTTTTAGCGAGCATGAAATGAGTTTCGATACAAGTTTATTTTGGAAATTGAATCCCAATGAGCGATTTTTGATTTATCCGATAATAATTACGCAAGTTGGGACATTGAAAAAAACAGAATGGGCGGGAATTATTAATACAGTGTTTACTGTATATATGTCCCAAATGCCTAGTCGATAAAAGTCCCAGAACTATCCCCACTGCGGCGGGGTATACGTGGGTCAAAGAATAGTACCTCCTGGCCGATATAAGTCTCTGACTAGACCCGTGTTCTGGACACATATCGAGTAAACACTGTATATTTATTTGCACCTGAAGCAAATACCTCAATCTAATCGTATTTGGAGAGGGAGAAGTTAGTGTGGACGAAGGTAATTTCAAGGTCATATTTTCTGAGATATTTGTGGATTTAGATGAAGTTTTACTGTCTCACTACATTTCCGTTTATCATTTCGACTCGATGAATATTAAATACAATTTGATTGGACCATTGCATTTTTTAAGTACATTTTAAAGGTCCACTTGAGGGCTAATAAATAACCACTTCTTCCATAAAAATTTTACCATTTGCGAGCGTGCAAGATCTAAAAAGCTGAAGAACTTTTCAATAGAATACGTTCAAGGTGATCTCGCAGTGCCTGTGAATATATTTTTGTTCCCCTGTCATTTATCGATCAACCCTCAAACCACCTCCATCCCTCCGCCAAGCTTCCATTATACGTTAATTAAATTCCTATCGAATTTTTCCCGGTGCAAGCCGCCCTGCGCGAGCTTTACCCAAACGAAACATATTGCGCAAAAAGGGTACAAAAGCCGGCACACGGCGGACCAATTGGAAGTCGATCTTATTTACGACAGACACGGAGAGGAAGATTTAATTCCGGGAATAAATTCCCGATGCGAAGAACGTTCGGCCGTCGAAAGTGACGCGGGCCAAGATGAATGTATACCCGAAAATAAGATTACAGCAGCATCGATAAGTTCAGCCCCAGCTTTCCCGATACTCGTGTACGAACTACGATATTGTCCCGTTTGCTGTCCGACGCAGTGTTGCCAGATGAGGGGAAAAAAGAAGAACGCGTCACGTGACTGGGCCGCGGTGGAAGCGTGGGGGAATAGTACGGTGTAAGGGGAAGTTAGTGTGAGGGAACAAGTCTTGATTCGATTTCTTTTTTTTTTATTTGTACACCTGTGCGTTAAAATACTTCATCGAAAAAATGCCCGAATAAATTCCGGATTTATCTGGACGGCCCTGTATATACGGCAGAAAGTGTGGTGTCTGCCAGAAAGGGGCTGAAGGAGGCGGAGGACGAAACAATTTTTCCTCCGCTCGACCGTCTGCAATGTCATTTATTATGTAGCCAACCGGGCAATTAAAGTTAACTCGGCCGTGCTTTCGCTCCTCTTCCTTTCTCTCTTTCGTCTTGCTTCTCGCCCGCTCCCCACCCTCTTCGCTCTGTCGCGTCCTGGCGAACTTCTTCGCGGAATTTACTAAGCTAATTGTCTGGCGCCGTCCGATACTCCATTTGGTGCTGCATGCTCCATTCGGTAATTAGCGAAGCGTCGCGCAATTTTCTTCGGGAGGATTCCGAAGGAAAAATCGCCGACGTCTCGGGAAAAGTTTTAGGCACAATGAGCGATGGCGAGATTTTTTAGAGAACATTGGAGTACGTAAGAAGGTTAGCAGATACATACTACGGTTCCTGAAGCATCATTTGTACTATTCTTATATCTATTTCTGTCTGCGAAACCTGTTTGACGGTAAAAGTAATTTTGTGAGACCAGTAGTACAGTTTTCTTTCGATATAAGACATAAATTGATAAGCTATAAGTGTCCAAAATATCTAGCCTGCAATTATCCCAAAACTATCCCCAGTACGGATCGAGTATATCGGTGTGAGACCACTACTAATCCGATAACAAAACTTCTTTAGTTTTCATTATTTTTTTATGGGACTTTTACCAACATAATCGTATTTTTGTTTACACTCCTCGACTACCGAGGCCTCTCAAGCTTCGCTGTGCTTTTCTACGTGGATCAAACAATAGTATCTTCTAGCCGATAATTGTCTCTGAGCAAACCCGCGTTTTGGACAATTATCGAGTAGACACTGTATTGCGGATGAGGGCACCTATTCTGCTGGAAATTGTTCTCGAGTGGGCCGATGAAGATGTCCGACAGATAAACAGAATTTTAGACAAAATAAAATTTGTATTAATTGCAAGCTACAGGAGCTAAGTTAAAAATTGACTTTCCTTAATAATAATTTCAACATTGTTAAAAATATCGACATTCTTGAACTCTCGGAATCTTTTCACTATTTTATTTTATTTATTTGCATCTATTCATTTTTGTTATAAACGCATAAAATCTGCATCCTATTTATTACGCAGTAGAAAATAATTTTAAGTTTGATACTCTCGAGTCTAAGCACAGTCGGATCGATGAATAGCAGAAGCGGATGCAATTTATTATGCTTCTCGTGTCCGAGCAGAATCATTGTTCCTGGCATACGCCCCAACGGGGAAAGTTCTTTGATTATTTAAAGTAGTAATGATTCCAGTACCTCGAACCGGCTGCGAGAGCTATTCTCAGAATCGTTACGATCGCAACGCTTTTCGCAACAGTTGAACGCGCTGTTGTAAAAGTCTGATCTGTTTCGTTTGGTGATATGTTAACCAAAGGAAAAGAACGTTTCGAAAGAGGAATTCACATCTATTACGGTGTTACATGCCTTTGGCGAAAAATACTATAATCTGTTAGTACAATCCTTCTGGAATACTCTCACAAAGTTTTATTTGGAAATTCGTAAAACTGCTCAATTCGTAGCTCCGAAAGTGCAGTGGTATATGTAGCATATTAACGGATAATTGAAATTTTAAGTGCGTTTCTCACAGAATGACAAACATAACGTTTTTACAGTTACAGTAGAGTTTTTTTCGACAGTTACGTTAGAGATCTTGTCGACAGTTACGGGGAGAACACTGTAGTACAGTGAATTCTCGATATATATCGAACTCAAAGGTCATTTCAAGGTCATGTAATGTACATAACTGAACGTATTTTTACATCAGCTACACGATGCAATAAAAAAAATTATACAATTCTACGAAAACAAACATCGATAACCTTGTAAACACCGAAAAAAATTACCCTAGAAAAAAAATTTTTTTTGCAATAGAATGGTTTTTTCAAACCATTCAAATAGCATACAAAATATTTTTTGTAACCCCACAATTAGAGGAGATATTTAGGTGGCCTTACTTAGGTGGACCACCCTGTATATCAACAACACCGCGATAGTGGGGATAATGCCGCGACGTTTATGATCCAGGCCTTGGCGACATATACAGAGAAATCACTGTAGTACAAACAGTCTTTTGCGAATATCTCGAAAACAAAGAGGCGATTACACGTATAGGAAAAAGTTGTTGAAAATCATAGATGGCGGCAAATTTCAGTACAATTACCATCCCACGTGTCTGCAGAGAAATGGAGCACAGTTTCTGTACGGTTTTACGATTGAGGAACGACTCGTAATTCTGTACAGGATTTTATCGTTCGAAAATTGCGGTCCGCGGCGAATCCTTTCGCTTTCAATCGGAAAGCTCGAGCGTAGCGATAAAAACAGCTATGAAACCTTCGTCGTGCTGGCTAATACCTGTGTCACGATGCTTCAACATGGCAAATATACCTATCACAGTGACAGGATGGCAGAAGTGGCAGGATGTCCCGGGTAAACGGAAAGAGGATCAAAGCGAACATCGGGACGAGAAGCGTGCAGGGACATGGCGGACCACCGAATTCTCTCATAAATATTCAGTTTTCCCGCGATCGTTTCTGTTATTTATTACGTCGCCGAGCCAGAGGACAAAGAGGAAGGACCGGAGGTGACTAAGCGGCAATATTGTGGCGCCTGGCTGTTGGCAGTACGCCACGTGCATCTATTATAAATCCGGCCTCGTAGCCGTGTCGAAGTATACCCTAGACCTTCACCTTAGGCGTTTTCACTGGGATTCTGTACCCGCGTTCCATCGATTTCTCGATCGCCTCTTTCATCTGACCAACGCGGCTGTTATCGATAAATATATGATCTATGTGTCTTTGTACATTTAGGGCATAGTGTGTAGAGTGGGAGTACCGTACCGAATGTATTAACTTTGATATAATAAACTCGTGATCCAGTTTCTCAAAGTAAAATATTTTCCATCGCAATTAACCTTCAACGAACTTGAATGACCTTGAGTCGTAGATCACTGTACGCGTCCTTAAAACGCCCTATCAGATAGTACATAGAATAGTATATCATCCTCATTTAAAAACGGAGGTGACCTTCATATGTCCTCTACGCGTCCACCTATCAAAAAACTATTAACATGGAATTATTCACCCATTTATTTCTATCACCAACAGGTGTCCCACCCTGTATAAGCAGGTTTTACGAAAAGAATGAAGAAAAGTAGTATAGTGCAAATAGTTTTCTGAATCAATATTTTCCGAGTGTATTGTTCACTATATTCGATTAATAACGTTTTAAAATATCTTGTATATTGAGGTGTAGCGGGCCTTGTTTAAAATTGCAAAAATATCAATTTCCTTTTTATCTGCTAGGCACGCGAGTTCCATAATCCATCCTAGATTATAATCTCCATAATCCCCCATTCCCCTCATTGGCACTTAGGTTCGAAAATTCGAACCAGTCTTCCATCATCAATGCTTTCTCTTTTTTATAGATTGATTAACTAAGGGCTTCGTCGCAAGAGAGCTTGGCCCAAACATTATCTCGGATCTGAGCTCTCCCATTTGCTCGCTGGGAACCTGAATCTCATTTTGGGCCTTCCTCTGCCCACCAGCATTCTCTTCTGCTCGTTGACTGGCCAACTGGAGCCTTTGTGCAGAAGAGACCTTGACTCAAGGACGTTCTCAGTTCTAGGTTACTCAGACCGTAATTATCAGGCTGCGGAGCTTTATGCAAAATAAAAATTATTTGCATTGATTGCAAGAAATAGAAACCAAATAGAACATTATTTCTTCCGTTAATAATTTTAATAGATGAAAAATCATACGATGATATATTCAAATTTTCCTGGAATTTCCTGCAAAAGAATAAACCCAAGTATCGCCATCTTGATTTTAGACTCTTCTTTTAAAACTAAAATAATTGTTGGAGTTTTAAAAAATTGAAAAATTATTTTCTTATCCCAGATAGTCCAGTAAAATGTTGACTTTGATTTCAGTTCCTCGACATCTTTAGAAGAAAATGTAGAAAACTGAAAAAATACAAATTTAACGTGTCCATTACGGGAATAGTATTGACTCCATCATTTCCTGCACATTTTTCAACCAATAAATGAACGTTTGATCGGCAAATGTTATTTGGTTGTTGCAAAAGAACGATCGCAGAGAATCGCGGGCAATATTACGTAACGAAAATGTCGCGGACCGAGGATAAATTCGTTATACGAGTTCACGTAGACAAATTCGGTATAATTAGTTCGGCGTAGCGTGCAGAACTCGGACAAACGATTTATCCGGCGGAATAATTGTCCAACGATTTATCGGGATTATTTGCATAGATTATGACGGGGCCAATGTATTCTGTAAAGCGAATCGATCGGACCCCGTTGACGAGTACCATTCGTCACTTTTATGTTTATTAAATACATACATCGAAGTCCGAAACGGTTCGCGGAAGTTCAGCGAACGAAGAGTCCGAGGCTGAACGACGATCGTTCGACACGCGTGCAAGGAATCCCGAGAGAGAGTGAGAGAGAGAGAGAGAGAGTGTGTCTTCGTCTCGCGAGCTTCGCCGCAGAAGAAAGTCTTCGCTGTTCGTGAAAACGGCGAAGCGGTAAAAATAACTCGAGACGCGAAAGTATTCCGATACTTCCACGAGAATTTAAATCCCGCGATGATGGTCGCAGAGGTCACGGCGATCCGATTATACAGCGTGTCCCATAAATATTGTATTTCCTTGGAAGGGCTGATTCCTGACGCAATTTCAAGTAACTTTTTTCTTTACGAAAATGTTCTCCGAGGATTTGTTAAAGAGTTATTAGCGAAAAACACAGACCAATCAGAGCGCGGATACAGTAGGCGGATTCTGACCCAGCCAATCCCAACGCCACGCTCAGCGGGAGCTGTCACCGAACCGGGATCCCGCTGTCATAGCCGCGCTCTGATTGGTCCGTGTTTTTCGTTAATAACTCCTTAGTAAAGCCGCGGAGAACATTTTTGCAAAGGAAAAAGTTAGTTCAAATGAGCTCAGGAATTATCCCCTTCCAGGAAGAACATTTTTGGGACACCCTATATAGCGGCTCGCTTTAGTTCCCTTCGACTGAAACGGTTCATAGATCTATCAAAATATATTTCTCTTGTACGGAGTAATCGAGGTTGTTGGATTTCCTAAAATTTTCTTTGCAATACCAACGTTTTTTTCATCTGCATGTATTGTAGACTTTTTAACACTTCGGTGTGTCAATTGTGTAAAATTTGATATCTATTGAACTCTCCGAATTTTCTTACGAGTACACTGCAAAATTCATATTTTCATTAATAATTTTCTACTGATGATGTTTTACTATTGATAATTTTGGTAAATCGAAAGTAATACAAAAATATCGTTAAATTCATGTAATTCCTTTACAATAAAAAAATGTATTTTATCTTCAATTTCTGTGTCTCGCAATCGATGCACAATTCATTTTGCTTAAAGAACCGCAGTCTAAGAGTTAGACTGCGGATTTTCTGCATTTATGACAAGAATGAGTAGTTGCAATTCGAAGCAGTGAAGAGATTAAAACTATTTAAGAATATTAATACGTTGGTGTCAGCTTGTCAACATTATTAAAAGAAGAAAGAAATTTTTTCTTGCCCCCTGTTGCTTGTAAATAGGGCAAACAATTTTCATTTTACATAAAGAATCGTAGTCCACTAATAATGTGAAAAATTCGAGGTATTTCTACAAAGAATGTCATCGAATATTTGATTCGAGCTTACGATGAAACATCAAACCCATGTTTGAAAACATGTTTTTAAACGACGAGAAACTAAAAAAATTCATATTTCCGTTAGAAAAGTAAAAGGAAAAATGTGGCATCACGAGATGCATAGGAGCTTATTGCAAAAATGGTGGATAGCCGGGCGTGGAAATCTGCCATCGGAAAAAGATATTCATTAGGCTCATTTGCCCGGAGATCATTAAAGCGGCTCGCGACGCGTGTTTTATGTCATACCCAACGGTGAAATATTCCGGTGGCACCGCGGGCAGAGATACGCTCGGGATTGATAAAAATATTTCGTGGCTCGCGAGTGCGTGCATCTACCGGATACGATGGAATGCTTTTTACCTCGGGGGAAGGGGAGGGGCAGAGTGGTAGTAGACGAAGTGTATTCCTGTCCGTTCTCACATGAAATTCCATTGTACCGCGACAGATGCTCTTAAAACGAGGATCCGTTTAGAATATGTTTCCGTGAATGGGACCCGATCCGATCGAGCCATCGATATCCTCAACCTTCTCGATATTCCCCGCAAATATTTATCATCGAGATGTGCACTTTGTCGCACGAAAAATTCGTCTGGAAACTTCGCGAATAGAAGCACGCGCATTAAGGGTACACTGTAACCAGTACTTTTTTAGAGTCGAACAATGCTTTATCTTTACGGATCGTGGCTGTATTTATTACTTGGCGAACAATATCGTTCATGCATTCGTACATTCAGGATATTAACACCTTATATATAAATGGAATGCAAAATAGTAATAATAATTGATTCCAAATGGAATCGAGTGTCAACAAAAATTTTATTACCGCGATTAATTATTATATCATTTATTTCAACGTAATAAACCATATTAAAATCCATATCTTAACAATTTTGTTTGAAAACTAATTGCTAGCCTATTGTTAGGTGATATAACACTCGTTAATAACAATGCAATATTTTCCTTGATGATGATTCAGCGCTGTATTGAACAATAATTTCTATTTTTTCTGATCCTTTGATTATTTTTAATTTACGTAGAATTTCTACAGGATGTCCCAAAAATCTATCTCCTTGAAAGGGGTAATTCCTGAGGTGATTTGAAAAAACTTTTTCCTTTGCGAAAATATTCTCTGCGGTTTTATTAAAGAGTTATTAACGAAAAACACTGACCAATCAGGGCGCAGCTACAGCGGACGGATCTCAGCTCGGCCAATGCAAGCGCACTGCTCAGTGGGACTTGCCGCCGTGACAGGGCCCGTCTGCTTTTGTCGCGCCCTGATTGGTCCGTGTTTTTCGTCAATAACTCCTTAACGAAGCCTCGGAGAATATTTTCGCAAAGGAAAAAGTTTCTTCAAATCACCTCAGGAATCACATATTTCAAGAGAGTGTAAAATTTTTGGGACACTCTGTATTTTACTCAAATATTACAGTCGTAGAATTTGTTCCATCAAATATATTATTCTTGTAATTTACGGACAACTTCCGAAGACAGTTTCCACGGGATTCTTTAATTTGTATTTATCGTCCGAAGGGTAGCCGAGGGCCCCGATATTTCGTCGTTAAAACAAAAATCTCCAGGGCCGATGGAATCATCAGTCGACGCGTGTCTCTAATTGGATTTAGTGTTTGACGCATGGTATTTGCGGGGGATAAGATTCTCCGGGATAAAGTAAATCGATTAGCGAATACGAAATTAGGTTTGCAAACATCGAAGTTACGGACCGTCGAATTTCAGATACATATTCAAGCACCGAACTGGAAACTAGAAATGCACAATTACGGACTTCGAGAAGAGATTATCGATCTCGTACCTATGAATTTATGAACCAAAATTTTCTCGATATGCATTCGGGCACAAAAGTCAAAGAGACTCGAGAGATCGTGCAGCAACTCTTCTTGGTACAGATTTTTATATTTGCAGAAACCATCACGAACTTTCGCCCTTTGACTGTAACAGGATAAATAAATAAATCGTGGACGTTTCTTTGAATTAAGGAGCAAATGTGCTTTCCCCGTTATAGATTCTATTTGCTTCGAAGTAAAGTAAAAGCTTCGGAGAACGTTAATTTATTTATTTTTTACCCTATTCCGCTTTGAACACTGCCGCGCACGAATATTACGTATCCTTAGACTGTGATTCCTGTGTATCCTTAGTCTGCCGGTGAAAACTGTTTCGACCGAGTTCACGAGAGCTAATCGATAATGAATTTTTGGAAAAAAGTATGTTATACTGAAGATCTTGATTTAATTACGGTTTGTAAAAAAAGGAATATTTTTCGTTGAAAAACAGAATAGCTCAATAGAATTTGATAGAAAATTTGGTCTAGAAAAACGAGAACTTGCATAAAAAAATTGTAATCTGGATTCTACAGGGTGGACCAATGGATTTGATCACCTTCGATATTATTTTTAATAATATGAAAAAATGGTATGCAAAACTTGCATGATACAGATGAGGGGAAATATTGTGAGTTTTTATATGGGTGAAGGCGTTTCGGAGGTTCCAAGGTCACCTTGAGTTCTATAGACGGAATGACCTACTTCGTGTGACGTAAATTGATAGAGCACCAAATGGTATTGACCTTGATATGTCCTAAATCTAATAGTTAACGAGATATCGAAATAATTTTTTAGATGTCCTTACCATATTCAAGTTGAGAGACATCAGTTCGAGTATTAGTGTTGAGGTATGTATTGAAAATTCTTTCGATAATATCTCGTTAACTATTATTA
>CM052117.1:2647278-2675320 GCA_028454245.1 Halictus quadricinctus | reverse complement strand
TTACAAGTTAGGCACAGGTCGGTATGCATCGCGAATTTTTCGATTTGCATGTATTGTTCGTTTATATAACCATTTATATATTCCACGGTATTGCTTGACGTGCAATTTTGATCTGTCTTTATATTGGCTTAATTCTACTTTATCTCCCTATTGTGACAACATTTTTGTAATGTTGTGTCTGTCTTGTGCGAAGTATTTTAAATATATGAAATATGTTTATGAAATATATTTATTGCTATTCTTAAGTTGAGTTTACAGTGTTTACATTTGATCATTTCATTACTCCAACAAATTGCAAAATGTTAACCCTTAACTGTCCGGAAGTATTTCAAGTTTACTTCCCACCAGGTCCAAGCTATTTTTCATACGAAGAGAAACTGTGGACTATTTATATTATAAATTGAAATATTTGTATTATTAGTTAATTTGATTTTTGCCGCCATATACGCGAAATTGGACCCAGTAAGTGAAAGTGCCATGCCGCTTGTATGGCGGCGTTGGTCCGTTAAGGGTTAAAATAGGTATGGCATATTGCATGCTAGTAGTATACAATATATATAGTCAGTCTCATAATTGATGGCACACGCTTTAAATCAAAATCACTTTTTTATAAACGGACCAAACGACTACAGTTCTGCTGGCAAGGATTAGTTTACTAGACGACATGTGATGAAAATTTTGGAAAAATTGTGTACAGTAAGAATTTCGAGAAAAATAGTAAAAGTTGAGTTTTACCACCGTTTTATTTGGGATTGTAACGAAAATTTCATAGATGTGTTTTGTAAATAGCAATGTTAATTCTGTTCTGCAATTTCTTTTTAATTTAACATATGCTTTATGTAAGTTTGTGCAACAATTGAAGTAAGCCAACTTCTAAATGTTCCGTTTCGAACACAAGTAGTACATCTCGACGATTTCAGGTCCCAGATGGTAGGCAAAGGAAAAAATCTAACGCAGCCCTAAGAGCCCTTTTTCGATTGAACGCTTTCGGTAGCGAAGTTTCTCGATCCACGCACGCAAAGTGATTATAATAGATATTGAGCGAGACTCACCTGTTGTTTTTGCAAGGTGGCAACATCACCGCAGACAGGACCGAGACCGGTGAGTTCGGTGTCCTTTCTGATCACCCATTCGATGAGCTCGCGTAAAGATAGCAGCAAAGCGTTCCAATGTTCCGTATTACTCTCCAATCGATTTCTGAAAACAAACGGGCATTCAAATTAGCGAGAACTGCCTGATGCAAGTTTCGTAAACGATCCACCAAATCAATTTGTACTACGTTCGATATTTGTTTCAAATTAATTATAACCACGTGGCATACGCAATATGCGAATCGAATAAACGGTATATAAAACGAATTGACTATATACGATATGCAGTGAATCATAGTAATATTCGGACATTTTAAAAAGTAATATAACTCCTTTAATATAGGACCATACGACTTGGAGTTTTTGAAAAGTTGGAACAATTAGTTTGGTTAACCTTCACCTTCTGGGACCAAAATGTTTGAACTATTTTTATATAATCCGGTAGATCTTAACGAGAAGATGCCAAAAATCGAAGTTTTAATGCGAGGAATTCACTGGTTCAAAAGTTATTCGTGTTTAAAGTTGACCGAATTGTTCTAGCTTTTCAAAAAATCCAAGTTGCATGGTCCAATATTAAAAGAGTTATCGTCTTTCGAAGAGTGCAATAATATTATTGTGATTCACTGTACGTTTAGAGCATCTTAAATCAAACAGGCAATCAAATTAATTAAAGCTGCATACATAATGTATTTTTGTGACAACGTGATTTCATGTAAAGCCATGTTAAAACTAATTATATTATAGTAAACTGTATTAAAGAACTAGCGTACGCTGTACACAAGAACTAGAATTATTATTTCAAACCGTGTTGGTCAAACGAACAATCGATATCGTTTTCAACGCGTGACAGAATCTTCCCACCCGTGGGAACAAGGTTTATCATCCATTAGACGTAGATTAGAGGCATAGATATGTAAAGCGGGGGTTGAGGTGCACGCGACTTATGCACCAGCCGTGAAAACGACACGGAACGTATGCCTGGCCGTAAATACCGATAAGGGTTGCGCGCGTGTCAGTGTGGAGGAATATTTATTCTCGGGAGAAAGTGCAAGAGAGCGAGAAAATGAAAGCGACCGGTGATGAATGGGGAACAGAGACGAAAAAGATGCGAAGTCTCATAGAAAGAGGAGCCAGAAGGAGACTTTCAAGGTGAACTATGCGCGTGGGGGTCGAAAAGCGAATGACAGAGGACGAGGGAAATCTTGGAAGAACGTTCGAGGGGAAATGCCGCTGCAATGTTGGAGAGGGAAGGGATAATTGTAAAAAGAACACATAAAAACGACAGAATCATCAAGGACTGTATCATGAAATTCGTAGAATTGGCAAATATGTAAATAGAAAATAAACATTTTTCTTGGCGTCCAATATCAAACCTTGGCCAAGTTCTTTTGTACGAGAGAAATCTTGATCAATGGGAAAAGATTACATTATTTTCTAAGAGAATTTGACGTGTTAAAATCGCTCAACTTTAAACACACAGAACTTTTGATCCAGTGAATTCCTCGCCTTAAAACTTCGATATTTAGCATTTTCTCGGCAAGATGTTCAAGATTATATAGTAAAAAAATTAAAAATTTCTGGGTTGCCAAGGTGAAGTTTAATCCGTTATTCTTTTCGGGGAGCCCTTATTCGTTATTTCTTACTCGCGGTTACATCTGGGCTAATGTGACCACATTAGCTAATATATAGCTTTTGCTATAAGGTAGGACCATACTCCGGTACTGGTAGAGAGAGGGTAACTTTTTCCCCTCGATTCGTACTCCCTCCCCTCATCTGGCGACACTGGTTCTATCTAACACTACCTTGCGGAGTAGGAAGAGCAAAGAAAGGTGAAAGAGAAAGTGAAAGAGAAAAAGGCGATGAAAGAAAGGAAAAAGAAAAAGAAGATGGGGAAGGGAAAGCGAGATAGGCATCATCAGGGACTGCCGGAGATCATGGCGGTCCATTAATGATCATCAGGAAGCATCACAGAGTACCCACAAGTTTTTTTTTGAACTTTCAGCAAGCCCGTCGAGCTCGGCGGCACGAGACGGTCTGGATATGGATTTTTGAAAATTTCTTAATTGAATTTTTAAAATGCTTTAATTGACGGCTACAGATTAGAGATCCCTATTTCACGTGTAATTAAATACACGTGTAACGCTTCACTTGTGTTTGGTCACCCGTGCATTAATATATCCTTATTATAATTCGTGTAATTTCGAAAGCTTTGATATCAACGAGGATGTATTAATAATGCACGTGTGACTAAATACATGCGAAACGATACACGTGAAATAGTGCACGTGTATTTAAATAACACTGAAATAGTACACGTGTATTTAAAATGACACGTATTTGCGTACGTGTAAGAGAAACGAATTAAAATAATCCATGAATGCCAATGAATGAACAGAGAGAAAAAATGCCGGTCGGTTATGCGTTAAGCTAGGTCGAACCTAACGTGCATGAAAATGTGCCACGGAGATGCGCAGATGAGATAGCTATCGACCTTTCCGCGACTTCGATATTACGCGGCAACGCTGAACGCGAGTTCAACGTAACGATAAAAGAAATTGATGGAATCAGAAAAGCTGGGCCAATGAGAGAACGAGGAAAATAAACGTCGACGCATCTGCGAGAAGATGGAGGAAGAAGTTGACGCGACGGGCCTGGATGGGCTAAACAGACAGGTGGAATGAATCAGAGGAGAAAGAAATGGGAAGGTGGGGATTGATAGGGGCGAAGATCGAGGCGTGAGAGACGGTTGGTAAGGAGGACAAGAAGAATGGCGGCCGGGATTTAGATTTATATTCGACCATTGTTGCAGCATCGTCGACGGAGCAGCCCCCATACACCCTCAACATCCAACTCCTGTCTCTTCTCATCCCCGTCGCGTACAACCCTCCTTTTCATCCTCGAAAGCCGCGGACCCGCCGTCTGGTATCGCGAAGGAACAGCATCGCGGCCGGATATATTGCAGTTATTGTAACGTCGATGAAAGTCCTGCGGAATTCCGCGAGGTAGCTGTATACATCCGGCGTCCCAGCTTTTATATATGTATATGTACATACATATATATATATATACGTGCACGTCTATATACGTATGCAGCGAAAGGTATTGTGCTTTCTTCTCCCGCGAGATAAGGAGTCCCGGATACATCGTTTCTCGAGCGATGAATACCGCTAAGAAGGATAGGTTGCGAGTCTTGCCGACGGCAAATAAAGTGGGCCGCCGACGAAAATTTAATCGAAGTCGGATGCAGAGAACTTGTAATCTCTCCGTAACTGTCGTAGCGTCGGGCCTGCCGAGCGACAGTTCTAGTAGAGCTGCCTGAGATTCAGGCGTACAGCGAACATCAAAGGATTCGTGCCAGCTCGCCTCTTAAATTCAAAAATCGAAATTTCTATTTTTGGATTTTCGTCAATGAAACTTTTACCATCGTATTTGTCAGGTTTTTCTGATTAAAATGACACCAAACACGATACATTTACGATCACTTGTGTAAGAAGCGATTAAAGTCTCGAAATTGACAATTATCGTAGAGGTACACGAATTCTTTATTTCGCTTGTTACACGAGTAATTATTATCGGAACTATATCGTGTTTGGTGTCGTTTTAATTAGAAAAACGAGACGAATGAGATGGTACTAGTTTCATAGAACAAATAAAAAAATAGAAAAATTCCAATCTTTTGCTTCGCTTGCATTAGTGTCGCCGATAGTCAACACCTCACTGGTTGAGTCGTTGAGAATGTATGCCGCCGTATGACTGGTTCCATAGGGATCCTCCCAGCGGTGGGGATAAAATTTTGACAGTTACGGTAGAGTTCCTTCTGACAGTTACGGAGAGACTGTACTGCGTGTTGATTCTTTTCGTATGAAACATCAAAGCGTTAGCAAACGAAAATTGCACATTTTTATGCAAAATAAAAATTTCCAAAATTCGCATATTTTGGATGCCTCTTACATTCTTAAGTATATCTTCGTACTAACAATGTAATATTAAATTAAATACCTTAGTCTAGAGAGCCTGCAGAACACTATTATTATCGTGAAGGTAAAAGACGTTTTCAAAGTTGAAAATTTGCATTTCCCTTCAAAGTTGATTTTTTTCGAAAACTACGCATAAAAATTCAAACAAATCTACAGATTTGTATTAAGCTCGCGAAGATCTATCGGAAACGATTATTCAACGGTGCAACTCCAAATATGTGTCGAACAGCGTAATATATTCGTTGGAGAACAATACGCTAATCGAAGTAAGGAAAGAGACGGTCGCTTTACAGCAACGGCCATTACTTTTGCATGGACCTAGTAGCAAGATTGATGGAACAGTTGTAATACTGAACAGTCGTATGTGCTTATTGCGAGCAGAAACAGTGAGTAATGGACAAACACATTAGCCAGTAGCAGTTCAACTCGACGAACATTTAGTTTTTACAAATATCTACTTTGTCACATTCAAGATATCTAAATCTCTTCGTTTTATAAAAGAACCTGCAAAAATGGGAACTTGATTAAAAATCCTTAGTATACCTAACCTATATCTTTAATGTAGTACAGTGAATTCTCGATATATGTCAACCCGGGGTCTTGCCAGGGACGTGTATCGTCCAGGAGACATACCGATCATATCGATAGATCGCGTAGATGTATTATTTGTAATGGAGAACATGAACAAAATTTATTCTATATTTTCGACTGATTTACTACTGGCACCCAGTAGACATATGGAATTAAATATTAAGGTCGTTAATATCCTCAAGATTTCAATTAGGTGTATAAAAATTATATGTCACGGCTACCATAGCGGGATTCTGTACCTCTGGATCGGTGGAGATCTGTTAAAAAATGGCGCCGCAAAATTGACCTTGACTCCTTCTTTCAAGGTCAAAACTTTTTTTTATTGAATCGTATAGTACTCATCGCTAGGAACAAAAGTCTCGATGCAACCATGAGTCTCGGGTGAACCGTTTCCTTACAAAAGTTTTGACCTTGAAAGAAGGAGTCAAGGTCAATTTTGCGGCGCCATTTCTTTGAAATCTTAAAGATATTAAGCGGTGATTTTCATCGCAGGATCCTACCGCCGCCGGAAACAAATGAGCCCGAGATCGATAACGACGATGTCGGCTGTTTAATCGATGCGGTCGTCGTACGATTAATTGCTCCAAGTTCGCCGGAGCCTGATTACCGGCAGGACAACGGATGTTGCGCAGGGGTTAATGGAACATCGGCGTAATCCGTGTTCCGGCCGGAGTGTCGCAGTCACGAAAAATACTTTACAGTAAACGTCCCCGTTCGTCTTACCGGTGCTGCCGCGAACGGTACACGACCGGCGTTCGTGCGATCGCATTTCAATTCGATGGGCCCGCGAATACCGTCACGACCCGCGTACCGGAAAACGGCGGGTACACCCCCTTTGGCTCGATTTTTACGACGCGGCGATCTAACCTAACATAAATCACACCGGGAGATTCTCTTTGCCGCGCTGCGCCGTGTAAGAAACCTTTCCTATTCTTCCGGTACAGGGATGAGAAACGGGGAAGGGGTCATTCTTTAAGAGGACATTGTACGTGCGCGATAATACGGTTGCTCCCCGTTCGATTCCCCACGAAATATCGACGAGACAGAGATACTTCAAGTCGGACGTTAACTTCGTGCATTAACCCTTAGGACTCGAGTGGCGACTCTGAGGCACCGCTAAAAATTACTAGATCAGAATATTTTTTCCATCAGTTTCGTATCCATAAAATGATAAAGAATTATCTAGGTAGGTGGAAATATTTTCGAGTTGAAATAGTTCCGAGAGCAAGGGTTAATACCTTAATTCGGTACAATTAAAATTTAGTGGTTACTTTATTTTATATCATTAAACCGATATTTTCAAGAATAATAAAGGCGAACACTATAGTTGACATCAAAGGTGGCGTAATTTTTCACCCCCCGAAACTGTTTATCCGCCAAAGTTTCAAATTGGTGATTGGGTTAGAGGAGATGTTATCGAAATGACCTCCTCCGATTGGACGAATCTTCCATGAAATATAAAATTCGAAAACTTGATCGACGCATACTATTTTTAAAAATTGCGGTCGCAATTTAAACTTTAGTTGTTTACTTCGAACTCTTTCAATTGGCCATCGGAAAGATTGGGGGAGGCCATTTTATATTTCATAAAATGATTCCAAATGTATTTTATAAAACTTTCAAAAAATCGAATCAAGTTTGCATAGTCGTGAAACGGTTTTACAGTGAATTCTCGATATATGTCAACAACGCGAGCCTTGTCAGCGTCGTGTATCGTCCAGGAGACATACCCGAGTTATGTTTACATTCCTCGGCGTCTGAGGCCTCTCGCGGTAATGGGGATAATCCCGCGACGTTTATCATCCAGGTCTTGGCGACATATATAGAGAAATCACTGTATTGCGTTTGGGAATGCGGGGTACGGTGATAACGAATGGGAAGAGAAATTAGTATGAAAAAAAGTATAAATAAATACCAAAATGATACCAAAATTGAGAAAAGAAGATAACGTGTCGAAGTAGATGACGTTAATGAGACAGATGAGCATAAGTGAAAACTAAAGAATCAATGTGTCCAATGCAGCTTAATCTTTCAATTATAAGCAGCCACATCTCTGGAATGGTGCGCGAAACTTGCTCTAATTTTTTTTTTCACAGACTGTACTATGTCTCATAAAAGTAATATTAAAGACTTACCGTCCGCCAATAACTGGTGTTCGTAATTCCTTCGCCTCTTCTGAACACCTAGGTCCAGTTAAGTTTCCGCACAAAACACAAGTACAAAACGGAAAGCACAAACAGACGCAAAGACAAGACAATTGTGAAGCAAATGTGTGTAGAGTGAAACAAAAGGAAAGTCTGAATATTCTTAGAGCTTGTTACGCAAACAATTGTATTTACAACGGATCGTCTCTTCAGAATTTTCGAAAGACTAATTGCAATTTTGACGTTCTCAAATAGCGATAAGAATGTTCAACGAATAGCTTATAATTGCAAAATTAAGTATCATTAAACGTACAGGTGCTAAGAGTTTCTTTTTCACTATTTCATTCTATACGGAATAGAAAACGTGTCGCAGATATTTGGAAAGAGTAAGTAATAAAGTAAACGGATCAGGTTTGATTTTGACAAAAAACAAAAAAGAAAAAAACAACATAGTTTCGTCCAAGTTTGAAATGAAATAAAATGGAGATCCAGTTTTCTCTTTTTTGAAATAAACGAAATTTACAGATTGACAAGATGGAAGTGCAGAGACGTATTGACATGAAGACTGAAAAATATTGATTCTAAAATCCATCCCCGACGAGGGGAGAGGAAATGAAGGAATAAAAGAGAAAAGGGGGAAAAAATAATACGGGATAACGAGAGTTCGACGAATGATAACACGACAGTGGGAGAGGGTTAACTTCATGATTATGACTCGCTTTATTACGGTAGACGGAAATCTGAGATAATTAAAACGGCGAGCACTCGCGAATGCCAAGTGGAAGCCGATATCGCAATGAACGCGGATAAATATCCGTCGTTTGAAAATTCAATTTAACAGATTCTCGCAAAAAATTCTGTCGCATTTCAATAAATCCCTGTGTCGCTCGAAAGCAACGTAACGGTACAGGGGCAGCAGAAATGATTGATAAATTGACAGATTGTCGAAGCTATTCGGGAAGGGTTGAAAGTATCGCTGTCTTTTCAAAGTTTATAAATTCCGTCGATCTTAGTTGCAGATTAACGTGGAAATATTTATTCCAATTTAATTATTTCATTTTCCTATACACGTTGCGCAGCTTAATGTTTCTTTAGAAAATCCCTTGGAATTTTTGGAGATCCCTTACGATTTTGTGAGCATCGTTTTCCAGCGAGATTGTTATCATACTGAATCTACATACAAATTATCGATAAACGATAAAAAAAAAGAATAATTTTTGTTAGAGGAGAATCGAGAAAATGAAGAACTTCATACACACACGTCCGCAAAGTTTCAGAAAACTGTCGGAAATATGGTGCGAAGCATTCTTGGTGGTTTTCAAACATTTTGAAGTATCAACAGCACTCGAGTGCAATTTACAATGTGGATTAAAAGTTAACGGATTTCGCCGCGAGAACCTTCCAAAGGCAGTTCTCTGTCTCCATCCACTACGTCGCTTCTTCCCGCTTAATTCGAGCTTTCAAGGTGAGCTTAGCTTCCGGATAACAGCGGTAATGAATTTAAAAAACAAATTAAGCCCCGCGAAACAAGGTAGACTAACAACGGAGAGGTTTAAGCGGTTTGCAACTAAATTGTCGTGTTTATTGCTAGTGGAAGTGGAAATTTAATTTCTTGACTTGTGACAAATCTTGAATTGTGATTTGTGAGAAATCACTATATGTACAATTTTATTCCGATATAAGCTTTTTATTTCGAAATAAGAAACTCGCTATGCCCTCTTCTTCTTCTTCATCCGAAATACGACGAACGCCAGTCCCGAGTCGTCGCCTTATGTCGGAAGAAAACTATAGCGAAATATCGGCGTGGGTCAGAAATGACTCCGGCGTAGGCCTAGAAGTCGCAGGAGTCCGGGGATTAATTACTAATAAAGTTAATTGTACTTGTAAAAGATTTTGCTTGTAAAGTTTTAAACGACCTGTGTTTATGTAATATTTTTTAAAATTTAGAACCATAGAATGTACTGACAAAGTTTGGCTGTCGAAACCTGGGACACCCTGTATATTAAATTAGTACAATAGAATGATTGTTACTTTTACTACGATTTTAGATTGTAGAACTGTGACAGACAGCACTTTTCAGAATTATACTTGTTATCAGTAGATACGTTCCGCAGAATTTCCTTTAACCTGTTCTGCGTTGAGTATTTATGGTGCAAGCATCATGAACGAACATTTTGTTTTACATTCATGACTTGCTTTTGCATGTATAATTTCAGGCTATCGATTCAGTTCCGCATACACAATTTTACATTTTTGAATACCTTCGCATGCAGAGTTTTGCATGTTCCGAATTTCTCTTGCATGCTAAATTTTACATTTTCGCGTTTAAAAAAAGTCTCACATTTATTCGCACGGCGAACAACATTCTGTTCAAGTCTATTAGTATGAAAAAGAGACCTCCGGCAAGAGCGAGTTGGCTAATTTTTTTTTTAATTACTATCTTGTGAAGTAGGTGGTGAAATTTGAAAATATGAGCGGTAAGCAATTTTGTTCCGACTGTTTACGCATTTTTGTCGACTGAACTGTGTTTGCCATTTTTTCATGAATACGTTTTGGGAGTATGATACATGATCGACATACGACGGCATTTCATTTTATCCGGTGCGTGGAGGTTTTATACGTGTATAAACCCCTTAACATGCTGAAATCGTTGAGTTGTGTCACTTGACTAAGCGTATCAATGTGTAAATGAATTCAATGAACATCTTCCTGAAAAAAATGAGTGAAAATGCAAACATATTGAGTCTTCAACAATCAAGATCATTTTCAAAGCACGATAAAAAGACAAGAAGGGAACAAACTGATATTTTAAAGCACACGCCCACAAGAAAAGTATTATAACGAAAAAACAAAAAAAAATTAAATGTCCACATGAGAGAAAAATTTGTTAAAAACATAAATACTAAAAAACAATAACGTCAGAGACAATCGAAAATTGAAACATTTAAAAATAAATACCAAGTCAGCTAACACCACACCTTTTTTTTTTTAATTATTATAACGTAATAATATGAAAAAATTGTGAAGGAATTGCGTAACTGAACATGAAAAATAAAATACAGTGAATTCACGATATATGTCAACAACACGGGTTTTGCCAGCGTCGTATATCGTCCAGGTGACATACTCGAGCCGTGTTATGTTTACACTCCTCGACGTCCGAGGCCTCTCAAGCTTTGTGGCCCTTCACGGGGTATACCCCGTGGTAGTGGGGATAATTCCGTTACGTTTATCATCCAGGCCTTGGCGACATATATAGAGAAATCACTGTACACACATTGCTATTAGAAAATAGACTAGGCGACGAAATAGAGAGAAAGGAAATAGTACTAGAAGCTCAAGCAGGTTTCACACAAAAATTCTACAGACCAACGCGAATTATTCACAGCGACGAAAAGATTCATAAAAACTGATATAATAATGCGGTGGAAACACAATTAGCGGTTTGGCTACTTTATGCTTCTGGCAATATTGTTACAGCCACGGCAACTACGTTAATATTTGAAAACGTGGAATACTTATGTCATTCAAAGAAATAAAATAATATTATTTCACACACACACACTACATTACGAAATGTTTTCCTTGTGTATGGTCTTGGTTGGAAGTAACTAAATTAATTATTAAATTTAAAATAATTAATTTCAAATGAAATTCAAATGATGAAATATTTCAAATTACATGTAACCAAATAAGATGATATAGTATTATCTCAATAATTATTTTGAAAATAATTTATTTCGACAATGCCCAAGCCTGCTCTCGCACACTTTTATTATTATTGAAATCTCATCTCAAACTGAAAACAAAAGATGGCCGTCTTTCTCCTAGCGCCACAAGATTCTTGAACCTAACTGTGACA
Source organism: Halictus quadricinctus (assembly GCA_028454245.1). Taxonomy (NCBI): domain Eukaryota; kingdom Metazoa; phylum Arthropoda; class Insecta; order Hymenoptera; family Halictidae; genus Halictus; species Halictus quadricinctus. The sequence goes on along the minus strand of CM052117.1, from coordinate 2,663,655 downwards.
CAAGCACATCCATTCATAATCTCGTGAAACGCTTAATGAGAATCATTAGTTTTCTGCCCTGGAGTAGGGTATAATCGAAAGCACGCGATCCCTGCAAGAATTCCGGCGCTAATCCCATGCACAAGCTCGTCCAAATTATAAATTTAATCTCTCAAACGACCAATTCGAAAACCACCATTTCATCAGTTCCCGGAGTCGCTCAGTACCGTCGCGTCGTCGGCCTACATTGGAAATCCGGTTCACGCCACAAAGTTATGCCAATATTAACTCCCTCGTCCAAGTTCTCAAAGCCAGCCAGCTGGTATCGTTGCGACCCAGAAATCGTTCCGGTTGCCCGGCGACATAAATTAATTTTCCGCTAACTCATATCCCCACCGATCAATTTTTAGCGATATAGTGATTTCTCGATATATGTCGCCAGGGCCTGGATGATAAACGTCGCGAAATAATCCCCACTACCGCTACCACAACCGTGACGGGTCACGAAGGTCGAGAGACCTCTGACGCAGAGAAGTTTAAACATAATACTGCTCGGGTATGTCTCCTAAACGATAAATGTCACAGGCAAGACCCATGTTGTTGACCAATACAGTGAATTCTCGATATATGTCAACAACAAGGGTCGTTTGTTGTCCAGGAGATATACCCTAGCCGTGTTACCCATACACTCCTCGGCGTCTGAGGCCCTTCGAGCTTCGTGGCCCCTCACGGGGTAGTGGGGATAATTCCGCGACATTTATCATCCAGGTCTCGGTGACATATACAGAAGAATCACTGTATTCCACGAATGGTGCCGATTTCCGCACGAGGCTCTAACTTCCCCTTCTACCACGCTATACGTAACACGTTCGGTCTCTGTCGTGAACACTTTGGTACTGGCAGAGAGAGGGTAATTTTTCCCCTAAATTCGTGCTCCCTCCCCTCATCTAGTGACACTGTCGGTCGCGGTGCGGTGGCGGCATGATCACTCGATGCCTGTTGACAGACTGCAGCGCGATCGTCCGGGTTAATCGACTGTTTGCGGGGAATCAGTAAAGCCTGCCCGACAAAGCCTTTTGATCTCTCACCTCATCGTTGGTTCTTCCCCGTTGCGACTCCCGACCAAGAGACTCTTCTATCTACCTCCATCTCTCTCTCTCTCTCTCTCTCTCTCTCTCTTGCTCCCTCTAGTTCTCGTAGCCGCGTACTCGTCCTACCGGTTAACGCAATAAAGTCGGCAAATGGAATTGTCGGGAACGGGCGGACCGTTATAATTCAACTCCCGAGAACAATTTACCGGCACAATTCCAATCTGAGCAAGGTCGTCGCCGCGCAAAACCGATCCAAACTTCCACGATAAACAACAACAACGCGACTATTAACGTGCTGCCCGCGAACACGCTTTCCAACCACTGCTTCCGGTTCCGTCTGGGACACTCGCGATGTCCTTGTAATCGTTTAACGGTAAACTTTCTTCTGGTGGGTCGAGCGGTAAGTAGACTGCGTATCTATGTAATATGTATACGTACGCAGTGTTGGGAATTGTTCGAACAACAATTTTATTTGAACCTCATTTCATAATAATACATTTTATGCTTTATTCTTATTAATAGACAAAGTTTGTAGGAAGATTTAAAAATTTTATGTCAATATGTTATTTTTCATCTATTAAAATTATTAGGGGAAGAAATAACAGTCTATCTGGTGTCTACTCTTTGCAATCGATGGAGATCATTTTTATTTTGCATAAAGGTCCGCAGTCCACTTATTAGATTAATATTAGATTTACTCATTCAATTCGTATTTCTACTTATTTCAATTGTATGACAATGTGATAACGATATAAGTTGCGTTGCAAATAAAAATGTTTATGACTAATCATTTTTATTTCTTTCCTATGTTTATTAATAGAACGATACATGATATATTTGATACATTTTTTAAATAAATAATTTCTTTAAGTTGTTCGAACGAGTCGATTTGTGATAGAAAAACCACGCGTTTTAAAACAAAATTTTTCGTACCGCACTGGTACATACGTTTGGTTCCTCAGATATTCAAAGACATATACTTTTTATTCCCAAGTTTAAGGTGGCCGATAAAAAAGATACGTGTCTAATATTTTTCGAAGAACGACCTCACATTTTCATAAAAATCGGCGAGTCTAGGTTCGGTATTATACCTTACTAGGAAGACTTTTCTATAAATTTTCAATAAAGACTTTTCTACGTTCTATTATTTTATTCTATTATTTTACTACGACTTATTATTTTATGTAGAATCACCCCCTCTTCGATTGTACCACCAGGCCCCTTCCACCAACCCTCCCAGCCCCCTACTAGTTACCTACATGTATTCCAACAATAGTAATTTTTTAAACTGTAAGCTCAATTTACTTGAATAAATAAACTTGAATGAGATTTACTTGAATAAATCTCCTAAAAGTATTTATGAATTGCGTATCTCTTTAGTTGCTAAATTGCAAATTTATTTTATAAAAATACGACGCCCACGCGATTGACAAGTGCTGGTAGCTTTTCTTGAATCCTGGCCAACTGTTCAACGTACAATGCTGCTGCAACTGTTTCATTACGCTGCAGTAATTCGTAACATTCTTTTACGAGCCCGCCACATGCGGAGAAAAATTTACTTCCCATGAAGGGTGGCTTTAACCCCTGACCGAGACCGTTCGTTCCCATTTAGCCATTGTCGTTTTTAAAATGCTATTCTCTTACATAGTGACTTATCTTTCCGTAATATCGTAACTTTCGCATCTTTCTTCGCCTTTTAAACTTCAGTACGCGAATTATAATTTCTATTTGGTTTCTAAAGTGCCAAATTTTGAGTTTGCAAGGGACGTTAATAAGAAAATGACATTGTTATTATGTAGTTAATCGTCATGTATCATTGGTACCGGATTGCAACGATATTACAAATTGTTAAATAAAATAATAAATTCTTCATCGTTTTTGAGACACAATTTTATTCTTAGTAATTATTGTACTGCTTTGAATTAAAAAACTGGTATTGCAAAACACGATATAAGAATACAATATTAAAAATATTAATAGTTCGTGAAATAACTTTTTATATAATTAACATTGTTTATAATACGTCTAATTCTTGAATTTAAAATTTCACGAAATATTGGTTTTATTAATATTATACCTTAATATACTTCGTTATATGAAATTTTCCGAACTCTAATTATCTCGTATCGTTTCAGTACCTAGGGTAAGGGACCCAATTACTGTGCGTGTGACAAATTACTGTGCCTATATTACTTGCACTTATTTTTAAAGCATAATATTAAAATGAGATATTAATTTTTTTCATTAAAATCAGTTATGTGTCTCTTTTAATATTCATTAAGCATTAAAAATAACTATAATCAATATAGACACAGTAATTGGCACCTCTGCAGTAACTGGGTCCCTCGCCCCAATTCAGTATTATAAAATAGATGTAAATTAGATTAGGATTTTTATTCTTTCAACGGCTATGAGCAAGACTCGAGGCGTAAGCGATCCAAAAATTTTGACTGCTAGTGTACCTATGGTTGTGAATCGAAAATACCCGACGATATGTTTCGCGAAGTCAATAGCATCGAATTTAACCTTTATTGCAGAATAATTCTCAGACCATATCGCTGTTTGATTGCGGTTGAAACGTTCAATTCTTTCATCCGCGAAAAAACAATACCATTGTTACCGCAAATCAAATAGCGCACAGCGGTTTTGCCGGGTACACGTAGAGCGCCCGGCTCAGGTCAGTGGAATTAGTGCCGGTGTACGTTTGGCTAGACTTTGCTCTACATCCGGTCTAATTCAATAAGCTTTCAATTCATTTTGATCGCGCCGGAAACTCGGTCCTAGCCGTCGGAAATCCAAATCTTCGCGGAAATGGAGACACACACCGAACTTACTCTAATTCGCCAAACATAATAATCTGCATTCATTGGACTACAAACCCTAATAAATTCATTCGACTTATCCCCCAAATGAAATTCAACTTCTCCAAATTGTAATTGGATTTTCAAAGTCCAAAAGATTTTATAAAATCTAATTTTTGTTGTCTAATTGAATCTTGGCTAGAAACTAGTTTTCGAGATCGATGCAGAGAATTTTATATACAGGGTGACCGGTATTAATAATTAAACACTTGAATACTATATGTTGTATAAAAGAATAGTTTAGATATGAAGCGAATGGTTTTGGGGGTAATCTGGTGTAAACAGTTTCTTTACAAACGAAAGCTGATAGAGGTCACACGAAGGTGATATCCGTGTTTTGTATGGAGTCGTATATTTTCGAATGCTTTGATCGGTGACCTCTACGCGCGTGTCAATGAAAAAGTTGTTCACATCTGACTCTGACCCCCTCAAAACTGTTCACTGCTTATCTAAATTGTTCTTTTATACGAGAAATAGTAATTTTTATTTAAAGATTAGGATCGGTCAATCTGTATACATAAAAATCCGCAGTTTAACGATTATCCTGAAGCAGTGTCTCCCCTTGAAGGGAGCGGAAGGTCGAATTCAACCGGGAACAGTTTGCGGCAGCGTTTCCTAACGAGAACGCAAACCAGCTCTATTTGCTGGCGTTTCTGTCTACATTTAACTCCGCGCCACGTTAATTCGCTTTTTTTCCACCCAATCGTCATCGACAGTACCGATTCGGTATAGATGACGCAATCCGCCAACGAGAAATCGATAATCCCGCACCGGCACCTACGAATAAGCTTTATACATATATGCAAGCGAACATGGCGAATTCATAATCCGCCTAATTTATCGGAATTCATTTAAAGCCGAGGATTAACGCGGTCCGGCCACACACCTCCACCGATATTTCCTGATTTTTCCAGATTCACTGGATAATTTGGTATTCGGCCCGGGATCGAGATCATTGAAGAATAGTTAGTCGGCTGTGCAAAATTTTATCGCGGCTCAATCATGGAAACTCACATTTTGTTAGTAACTATTATCAGATCAGTCTCTAATTGTTCAAAACTTCAATGCGTCAATTCTCGAAACAGTCGTGCATGGATAACACAATTATTTTATCTCTTGATTATATATTTACCAGATTATAGATTTACTATAGTATATTCTAGTGTATTTTGCTATATTTTAGTCTATTCAAGTATATTCTGGTATATACTAGTGTATTCGGATATATTCTAGTATATTCCAGTATATTCTGGTATATTCTAGTGTATTCTGCAATATTCACGTATATACTGGTATATTATAGTGTATTTTGCTATATTCAAGTATATTCTGGTATATTCTAGTGTATTCTGCTACATTCTAGTGTATTCTGCTACATTCTAATGTATTCTACTATATTCTAGTATATTCAAGTATATTCTGGTATATTCTAGTGTATTCTGATATATTCTATTATATTCAAGTATATTCTAGTATATTCCAGTGTACTCTGCTATATTCTAGTATATTCATGTATATTCTAGTGTATTCTGCTATATTCTAGTATATTCAAGTATATTCTGGTAAATATATAATAGATTAGTATTTTCTGGTGTTTTTATCTCTTGAACTAATAATAATTAGGTACTGGACAAAACTATTCGTTTACCACGATTGTTAAGACAAAACGTTTATACAGTAAAGTCTTGATCTAAGCCTAATGGAGCTACACGATCTTAGTTCGCCTATCCCCTCTACTGGGGGCATGCTGCTATAGTATTATAATATTATAGTATTATAGTATTGCAATAGCATTATTTTTCATTATTCTTTTATGGGACTTTCATCAACTTATTCGTGGCATTTTTCTGATTAAAATGACACTGAACACGATATAATTTGAATTGTATTTAGTGATTTAATTGACGGTATGTAGTTCTTTTCTACGTTCGGTGCGGTCGACGCGGTCACGAGAAAATGGTAGCCCTACACGATCTATGTCACAGCACGGACCCGAGAATTGGGCTTAGATCAAGACTTCACTGTAGCTATTCAGACCATTGAATTAAAGAGCAAATATTTTGTCATGTTTGTTTCCAGATATGCTGGGCTTATTATACAACAAGAAATACTAATTATACGAATAAATAAAATAAAGCTCGAGATAATGATAAAAATATGTTCCTTAACCCTGATTCGTTTCTCAGGGTGAAAGTTCATCCATTTTCTTTTTTTACATACCGTAAATCGATTAATTGTTATAAACAGAGTATAATATGTTAGTTTAAAGTGAAAAACAAAAATGGGTGAGATAGTATTCCTAGGATCTTTTATGCAACTATTTATGAGGAGCGTATGTTTACAATTTATATTTCATTCAACCATATTTCTTTCATATTGCGAACTCGGCAGTCGATGCGTCAATGATTGTTATTTGAAAGTGTATAATGACACTCGGAGACTGTGTACAAACCGATGAAATTTCGAGCGCAATTTAGATCACCTTAGTCCAGACTAGTGCCAATGATCTGAAGCTCACAGCAGGAGAGCCACAATGCACTCTGGGATTATATGCGATGCGTAGCTGGATCCCTCATAATCCCTCTTTCGAAGCTGTTTCGAACTCCATCGTATTACACTATTGTCCTAGTAGTATAATAATCACTGTGGTCATCCAATAAAATCACACAAAGCTGGACACACAGCTGTTCCAGTTTGTGAACATGGAAATTTGCATAATCGTTCGAGATCTAATTATGACAAATACAAGTTGTGAAAGCTTACAATACACAAAACTTTGATGAAATATAGCATAGCTCCACTTTATTTCTCATTTATGGAACTTGGCAATGAAAAAATACCTGATTTCTAATTTTCGAAATTTTACTATGAAATGTACATGTACATAAAGCTTTACTTGTTAGTAGACTGTGGATTTTATGTATTTATGACAAAATTGAGTCGGTAAAATAAGAGGTGTAAAATCAAAAAGATTGAATATCGATACATTGCCTTAGAAAAATATCACAAACAATACTATAATGGGTATTCTAAATTTATAAATGGATCAAATTCTGTATAACTGAAATCAATTTTCTCTGAACAGGTCGGTACGATTTTGTCAAACGCTATGGATTGACATGAAATCTTTATTTAAGAATCATTTATGCGATTGTTATTTCAGGATTATTATTATCATCACCTAACCCAACTTTCTTGTCAAGCAATATCTTACTGGATGATTTAATATTTAAAAGTGTTATCTTATTATATTCTTATATTCTATTATGTAATTATATTTATTGTATTATATATTTTATTTACTATATATTATATTATTTATATATATATATTCTTATATTACATTCTATTATATTCTATTATATTATATTCTTATTATATAAAATTCATAATTTTCTGCAGCAAACTACGAACATTTTCAATCAATTCGGTCCGTTCCACGCAACAATTTATTATGTACGTCAGATCCGGATAGATGCGAAACGTTCGGTCATTTTGCGATGATGTACGATTCGAATTCTCGCCGGTCCAAGAGTTGAATTGCGCGGGGGTAGTTTAGCGTGGCAAGTAGCACGGGACATCGGCAAAGAAGGATAAGGAACAAGAAGAACAAGATAAAGAAGAAGAAGAAGAAGAAGAAGATCCTTCCCTCGAGCTGTCTTTCACCGAGCGTTTTGAATATTGAATTAAAATCGCGAGATCACGACGACCCAGTGACCGAACGTCGCTCCGCGGTCCCCACGACCAGTTCTTTTGTTCCGCGGGAAACTCATTTCAGATCTTCCTTTGAGCCATCGAGACCTCGCCTCCAGGCACAAAACCATTCTTTCATTTTTTATCAACGTGCTCCCCTTTTGGAACCAGGCGTCCCCTTAAACGGTGAAGTACCCGAGTCACACCGACGTTTCCTCGGACGTTTCACTCGATAGTAGATTCCCAAGGGACATCACTCTAACGTGACATGCCGAGTTTAATGAAATTTACGTGCGACGGTTTTTAGGGAAATATTTAGTATTTGTTAAGATCCACGAAACCGTCCACAGCTCGAACGAGCGTCTATGGTGCTTTTGTAACTTGCACATAACATGTACAAGAGAGAATTAATATTTGAAATGGGTCGAGTTACTAAATACAGTGATTTCTCTATATATGTCGCCAAGGCCTCGATGATAAACGTCGCGGAATTATCCCCACTACCGCGGGGTATACAGGGGTATACGGGGTGAGAACAGAAAGTTAGAAAAATAAAGAAATTATTTTTTAAAATACGTAGAAAAATCTGATAATCATTGGTAAAATTAAGATAATATTTTACGTGTCTTATGAATATTTTTGGGTCATATATGTTTATTATTAGCGAGCAACTAATCTCTAGTTTTCGTTATTAAAATATTATACCGACTGTTCCCATGTTAAATTGACTGATAATGCATTCACGAGCGAATTAACTTTTTTTCATTTTCAGGAAAATAGAAATAGACAAATACAGGGTGTCCCAAAAAATGTATACACAGTGTGAACGATTATAATTTCATTATTTCGAATGAATTACACCCCGAAAAGAAAGAAAAATCAGAAAGTTATGACCCGTTAAACAGTGTATACATTTTTTTAGACACCCTGTAGATGGAATATACAAGACGTGTGAATCTGAGCTAATCAACCATCAAAGGAAGTAAACCGTTCCTCGCAACTTCAAAATAACATCAAAATAGAGATTCTAGGTACTTCTTACTGATACAAGACTCTCACACTTTTCTAACAAAGGGGGTCAAAAAGCCCTTCATCGAAGAACACTACAAAAATTGATTTCAGACTTCCCATTATCCATCGTTATCTCTTCTCGAGGTACAAAACAGTATCACCGTTATCAACCAATCCCCCTCGCGACGTAGGCTGTCTTAAACATTGAAGTACACAGTGTAGGTGTACAGCTGCTTTGACAACAGATTCTTTCCATCTGGAATCCGGTGGGTGGCGGGATATTTCAAAATAACACTTTTAACAACCACCAAGGGAAACCCATCCCCTCGATGGATCCCGTGGGATGCTCGAGTGTCCTTCAGCCTCCCAGGCGTTGCTCCTAAAGGAAGAACAATTTGGAAGGATTCCGCGATCCTTCCATCACATCGGCGAGACAGGCCGATACACCCCAAGGACCCTATCTCTCGAACCGCCACTTTCATCCCTTGTTTCCTTTTGTTTCCTCGAAAACCTCATTTCTCGGATTTTACTTTGAACGGTCGCAGACTTCGGCCCCGAAGGGAGCCGGGGCTTGGATCATCCGAGGATGTCCCCGCGGAGGAGTGAAGAAGAGCGTCGTCAACTTTCGTTCCCCGGCGACGTCGCGACGTCCGCCCGACATCAGCCCCGACGACGTCCCCAGCCCCTGGAATCCCTTCGGCGAGCGTCGCGTCGCGTACTATCGCGCCGAGCTATGGTTCACCTCCAGCCAGCCGGAAATTAGAAATTTCGAGCGGTGTCACCGGGTCACCTGGACCGGCTTCACGCTCCACGTACCGGTCTTTTGTTCCTTCTACGGCTCGCCGGTGTATCGAGAAGATTGCCATCGATCCCGGCTGCTTCAGAGGGATCGTTGCTCTCGACGCACGGGTGCGCGCCACCGAACACCAATTCGAACTCGGCTGCACAGGCTGCCAAGCCCCGATCGCTTTCCGGATGCTTATTCTTTGTTTGCCGCCCAGTTTTTGCAGCGTATTCGTCCGCGATACGGGGAAAATCTGTTAACCGATTTCGAAGAAACGATCCCCCGTACGTTCCGCGAGACACGGGGTTGTCTCGGAAACGACAAGTGTCGCCGATACATTTTCACTCTATGCCAATTCACTTGCAGTTGTTATTTACTTTAACCCCATGACACACGAATACGTCACAGGCACGTCATTGTGTTCCTTGTGACTGGACTCCGGACGATGATGAATCAACCCTCGGACTCCTGCGAGTTCTATACCGATGTTTCGCTGATACAGTTTTATTCCGATATAAGACGACGGCTCGGGACCGCCTTTCGCCGTATTTCGAATGTAGCAAACTATAGTGGTCGGCCGAGCAGCGATATCTTTCGTTGGGAAAGGATAGCATACCAACTCGTTCTGGAACTAACCTTAAGAAAAAATTGAAAAGAAGAAGAGGGGATAGCGATTTTCTTATTTCTACCTTATCTCTATCTTATCGTGAATCTATGAATTCTTGGATCTTAAAGCCACGCAAAACTGTTGTCGATGCTGAACACACCAAGAGAATGATAATCTAAAACGTCAGAGAACTGGACTAGTGAAAAGTGAAAGATTTTGTTGTAAAATTTGTGTGTTAAATTCGGTGAAAAATCTGCACCATGAGCAGCAGAACCATTGGAATTTCTTTAATTACTGCTCCTGGCAAACCAATCGATAAAATTATAATTGCGGCGGACAATCGTAGTAAAAAGAAAATATGATTAAAAATATTATTGAAAATTCCAATATGGGAAAGATGTTATAAACGTGAACCGACTAAAATTCCGGGAATTCATCGCCGTAATTATGAATATGGGAACAATGCCATCGGCAAATATTTAAGAGTACGGTCATTGAATGATGTGAGTCGGATTCCTCGTTTTTCTCGATGCATTTTTTTGATAATGAAATACTCTCGCAAAAATTATTCGTGAAATTATTCATGAAAAGTGAAGGATTTTTCTCTAATGTATGAAATAGTAGAACGCCTGACAATATTATTGTGTACTATCCGCTTTTAATTCCATAAAATACACAAGCTCAGTTCAATTTTTCAAAAAATTTTGTCGAGACGAATAAAAATTTACTACCACTGCATCTGCGATTGAACATTCAGTTGCGGTATGAACTGTAAGATACTATCACAAAAACTTATTCACCTTCGTTGAACACGACATTAATATTCATATTCGCAATTACTGGACCATGGGTTTTATATGTATTTATGACGAAAATGGTGAAACATGCAGTAATAAAATCGTTAAACAAATTTTAAGACATTGCTGGCTATTTTCAACTTACAGTGCCAATTAAGAAGGGAAACAAATCTCTATTTGGCTAAACTCTGCTATAGGAAATCAGAAATCTTTAACTTTTTAAAATGCAATCCAGTAGATTTTAGCGAGAAAATGCCAAAAATTCAAGTTTTAATCCTAGGAAATCAGTAATCCAAAAGTTATGCGTAAAGATGTGCGATTTCCAGCGATTTTGACAGATAAGGGCGCCGCCATATTGGTATGCACTCAGATATCGTCCAATGAGCGTAGCCGTGAGAAGGTTAGTCGAGATTAGGTTCGTGTGAAACGGCGGCCATCTAGCGGCTCCGCATGTGAGTCGCCGCGCGACGCTGAGTACGTACCAACATGGCGGCACACATAGCTGTCAAAAGTGCTTGAAATCGCTCAACTTCAAACTCGCATAACTTTTGAACTAGTGAATTCCTAACATTAAAACTTAGATTTTCGGCATTTTCACGCCAATATCTACGGAACTAGATAAAAGAAAATAAAAAATTTCTAGTTTCCTGAGTTAAAGTCTCCTCTATATTACTCCAGTTCGTTGCAGTTAAAGCAGGACGGTTTTATTTTGCATCAAGATCCGCAGTCCAGTAATTACTCCGTGTTTCTCTCACTCATTCCTATAATTGTTCCGTTTGTCGCAAAATTTTTCCACAGACTTCCGAAAGTAAGGAAGCATTTACCTGTACTCGGTGCGGTGACTTAACCGGGCCTAGTCGGGCTAATCCGACATTGTTTCACGTTAATTTGAAACCGTTACAGTGCACGCAAATATGATTCCGAGCGGCGCAATCTGACGATATACACCGATAATTTGAAATCGACGTCGGCCTAGAAGAGACCGTCCAATTCATCGGCGGTCAGATTTGATTACAGATCGAATTAATCTATGCAGATTAAACGCTTACCCGCACGGTGGAAACTGCGAAACGCTTTTCCCCGAATGACTCGGATCGGGAGGGTTCGATTAAACGCTTACCCCGATGAGTTACAGTCCTGTTTGGAATAACGAGTGCTTTAAATCGGAATTAATATACGAGATTTATTAAGGAAACGCCCATTCGAATGTGCGCAATAAATCGGCGACGCGAAACTGTTCCTGGAATTCCTAGTTTGCTCGTCCCAACCCCCTTTCAGCTTCCGCCCGTTTGTACACAAGCGCGCGCTCGCGCGCCGGGATTTAGACTGGCTAAGTAAACTGCGGCTCGTACATAATTCTAAGAGAATGTAACGTCTCAGGGTATAATCCCTGGAAATCCGCGCGTACAATGAGACCCAACCGAGCGACGACCATTTGCACGGTGAAAAATCGTCGGTTGTTACAGGCCCGATGCCTGACTCGGCGCATCAATTATTTTCACAGCGAATAACCTGTCAGCGGAAATATGAACAGCTCTTCTGTCAGATAGATTTGTTTGTTTGTTTATTTGCGGGGTTTTGTATCATTTCAAAATACAACGGATCCGAGAATTATTTGAAAACCACGTTTCCGAGTTCCGAGAAACTATCGATGTTTGTACTCCAATTTTCTTTATGGACAATTTATTGTCTATACACAGGGTGCACCAATTAAAGTGTTACAAGCTGTTTTCTCTTCGATGATATCGATTGTACTTTTCTTTTAATTAAATGCTTAAGACGGGGGGCTAATATTTTAGTATGTACTAAATTTGTTTGGGTCCCTCAACATTTTTTGGGAAGTGCTGTTGATTTTTCTGTTACAGTGATAATTCTCATTAAACTATACAGATGTATATATTCAAATTGGACGTATCCCCAGATTTAGTTTCCAACTCAATCGAAGAAAATTTCATTCTCCCGGCTGACGACTTGTAATCGAATATACGGTGTCGAACAATTGACAATAACCATGAAATACGCGATAAAACAGATCCGGTAACATCGAAACAATTCAATCTCGCAAAACGCGTGCCACGAAAAGATCGTGTCGCGGTATCGAACCAGAACACACTCGTGCGCTGCCGCAGTTCCCGGTTTACGACACGATAAATTTCTATCGATATCACGTTGACTGACGAGCACGGGGCAGCCGGTGTAGCAATGTACACGAGCTCGTAAGAGCCACGGACGGATAAGTAAGCCGGCCGGGTCGCATCTGGCTCGAACGGGACGTAATGCCTGAGAATATAGACGTCGTGAATACGCGGGGGCACCCGTAGTCGTAGTTGGCCAAGGAGAAGGTGCATTTAGCGGCCACGGGTGCCCCCCTCCCCCCGGACCCGCCTCTCACACAGCAAAACCGACAGCTCTTCCGGAGATTAACGCTAAGCCACACCTTATCATACTTTAAGCTCGTGCCGCTATCGTACATCCGATACACCGCTCGAAACACGTAGCCCCGGAGCCGGGTAATGAGTTACGACTCGCACCGGCACCGGTACCGGTACCGGTACCGGAAGGATAGGGGCTTCCGGCCTGAGCGACAGGTTGATTTCAACGTACCCATTGCTTTGCGCGAGCATCCTTTGAAATATTCGGTCATTGCAGAAGTCCTCACAGTGGGGTATTCCCCCGATTTAGGGTCGTTCTATATACAGTGAATTCTCGATATATGTCGCCAAGGCATGGATGATAAATGGCGCGGAAACATCCTCACTACTGCGGGGTATACAAAGGTGATTTCTCTATATATGTCGCCGAGGCTTGGATGATAAATGTCGTCGAAACATCCCCACTACTGCGGGATATACAGTGATTTCTCTGTCGCCAAGGCCTGGATGATAAATGTCGCGGAATTTTCCCCACTACTACGGGGTATACAGTGATTTCTATATATATGTTGCCAAGGCCTGGATGATAAATGTCGTCGAAACATCCCCACTACTGCGGGATATACAGTGATTTCTCTGTCGCCAAGGCCTGGATGATAAATGTCGCGGAAACATCCTCACTACTGCGGGGTATACAAAGGTGATTTCTCTATATATGTCGCCGAGGCTTGGATGATAAATGTCGTCGAAACATCCCCACTACTGCGGGATATACAGTGATTTCTCTGTCGCCAAGGCCTGGATGATAAATGTCGCGGAATTTTCCCAACTACTGCGGGATACACATTGATTTTTCTGTCGTCAAGGCCTGGATGATAAATGTCGCGGAATTATCCCCACTACTACGGGGTATACAGTGATTTCTATATATATATGTTGTCAAGGCCTGGATGATAAACGTCGTGGAAACATCCCCACTACTGGGGGGTATACAGTGGTTTCTCTATACAGGGTGTCCCACTTTTCACGATTTTTCAATTACTTGCGATAATCTGGCAAACAAATATTTCAAACAAAAATTCATCAGTTTTCGATTATACATTGCAATAAAAAAGGTTCGAACAAATTTTTTTTTTACTATTGTCAAGTTCACCTCATTTTTTAAAATGACACTTTGTATTTTTGACTTAACATATTATAACCCGTATGAAGATGCATTCAACGACCTAGCATACCATGACCTTCGGATGACCTTGAAGGTAAAGAAATGAAAATTTAAGAAAAATGACAGTATGGTATTCTAGGTCGTTGAATTCATCTTGATACTGTCAAATATACAAAGTGGCATGTAAAAAAATGAAGGTGACCCCGACAATACTAAAATAGAAATTTTTGTCGAACTTTTTTTCTATTACAATGTATAGCCAATCGAAAACTGATCAACTTTTGTTGAAAATATTTGTTTGTCAGATTATCGCAAGTACTTGAAAAATCGTGCAAAGTGTTACGTGGGACACCCTGTATATGTCGCCGAGGCCTAGATGATAAATGTCGCGGAATTATTTCTACTACCGCAGGATATACCCCGTGAGTGGCCAAGAAGTCCGAGTCCCACGGCTAAATTATTAATTATTATTTTATTTTATTTTTGCATGTGCTTTCTTATACGAATTTAGATAACATTTCCACTAGATTTCTCTTCTGGCAAGTTGATCCCATTTCATCGTTTACTTAACGGACGAAGAAACGATATTCCGGGAACCTTCGGACCAGCTGACATCTTTCAAAGAGAAAACTCTCGAAGCGTTTTGCGTCCCGCGAGCGAGGACCATGAAACGTTCAGAACAAATATCCAGCCAACGGTGACGGTCATTCGTTCCCGTGTCCGCGTTCGACCGCGTTTCTATGTTTTCGCTTGGTCGGATAGCAGTGCGGCGATGTCACGTAAAACTATCTTCGATTTGCCATGATCAGTCAGGAGGGAACGGGAACCAGAGTGATCGGGCGAGAGAAAGAACGGGAAGAAATTCGCGGCGAAAGGATGAGAAAGCATTGTACGTGACAGATTTCAAACGGGCAGAAAAGAACGACGATGCACAGGGTTGACTGATAAGGGCCGACGGTGATTCATCACGATCCGCGATTATCGACCTGTCACTTCCGGTTCGGCTGTCCCAACGACGAATCAACTATCGGAATTGTTCGATATCGACTATTTTCGTGTTCGCGAATCTATATAGTAAAAGTATTCCCGCCCCTTTGATTATGGTTAACGGTATGTTCGCAGCATCATCGTTTACGGTAGCGAATGCCTAGTTTCGCTTTCCGCTTTCTTTTTTCCCTTCCTTTCCTTTCGGCGAAATCTTTTCCGGTTATCTATACAGATATTTGAACTGTCGCAGCAAATATGGTTCGTTGGAATCGAAAGATCGTAGATTGCGAACGCCGATGATGCTATACGGTTCTGACTTCGCAAATATTTCTCCCCTCGGATCGAATAAACAAGACACGTTATTGACATGGAGACGAAATGTTGCAATATGTTCAGACATACTTGTCCGTTAGGCAAATGTGAAAGGGTAAAGAATTGCAGTTTATCGAATGTACCAATACTTTCGCGGGATTCTTGTAACGCTACAAAGAAATTCTTTGTCACTTATGTTGCGGGAAATTCTCATTGAAAAGAAATCAATTTGCGCGAAACGATCGATAAAATTATGTTAAAGGGTATAGCCGGATAAGAAGGTCAAAACTGCAGCTAAACCAAATTGAATTTGCCACTCGATAGGCCGTTTTTTCCTCGACCATTTTTTAGCTTCGTCTTAATTATTAATCGTTTGGTTTCGCTCGGATGACTTCCAAAGCGAACCAAATCATCGCGAATGTATAACACTCATCTTAACGATATACACATATATTAATTAATATACTATTAGTTTTGTAATGTTGCAAAGACCGGAACGCCCTCTGGCAGAAATCGTGTTAACCTTGGAGGTTATTTTTAGGGCGCTCGAAAATGACCGGTTTTTGATTTTTTTTAACTATGTGCCCTCACTTTGAAAAATCAGAAAAAATTATGTGTCAACAACTGTAACGAGATGCTAAAATTGTAAAAATATAAGCTTAGTTTTCCACAACTTTTACACGAAATCGGCGTTTCAAAATTTTGTTTATTTTTTAAA
>CM052117.1:2626259-2647178 GCA_028454245.1 Halictus quadricinctus | reverse complement strand
AACTTTTACACGAAATCGGCGTTTCAAAATTTTGTTTATTTTTTAAAATTCGGTTTCGAAACTAAAAATTATGAAAAAATTCATAGATGTGTATTCCAATAGCTGAAATGTGCCTGATTTTTTTCAAAATTTTTAATCGAATAGGATAACAGAAATTACGAAAAAACCTGATTTTCTTCGTCACCCCATTACTACCCCCCATGTCGACATACAGGGTTGAAAATTGGCACAGAGCATTTTCCTTGGATAAGCTATCGAATAGCCTATTGCAAACTCCTTTAGTCTCTAGTGAAGTAAACAGTTACATCTATTATACTAACAAACATGAGAATGACTTCCACACTCTTTGCTTATTGTAAGGAATTTTTAATAAAAAAAAAATTGTAAAGGAAATATTCAGTGACAAATATAGACAGAAGAACTATGTAATTAACATTCAATTCCTACAATTCTGTTTTTTTTCGGAGAAATCAAGTCAGAACCATAACCGCCGATATTCCACCGCTCAGAATCGACTTTGCTCGCGGAACGGTGAAACTATAATTACGATTTATTGTGCCAGCGAAACTCCTGAGCTATATTTCAGTCTAGCGGAATCCCGTTTCCGGGATCGTTTCATTGTTCGTTCGCAACGAAGGCGAAGCGTCGTTCGTAGGGCCGAGAGCTGGGAACAGAAAACGCGGTTATCGTGAAGCTCGCGTAGTCGCGGTGTCTTCAATTTCTCGAGCGTCGTTGTTCCGTCAAGAACGTAACAAAACGCTGAGGATAACACGATTATGGCCGCGGCGGTGGAACGACTGGTTCGTAACGAAGCCCCCGAACGATCGTTTCCGGCAGGCCGGAATCAGGCTTCCGGAAGAACCACGGTGCGGCCACGCGAGAACAATTTCCGGGCGGGGCGGGGCGGGGCGGAGCGGAGCGGGTGAGAGACGGCATTAAAGAAAACGTAGCCGGCGCGGAACGATCTTTGAAGTCTCTTCGCCGGGAATGACGACACGTAAACGCGAAGCTGCGTGGATCCTCGCCTCTTCTCTCTCTCTCTCTCTCTCTCTCTCTGCTCTCTGTGCGCCGCCGCGCCGGTTTTACAGTGTCGATGATTCGTCGAGACCCGCGCCCCGTGTGTTCGACAGCATCGCCTGATGCTTCACAAACGACACTCCGTGGCGCAGGTGAACGCAACAGCGCGTTAATCGGTCTGCGAGTAATGGCAGCCGGCATGGCACCCGTGCAACGGTCTGGAGCGTCTTTAATTATTACTGCCGATTCGTGTACCCAGCCGTGCTGCTGCTGCTGCTGCTGCTTTGCACACCGGTTGACATCTCGTCGCGATTTCTTACCGTGCCCGCTCGCAAAATCGGCCGCGGCTGTTGACTTTCACTCGGCTGCGAGTCTTTAGGGAATGGTTCATGCTTTTCACTTTTCCGATTACAGGACAAGAAGATGGCACATAAATTTGGAAAATGTTTCGCTAACTTAACAACTAGCTCTCTATGTCGCATATAGTGATTTCTCGATATATGCCGCCAAGGCCTCGATGATAAACGTCGCGGAATTATCCCCACTACCGCGGGGTAGCTCGAGAGGCCTCGGACGCTGAGGAGTGTAAACATGCCGTTGGCATATACGTGTTGTTGACATATATCGAGAATTCACTGTAGTTCTGAAGTGAAAATAAATATTTTTTCTTGCAAAAATAGAAATATGGCAGGAATTTAGTCGGGCAAAATGATTGCTGCATACAAATGAAAATTTACTCACATTTACCAAAGATACTGTTACGTTAATATTTCGTGTCATTGTTTTTGGTAACAATTTAAATAACTTTTTGATTTTTTGTCTTATTTTTGGATCATTTCTTGGACAATGCACTTTTCAAGTCATTCACTCAATGCCTGTAAGTGGTTAATATTTTTTTATCGTTTTCATCATTAAAAACTGTGCAACGGGAAGATGTAAAAAATTTCAATTAGCACGAGGATTCTAGGTAAATTCTTCTAATGTATCGAATCCAGATCGAATTTATGGAGATTATTAAAGAATTTAAAAAGATAGAAGATACCGAAGAGGTATCACTTTTTGGAGAAAGTTTACTGCTATATCTGGAATCATGAAGTTTTACGATTACGGTTTTTACATTGGGTTGCTCATATCCCGAAATGGCCACATGTTAAAAACTGGGTTAATGAGTGTGTTCCATAAAATAAAATCCGCACTAGCAGACTAGTCCATCAGAATGGTATTGTGTGCACGAAGATGCACAGGGTGATTCAAACTCTTTTACAGGTATAAGGTTGTTACCACTGGGTTCGTCAAAAAGTTTTTATACCGGCACAAAGAATTTTTCGTTGAAAAATATTGACCTCTTCCCTTACGACGAAAGATTTAATAATTATCAGCATTTTGCAACGAATAAATTCCAGATATCAACGCATTTGTTACGGCTTCTCAAAATTATTACGAGAGAATCAAATTTGTGTTGGGCTCCTAATTCTTGAAAACGATGAAAACAATTTTTCTTTTTCTTTTATAAAAACCCGCAGTTCACTCGCGGTGGTTTACTGCCATGGAATTTATATTTAACGGCCACGCGGTGATCATGTAAAACGCGTTGCTGCAATGTTAATTTCGGTCAAAAAAAGCTATACGTATGCATGGAAATTGTTTAACCTAATTAAAACACATTAAGATACACCTGGTAATTATTAAACAGAATACAAACGTTCGTTCGCGACGGAATGAAAGAACGAATTTATCTTTAATTTTCAGGTTTGTTAATAAATGAGCTGTAATATAGATTTGCATAAATATTCGTAGTCGAGCGCCAGCGGAACGGCAACCGACCGGCAGGAAGTACCGAAAATCCTCCTCCTCCTCCCCGGGATGATTTTCGAGCAGTTCCAATTCGCCTGGCACAAATTCTCGTGTCCCGCGGACTTTTTTTTCGGAGGCCGGGAGTTTCGGAATGGCGGCGGCGGCGCGAGGACTGAAAAAAAGCAGCGCGCCCGGCCGGATGTTGAACAAGTCCGAAAGGTCCGCGTTTCCGACGGCCGGATACGGCTCCTGCCCTTTTCGCGTGCGTGCCACGGTAACTAATTGCTCCTGCTATCGATTTTACCCGCCAACGGTATCTTGTTTGCGCGAGTTCCGTCGCGTCGGGCCGAGCCTGCCCACGAAAGTCGTCGTTTCGATTTTTATCCCGGCCACCGCTTCGCCGGCACCGACGGCTCCGCGTTATAAATCTCTGTCCGCGACGGCGAAGAATAAACTTCCCCGCGATTTTTATTGTCGCAATTCCGTCACGATGAAGTTTATACGTCCGACGGCCCCGCTGACGCCCGCTGATATAATTTACTTCGGAGACCGTGAAGGGTATCGTTGCGTGCATCGTTTGCTCTTTCAATCGGCAACGAAATACTTTCTGTTCCTTTCGTTTAACCGCGGATCCCAGCGCAGCGATGGGAGTAAAGCATTTCAACGAATCATTCATTAGTACGTAAAAGTGACGCAACTCAACAGTTTTTACAATTACTTCTATTGGTTCACCAGCTTTGAAGTCGCCCTAACTTTTCACCGTGGAAACGTCACAACTCTAATTCATTTATTCCCAGGAAAAAAGACATAACCTAAAATATATTTATAGAGAACAAAAATAAGGAAATGGATTGAAATAATGAATATATAAATGGTGGTGTACTTTATAACTAGTGTACATTAATCCAGTAACTAAGTAACTAGAAATTATTTTACATTTCTAAGTTGGTTATATGCAATAAAAAGAAATTGGCAATTTCAGGTAATTTTCATATGGCTCTCCTGCCAAATTTCCTTGTTTTGACTTAGTATGTCACTTTTGTTATGAACGAACGAGATATTCGAATGGCAATTTGAAATGTTATGAAAATTAAAAGAATTGAATAGTATCAATATACCATATATATTTATATAAAATCAAACGTGAAACAAATTTTATTAATAACTTTCTTCCTTTGATTAATCATTAAAAAATATAATATCACTATCGACCTGTAAATTTAGTTTTCTAAACAAACAGTCCAAATGTTTACACTAAATCAACTATTTTACACGTAGAATTTACTCCAGTAATATTTATTTAGTAAGCTCGAGCGACCGTCAATATGTACAATTTTATTCCGATATAAGACGAAGCTTTTCATTTCGAAATAAGACAATCGCTATCCTCTCTTCTTTTTCTTCATCCGAAATACAACGAAAACTTTAGTGAAATGTCGGCGCGGGTTAGAAATGACCCCGGCATAGGCTTAGATACTCGCAGGAGTCCGGGGGTTAGTTAAAAGTAAAATGAAAAAGCTTTCTAATTTGGAATGCATTATTTTTTAATTTTTCCGGAAAAATTCTCCCGCTGGTGGCGTGCCATTCGACTCAAGTCGGTTTGCCCACTCTCTGATTGGCCGAGTTCTGTGGTGGCGCGCGGTTCAAATTTACTTCCTCTGTAATTTGGCGAATGGAAGCCTCATTCATACTGGCACGTGTGTCAAATTTATTTTCATACTAGCTTCTTTAAAATATTTAAAATAAAATTCAGTTTGACATTAAATTTGGTTATTTAAAAATTTCAAGAACATACATTTTATTTAGAAACATAATCATGTGACACGCGCCCTGATGGCTGTGCATCACTTGCATCGCGCTTATACGGGAAAGCTGTATTTACGGAGGAGATAAAATGCACTCTACATTTCTGAACTATAACGTAACTGTGTTAGTCCGGTTACGAGAAAAGTGGTTGAAATACAATTTCCTTGTTGTACTAAAAATTCCTATGCCCGGAATACGTGGGGAATAGTTTTGGCCTATAAACTAATTTCAGTTCGAATGGAAATGCTGCGCGGCCCCGGTGATAAAACGATTTCGCAGGAGCACTGACTCTTTGAGGTAGGTACGCGAAAAGGTACCGATTCCTTGTTTGTTCGCGACGACATAGTTCGCTCCGGCGCCGCGGCTGCCTCTTTTGTAAACCTTACCTTGAAATACTCGAGTCTAGCTGCCGGGAAGCTGAAGGATTGTGTAATTCGTACAGCAAACAACGGAAAGGCAGCTGTTGCGCGAGCGAAAAGGTTAAGACATCTGGCTGCGAAAGCTGTTGCCAGTATCTCCCGATGAAAATTAAGCTCAACTATTCTTTGAATGTAAATCGAATCGCCGTTCTGCGTCGATTGACGCTTCCCCGGGCGAAAGAAATTCGAGCACCGGCAGTTCATTTCGTTCCGTCGGGTATGCAGTGAATCGGCACGGATTTTGCAGACTCGAATGTTATTATTTGTCTGCGGATTTTATGGATTTTTGGCGGAAATGGGAAGGTAGAATTTAAAGTAGAGAAAGGATTAAGAGAAGCTAGGAACGTCAATGTATTATTTTTAACTTAATAAAATTTTTGAAGAGAGAACTTTTCACTCCCCACCTTCCCCTAAAGGTAGACTACGGATGTTATGCATTTATGACAAAAATCAGTAGGCGTAACTTCAAGTGGCAAAAATATTAGAAAAATTTGAATTATATTATTTTCAATCTGCTAAACATAATGAGAGAGAAAATAAATGTCTATTTCACTTCAGTTGAAATTTTTATTTCGCATAAAGATCCGCAGTCTACTCATAACTGATGCACAACATTTTTGTTATCAGTCTAGTTATTATATGTCACGGTGAAATATGGAAATTCCGTGACTGAAATACTGATTATTATATATTCGTTTTATTAATTAACCCCCCGTAAGCAACCTGGGTCGTTCATGTCGGCAGAATAGAAAATTAATCGTGGACATGAACGACCCAGGTTGCCTACGGAGGTTTAATAATAGTTAATGAAATGAATATATACAGCTCGAATCAGTACTTCAGTCACGAAATTTAAAAATCCTTTATCTAAAATATCATACTCAGTCCAATTGAAATGTCGTGGACGCGTCGACCTGGGTAGTTTATGTCTACAGCACCTTTAACGTTCCAACCATTTAAAATAAGAACTTCAATATTTATTCCTGAATTTGTTTAGACTTTTTGAAAGCCTAGAGCAGTAGAAAATTAATCGTGGACATAAACGACCCAGGTCGACATGTCCACGACATTTAAATTGGACCGAGTACAATATTTTACATTTTAAAAATTCCATTTCCATAAACACTGACAAATCAAATTTCGAGGCTAAGCAAAATTGTTTTTATATGCGTACAAGTGTTCGAGGAGATGCAATCAATTTTTATGTTGATAGAAGATTATGTTTAAGTCAAGAAATAGTGTGAACAGCGGGAGGGGGGAGGCAAAGAATGTTTCGTGTACTATCAAAGCCACTGCGAAATTCTTTTTAAAAAGTCGCCCCCGTCGAACGAATCCGGTTGAGGGCTGAAATCCTCTCGGTGGAACGGCAGTGCCGAGCTAACACGAAACTTTTGCCAGTGGTATAACATATCGGTGGTATCGGTGTTCCTGGGCTCGTTGAAATCGGTGCCAGAAACGATCGTCGGTCGAATTATCGGGATCAGCATTCCGGCGGTATTTGTGGGCTGATTGCGGGTCAGCGTGCAACGGTTCGCGAACTGCCGCAAAAGGGAAGATTCGTTCGCCGCCGATAAATATGGCGGACGTCCCGGATGAATCGGGGGAAGAGAAAGAGTACAGGAACGGAGGAGAAAAAAAAAACCGAGGTGATTTTACTTTTTTTGTTTCGGTTTTTTTTTCTGAACCGGACAAGGGGAAACGTCGAAAGGGTGGACCGAGAACGGGGAGACGTTTCCGGTTGCATCGTGTCGCTCCTCGCGTCGAATACGCTTCCGGTGATCAAGCTCCCGGCAGGGTTGGCTCGAAGCCGGCCGCGGCTCGGCTCGGACTAATTAATGGAGACTGATTGCTCGACTCTGTCCGGGTTAACTCGGTGCTGACTTCGCTTTATCGGCGCTATTTAAATTTTCGAGTCCTTCCCGGAACCGCTGAATGACTCCAACCCTTTATGAGAACACTTTGAGCCGCAGAGATTGAAATTAATTCCGCTGGATGAGGGTTGGTCCCGTTATCGGAATTACCGGAACAGTTTCCACGCTACTCGGACTGCCGCCGCGTGCCGTACCGCGGCGAGAACGAAATTTATGGTCGCAGCCATTTTGTTGGGCTTCTCACTTTCCGAAATATTTCAAATAGTTTATGTCAAGTGCACGCCTATACTTCAATGGCTTATTATAATTCGACTAAAGATCTTTATGCAAATTATCATCCGCTTGCTGTCCTTTTCAATTAATAATAGCATCTTGAAGATCAACTTTGTACCTCAATACAGGCTGTTTTTGAAAATATGGAGGAACTTTGTTAACCAAAGTTTTTCGGTATGAAGAGGACTACAATATGGGAATAACAGTTTTTTTGTAGGTGAAAGAATATCGGAGATTTCAAAGTCAACTTCATTTTGTAAAATAGAAACATATATTTTTCTATGCACTCTTCGATGCAACTCGCCATTCTCTATAAAAACGTATTGATCCATGTATATAAACAAATTTTTAATTTTGTTGAATCATGTAGGTGTTATTTACCATATTTCGCGTTTATAAATCAACATAATGCAATAAGACAAACGTCAGAAAAAGACCATTTAAGTCGTTTTGAAAAAAGTCATTGTTATGATCAACTTTATTTTTCCTATTCTTGTATTATTAAATAACTTGTTTTTAATCGTGTGTGGCTCTCATGGGCAGTGGTCTGGCACTCAACGTGTTAACGTAAAAATGTTTTTTTTTCTACTTTACAAAACAACGACAAGAAAAATCTTTGTAAAAGATAACTTCTTCTGGTCCAATTACAATATTCCTGGCACAAGTGGTAATAAATATTTTTGTTCAACATTTTTTAGAAGAGAAATAGCTATTCCCTTATTATTAATTTCGCAAATACAGAATTGAAATTTACGATCGTCAGGATAACCGTAAACTGAGATGTAGAATCTTTGTTTTATAAACAATTGTTCCTCCGAGTGAAATTGCAAGGCGAAAGGCCATGGTTGAGCTATTTAGTTTTTCAATGAAACTGTGGTAAGCTTAAAAGGAATTGTGAAACGTTTGTTATACCAGACCTCGCCCGTTTTCGACTGCCGTTTAGTCCATCCTCTTGAAACAACCGAGTAAGGATTAAACGTTCTGTGAAGTGGCTTCCTTTATTTACGAGACAAATTCCTAGAGGACTCCGCCCTTTACGAAAACTTTACGTTGCCGAAGGATTATTAAACTGTGCTCTCTTCGCGTCGTCTAATATCTCTGGAGAGTACACAGTCTAGATATCAATAAGGAACTCCCGGGGTATTCTCTAATAAAATATAAACGCTCGCAGAGCAGCTTCGTGTCCCGGGTATTTGGATATTATGGGAACGATGAAATGGTTCCTTGGATGCTAAAACAAACCGGCTAGGTTTGCTCAAACAGAAGTCGGGTCTTTATTAACCTCTTGATGACTGAGGTCTCTTGAGGAAACATTCACTATACCCACGAATATCAAATTTTCTCGAAAAATTTCAGAGCGATCATTTAGACGTTGCTAGATAACGGTACTGAGCGTACTATGTCTCTTCATTATTGTAAAATTGTTTAAATATATGCCTACGTCTCAAAAATCTTGCAAAAATAAGGTAGAAGAATTTTATTTTATTTTTGAGAGAGTTGAAATTAGTCATCAATGCCAACAGTCACCATCGGCGATTTTCTTCTAATTAAAATATGCTGTAGTTCATGTGAAATTAGGGGGGATGGGGTTTAAGTCATCATTTTGCCGGTTTAAAAATTACAGTCCTCCCAAGTTTTCAATTTTTGCCCATTTTAGCGAAAATGGCCTTAACTTACGAATTTTTATCTCAGAAACTGTATGTTCGATTGAGTTAAATTTTTTTTTGTTTTATTCATAAAAGATTGGGCTACTGTGAAATAATTTTTTCAACCTCGAATGTGACCATATTTTTTCAAAATTTGAAGAACTTTGGCCCCTCATCGAGAAATTCGCATAAAAAGAATTTGTTTACATTTTTTGTCATTACAAAGTTAATTATCCAGGTTGAAAAAATTATTTTACAATAGCTCAATCATTCCTAGATACAATTAAAAAAATTTAAGCAAATCGGACAAACAGTTCCCGAGATAAAAATTCGCAAGTGAAGCCCATTTTCGCCAGAATGGGAAAAATTGCGAACTTCGAAGGCCTGTAATTTTTAAACAAATTCTAAACCGACAAAATGATGACTTAAACCCCCCCTAATTTCAGATGGACTGCAACATACTTAAGATTTGGCATGGAATGTCCATTGTTTGGTGAAAGAGACACTGACTGGCCGATTCAAATTATATTGTGATTTTGCGGGGTGATCGAAAACAGGTGCTTGGTAAAATCAGGCTAGAGTTATCGAAGCAGCGTTAGCAGGTAACTCAGGCCCGACCCAGGCAATTGTGCATCCTGTACGTGTACGTTATAAATGCATGGTAGTCTGAAACTCCATAAGAAGATTAAGAAAGTTTCAGTGGTGTGATAGAGTCTACGAGAAGCCATACAACTTTTTAAATGAATGATAATATAACTACATTTATTACACACACAATTTTAGTGACGTTACCTACTTCATTGTGCTCATTAAAGTATCAAAATGTCACTATTTGAAGCAAAAATGTGTGAGCCGAGAAAATTATGTATTGTACTAGTTAGGGAGGTCTTCCGTGTATAGTACATTGTTGCAATCATTGCCATATTTTATGTACTTTTAACATCAATTATTTAGAATTAAAATCATATTTAAAGTTGATCAATTGAGTGTTCATCAGTTGAATGTTTATAATGGATCAATTTTCAATGAAAACACGATCAATTTGAACTGTTACTATTTTTGATACAACGACCATTTGCAGATTTCTCTCGACGACCCTGTATACAGGTGAAATTGGTTTGACCGATAGGCTCCCAGGAAAATGCGAAAATTCGTTTACGCGTGGGAGAAAAATGGAGTACGTAAAAATCCACTTCAGCGGTTAAGGGTTAATTTCGTGGGCATCGTGTTTATTCGACACGGAGCTCGAGCATAGTGAGAGATAAAATTGGAAAAAGCGAGAGAGCTCCGGCTCCGACATTGTAGGAGGGAGCGGCGTGAAAAATGGACGCTCCAACACGTGTTATCAGGTAACCGTGAAACGGTTAAAAGCGCGCCCCGGCAAGACCGAAACGCGAGCCTCGTCGATGTCGAGCGGATACACGCATCGAAATTTCCCTTCGGCTACCGTCAAAGCGTTTAACTTCCGGTCGCAAAATTTCCGCGGGAGTTTCACCTGCCGCGTATTCGCATAGTTCGTTCGTAGCGAAGTTTACACCCCTTTCCCCCTCCCATCCCGCCACCCGCTCCGGTCGAAGTCGGGAATTAACATCGCTGGAGAAGTTCCCGCAGGAGAATCCGATTACGCGGTCGCAGGTAGCGTCCCCAGGATTCCCGTTCGGGGATCGTCCAAAAATATAGTGTAAGGCAGGGACGCCGCGGCGTAATCGGGCCGGGAATGGGTAGCGTCGCGACGCCCTGCATCGCCCGAGAGAATCTTTTTATTCCCGAGTCGCGCAAGGGACCCGCTATAACCGCGTGCAACTCGTGCGTGGCATACTTGGCGCAGACGACAGAAACAAGAATTCGCAATTTCCACGGATAAAAATTTCAATATGGCCGCGAGGTAATCCGTGGGCATACACGCGATTCGATAGCTGAGTAGGACGGTGACTGTGGGGTGGGGGATCAAGATTTCCTGGTACGCATTCAGACCCGGAGGCCGAAACGGCTCTGAGAATAACTTTTAGTAACGGTTACGTACCGGTTCTAAACGATTGTAAGAACCGAAACGATATTGGAACAGTTATGAGCGAAAAAGGTTCCACGTTCTCGGATAAAACGGGAACATACTCTCCACGTGCTTGCGTATTTCAGAATATTCTGCAGCTTATGTACCGTGCACGGATCAGTCAATAACCAAGTTACACTGTCCTCTAACTTTTGTTCTGGGAGAGATATGGGGAATGGGGAAGCCGTATTAAAGTCAATGCATTGTAAGTTCCAACTCGCTTGCATCAGTTAACCGTGCACTACGGCGCAATAGCTATTTACGTCGTGCAACAAATGCAGTCAAGTTGGAAACTCGTGCCTGACCAGTGAATTCCTGACATTAAAACTGGAATTTTCGGCATTTTCTCGCCAAAATCTACAGGATTCCATAAAGAATAGTTACAAATTCCTGGTTTCCTAAGGTAAAGTTTAATCCGTACTGTAATGGTGTCCGATTGCTTTAATAAACTGTTACTGCTGAATGACAGAAATCCAAGGAAATTCTGCTCCTACTGTTATAAACGTTCGAACGAAATTTTCACTCGTAGAACATGAATGGTGAATCGATTAAACCGAAACGTGAATAACAAATGGACATCGACTCGGTAGAGTTACGGTTCTCGCTCTGCCTGTACGAAGGGTCTCTGTATATCAGGTCCGCTCGGTGGTAATTTTTCATCTAAAAATTTTAAAGAACTAGCAACCGTCTCTTTTCATCTTCTTTCGAGAATTGAAAGATGAATGGCTTTTTTCAGGGCAAACGTTGGAAACCTGACGCGGCAATTTTTCATCCGCGATTTTCAAAACCTACATGACAGTCTCTCTGCTTCTTCGATGCGAGTAGTAGTCAGAATAAAAAATCATGGGACTTTGAAAATAAGACTATTCTCTTATTCTTGTTAACGAATCATAATTATGACGATTGAATGCTGGAGATTTACGCAAAGCAATTTTCTGTCTTTATTGTAGCTTTAAAAAAATTCAAGATAACGTATTAAATTTCGTATTTCTAGAATAATAAAATCATACAATGCGCATTGTAATATTAATTTTTATACTATCTTCGAGTCTCTCAATATTTACTGTTGCTAATATTACATGGTACAAAGTGGGAGTCACTCGAGAAAACAAGTTTAAATTGCCAGCTCCACTAGAGAGGAATTATACTCGCGAATTAACGCTATTGAATGACAAGGTTTTAAGATCGGGTTATCAAATTGCATAACTCCAAAGTCAACACGTGTTGACTTTCACAACTTCGGGAGCAATCGGAGTAGAGTTAGTGGACTCTGAAACGGTGTACAATTTCATGGTTGCCAAGTTGCAGATATCCAGTTACAAAACTCGAAAGTGGCGCGTATTGAATCATAGCACTCGGAAGCAATCCACACTGAATTACGTGACATATGAAGTCATCGGTTTCGAATTACGCCACTCACAAATTTCTCGATATCGAATTACATGATTCCAAGAGAGCCCCTTTATGCAATGAAAGTCAAATTAAATTTTATACATGTCGATATTTAAAATCATATATAGTATTTAAATCTTGCTGTATCACAATTACCAATTTTGAAAATACAGAAAAAGACGCTATTCCGTTTATATTATCATTTTTATAAAAATACCTACGAGTATGGAATGCCAATTTTTAAGTAAAAAAAGGTGCTGTTTCTTTGTTATGATTTTTATAAAAATATCTACGAGAATGGAATACCGATTTCGAAAATTCAAAAAAGACGTGATTTCTTTAAAAATACCTACAGGAATGGAAGCCATGAAAATTTGCAATAATAAAACATAATATTAGGAATTGATTTTCTGTTATTGTGTGTAAAAGCTAATGAAATATTGTAATTCTGAAAACTATGTGCGGAACAAAGGATTATAGCGGGAGTGATAAATCATGATCAAGACTATGAGGATAAGGGACGGTGAAAGTTACAATGTACCACGTCAAAGGATGGAATTAAAAATGGTTATCGATCGGACCTACGTAGAGCTAGATAGATTTTGAAATTTTACATGCAAATATAGGTCCGTGTAATCCGACGAGAGAGTTCTGTATGATGACAGTAGAGATTCCCAGCGCATCGCAGTCAAAGCAGCTTTGCCAATTTCCTCTCAAAGTTTCCGGGGAAATCCCAAGCGGATATATCGCATACCGCTGATAGAAATGTTGGAAATCTGGTCTCGGCATCGGTGAAAGATTTCGAGGTGGTTTTTCAACGCTGTCTGTTTTCGCGACAATTTCTGCTCACGAAGGGCATTGCCGCGACGCATAACTGTTACGCTATCAAAGGAGAATGGCGCGCTGAGAATTTCCTGGTTCATAGTTAACCTACTGCGTGTGCACACCCGCTGCCCCCACCACCGGCTGGCAAATCTTTGGAATTGTTCGCGCGTCAAAAGCCATTGGTCCGACAACGTTGTTACGAGGATAATTCATGGTTTGTTGTTCCGTGGATTTTTCAACTGTGTTACGCGTTGATATTACATTTATCAAACCCAAGATTAAACTTATTTGACAATAATTAATCTCTTTGTTTATCTGACGTTAGTCCCTTTTTTAAATATTTTTTTTAATACGTAGTTTTCATATCTAACAGCTACAAAATTATAAAAGCTATTAACACGTTCGTTATCAATATTTATATCGATAACAGTAGTTACGGTATTGAAAAATTACAAAAAATCAATTTTTTGAACTTCCCGAATATTACGCAATGGGTACTTTGTTACAATAAAATGTAAAAGCAATTTCTATCTGAAATATAAAATAGTGCTTTTAACAAATGTGTTTTTAGCGAAAGTGTTAAAGCATTATTTTCATTGAAAATAAATATTCAATATTGTTTGTTCAAATTGACATATATAGTACATGTAGACTACGAACAGTATTCATTATATTTTTTATTTATTATGATACAATATCTTTACGCGAATTTAAAGAATTAATTAACGTTATTTAAAATTAGATTCCACGTTATTTTTTTTTTACTCTTTGACAGCGAATAAGGTACCACGCGCGAGTTTCATTTGGAATTCCTCTCGCGTTAAAAGTTACCGTTCTACCGCACTCGCGCCATTTTTCCCCGATTTTTCTAAATCGATTGTCCTTCGGCGTGAACCGTTTGACACCGGTTTAATGCGTGTCCCTTTCTCCCCCCATTCATACATGGAACGAATTAATAAATCGATTCGGGCCCCTGTGAAATGGAATCCGAAATCAGGTTTTCGGAAATGAACAGTCGACGAGTGAAAAAGCGAAAAATATCGTTTGGATCTGCCGCGTGACAACCCGTTTCCGGCGTTATCTAGGAATCGCTCTTGCGAGAACGTGAAACATATTTCTGGTGACAATATTACCGGAAATGTATATCCAGTGACACAGTGGAAATTCGGGGAAAAAACACATGTCCCCTAATGGGACCTTTACTAAACCCCATAAGGGAAACAAAAATCGATACAAGGGACCCAATTACTGTGGGGGTACCGATTAACTGTGCCTACATTAATTATATTTATTTTTACAGCATAATGAATCCTAAAAAAGAGATATTAAATTTTTTTTTCATTAAAATCAGTCAAAATGGCAGATTCTAATGTTTTTAATTTACAACTACCGAGATTGTAAAGATGCATCCACGAGAAATTATTCAACAAATTGATTTCTTCGGGTATACACTATAAAAAGGGATAGCTAAAAATTTCGATAAATAAATTCTCGTTATTTCTATAAAATAATGCATAATAGTAATTTTTAGTGATCCGTAAACCTGGTGGTTAATATCCATTGAAAAAATTTGATTCTCCAAATTATTCAAAGGATTTGACGAAATGAAAGAAATTAGTTTTCGGTGAACCCCTCTTTTAGAAAGTCGATTAAAGACGAATTAAATTCAACGAGAGCATTCGGAGTCTAATCGTTGTCATTAGCCGAGGACGTTCATCGCGTTAGGCGCTCGTTCGCATCCTCCAGAATATTTTTCGTTAGCCGGGTTTATTCTCGAGTATGCAAATCTTTCAAGTTCCGGATTTCAAACTTCCAAATTCCTAATCCCCGATCTGTATAACGCGAGGTTCTCACTTTTCCTCGCGCGCACGCAAAAGCGGTACGTTCGTCTCGGCACGGCGCACCTGTTACCGTTCACGGCTGTTGAAAACTTCAGCGTTCCACCTGTCATCGTTCTCACCGTGAACGTTAATTGGATTCAATAGAACGAAAAGAGACAAACAAAAAAAGAAAGAAAGAAAGAAAAAGAATGAAAAAGGAAAAGGGGAGGGGGCGGAGGGTGAGAATAAAAGGACGAGTGCCCAGCGATTCGCGAGAACGAAAAAGAAAATGGAGAACACGCGGAGTCGGTTGTCGCTCACCTTATCGCCATGCTCTTCGCCTTCAAGTGATGCCATCTCTGGTTCATCTCGTCCAGACGTCGTTGCAGCATAACAGCGTCATCCTGGCTGGCCAAAGAGCTCAACAGCTTTCGTCCTGTGCCGTTCAGGGACGCGTAAACGTCTCGATGTGTTTCGATTTCCGATTGGAGGTCCTGTAAACAGAAAAACAAATAGGTTCGTGAGATCCTCGAACTACGGGACAAGATACCTGATATCTGTTTGGCAACTTTCCTACGACCGGTTCACATTTTTCCGAGTCAATAAAATGTAATTTAATCCTTTCGTTACAGCAGTCGCACAACGATCATACAGCGCGAGCGTAGAGAAGTACCATAGTTTCTTTTCATAGAGCTGTGCGAATGTGATATTTACCCAGTAAAGACATAAAAGCTTTTCTTGCCATTTTAATTAAAAAAAGAATTAAGCTCTCAGCATCGCGCGCATTAAAACGAAGGAGCTCATTGCTGCGCCAGAAAAATTATCAGGAGTGTTTCTAAACTGCGCTGCGAATTGCAACACCGATTAGAAACGGAGTTCGCGTAGTTGCCAGATCAAGACTTGTTCCCCCACTCTAATTTCCCCTTCTACCGTGCTATTCCCCCCACGCTTCCGCCACGGCTCGGTCACGTGACGCTTTTCGTCTCTGTCCTGACTGCGTCACAGTGTCACGTGACTAATTCGGTGCTGGCAGAGAGGGGGTAACTTTTTCTCCTCGATTAATGCTCCCTCCCCTCATCTAGCGATTATGCTTCTCCTTAACGATTCAGGTTAGGCACCTACTCGGTACACGAGGGTAGGATACGATTCCGAAGAAGCAATTCTGTAGTGTATTATTTTACATAGTTAAAATGCGTCGATAAGTCGCAAAATTAAATCGAAAAATAATGAAAAGAAAAAAATACAGTAAAAAAATAAAAAGCAAAGTGAAGTGCACGGAAAGAATCAATTATGGAACTGAAAAAAAAATTAATAATTCAGGATTTATTTAAATTAATACCTACTCGTATATTTCGAATTCTAATTCGCAGTAATTGGTACGCTTTTATTTTTTAATATTTTCTTATGTTGTATTAAGTTTTGAGGGCCACTAATTTGTTTTGTATTCAGAACACATTCTTTAATAAAATGCTTACACATATTATTTTATGATAAATTCGGAAAAATACGAAAATAAAGTACGACCGAAGCATGATACCGCAGTAATCGGTACATTTACCCTACTCGATGCCCGGCTCCGGTTCAGAACCCTAATGTCTCTGGAGATGTAAAAATATCGGAATTCTCTAGATTTCGAGAATTCGATACGTGTTCTGAGGAAAAGGTCTCCTCGAATGACCGGTTTCACATTTTTTATTCTATAATTATCCCGTCACTAGAAATTATTAAATAAATTTCTTCATTCAAGCACTTATTGTTATAAAAATTGTGACATCTAAATAAATTCAGTCTTGTAATTTTTATGAAATAGTATATTACCAGTCACATTTTGCGTTCGGTACGGTTAGGGTTGAATTTTTGCATACTCTTAAATGCACAAATAATAGATCATAGTAATTGACACAATGTTAACCTGTAGCTAGTCCTATTAAATATAATTCGGATATATTAACATTTTTCATCCGACAGTTGATTAACAGTTTCTTTAAGGATTTCTTAATCAATTTAATTATTTAATATCGGGATTATAATTTAAAATAAGGTGATTACGTTTCCTTTTGATGTACTGCAAATATTGAGGAGTCTATTATTATTAATGTCCCGGTAACTTAAAGTATTAAAAATAATAAATACGAATGAAACATATTCCACATTACAAAAATATCCTATTGGAATAAAAATACGACTTTTACTCTAACTAATCCGGGCTACGAAATTTTATAATTACGTAGTATATTATGGTAAAAAGTATACCTGAATTTGTAAATCTGATTTTCTATTCCACTCGTAGAATAATTTTAATTAATTTCCTGTCGCCAAAAGTTTGTTTGTCATACAAAGTATTATCGATCCGTGTTCATAAAAACATTCGCATAGTGAACTTTTATGATTTTTGTAAAATAATCTATGAAAATTGAAAGTTGCATAATTCGCGTCCATATTTTTGCAACTTCCGTGGACAACCTGAGTCGTTTATGATCACGACTAACCTTTTTACTGTTCTAGGCTTCCAAAAAATTTAATAAAATTCTCGAATACGTATTGAAGTCCCATATAATCATTAGAGCGCCAAATATTTGACGCATTCATGGGAAAAATAAATATTGTCCACGGAGAGTTAATGTAACAAAACGTATAAACAAAGAGGGTCGACACGCTTTCACTACATTAATTATAAAAATATGTATGATGTGACTTAAAATGGCAAAAATATAAATAATTGTGAATAATTAGTATAATATATATACATAAAATATAAATAAAATAATTAGTACCCGATACCCACATGATTAACGACTAGACTGCGGATTGTATTTATTAAGTTATAAAAACATAAATTACAGTTAAAAAATATAATTTATTATTTACTAAAACAGTGAAAAGCTTAAAAGAGTTTAAAAATGTAGATAAATACTATTTTTAATATATAAAAATTATTAAAGTGCAAAATCAATTTTTACTTGGCTACTATAGATTGCAATTGCTTTGTAAAAATTTTATTTCGCATAAAGATCCGCAGTCTAGTAATGACGGTTAGCTGATATCAGGGTCGAAAGGATTGATCGTTCATCGAATTTTTCTCTTTGAAGGCAACATATTTTCCACGTGGAATTACGAGAATTTATGCATCGAACGTCCAGGATTTTCTCTACATATATGTGAACATTCTGGGCGTTTCGTCATCACGATGACGTGAATTGCGGCGAACGCTTGGGCAAAAGTGATTTATGCCCAGTTCTCATGTAAATCGTCGGCAAGGGAGGAGGAGGGGGGGGGGGGGGCTGCGTTGACGCGCGTCGTCCGCCGCCAATGAAAATAAATCGAGGCCGGTGCAACTGAATTAAGAAATATTCGCGAATAAAGTTCGTGTTCCCTCCCGAGGCATTTTTCATTAACCGATATTCGAATATCGTAGTTTATTGCGGGTAGCCGTACCTGGAATTAATAGCAAAATGGACCCCTTTATACAGCCACATTTTTGTAATCAGAAGCTAATTAGTTATCACCAGACTGCGGACTTTGTTAAGGTGTAGTGGACACAGCTGGTCAGAACACAAAAGATAGGGACTTTATTAAAATTTTTGTTGGCTCTTTTCGTTTCAACCCAATTAAAACTTTGAAGGAAAAATTCATTTCGGTTGTTGCAAATCTGTCTACACGAATCCGAGCTTCTTTAAATGTTGCAGAGTATGCTCGAACAAACTAAACTGCTTCTGAAGACTCGGTCAATTTAATTTATTGGGATAAATGTTGGATGTTCTATATCTACACATAGTGTAAAGTATAATTACTGTTGCACACGAAGATTTAAATAAAAACTATAATTGTGAAATAAATAGGAAAGCACATAAAATAATAGGTCGTCAGATAAAATAATTTAACTCGTCAACATATGAAACCAGACTCGTACAAGGGATTTCAATCTGAATTTAATTTTGAATATCAATTTCTCCATTAAATTAGAATGAAATACTATTTTTCAGCTATCAATATTTGGAAAGTTTTTATTGAAATTGCTGCAAGTCCATTTTTGGTTGATAAAAATAAATATCAAATACAAATATACAAATTATGTGATATCTCATTAAAAAAAAAATGGACTTACACACCACTTTCAAAATAAACGGTCCATTTAATCTCTAACATAAACATGAACATAAAATGAATATAAAATACCATTATCCTGTGATAAATTATGAGAACATATACAGGGTGTCCTACGTTTAAATGATAATGAAATACTATTTTTCTGTTATCAATATTTAATCTCTAAAATAAAAATGAACATAAAATGAACATAAAATACCACCCCTTCCTCTGATAAATAATTAGAACATATACAGGGTGTCCCAGGTTTAAAGTGTCCAAATTTGTCAGTATATTCTATGGGTCTAGACAAGAAAGAAATGATATATAGGCATAGGTTGTTTAAAGCTTTCTTAAAAAGTTATAGTATATTCTTTTATACGTTATTTAACAATTAAATTGTTCTCATAAAAATCCACGACGTTCGGTCCGACATTAAAAAAGTTATTCTCTTCGAGAGAGCGTTCGAATATTAATCGTCACACTGTATGTATACGTTAGAAAAGCAAGAAGTCTATAAATTTAATTTAGGGGAATTGTTAGAATAATTTAATTTTGAAGTTGATTTTAGGGGAATTTCAAGTTGTTTGTTCGCAAATTTCAACGTGATATGCGTGCTATAATTTAGAAGCTCTTGTTCCCGACACAGGACATTAACGTCTATAATTCAAGGGAGCGCAGATTGAAACCCATCGCACAATTGAATGCGGGATCCGGGGATACTTCATATTTCCGGGCACAGGCATAATCCCAGACACTGGCTGTCAGCTTATCCGCGAGTTACGTCTGTTTCCTTCGATTCGCGGCAAGATTCGATTTTAGTCTGGCTTCGATCGGATCTGTGATTACACAGTACAACAATCCCTATTCAAATATCCTAACATAAAAACAGTTCTTAAACCCGTTTTTGGTAAAATTGATTTTTCTTTCATTATTCACTTCTTTATTTAAAGAATGTTCAATTAAAAGAAAATTTTGAAAGAGGTACACAATGCTAATAACGAATAATAATCATCTCGACTTTGACTGCAATAGCTTCGACAAATTTATCGCGAAAAATTTCCAAATACAGTGAATTCTCTATATATGTCGCCAAGGCTTGGATGATAAACGTCGCGGAATGGTCCACACTACCGCAGGGTATACCCCGTGTGGGGCCACGAAGCTCGAGAGGCCCCTGACGCCGAGTAGTGTCTCCTGGACGATACATGTCGCTGGCAAGACCAGTGTTGTTGACATATATCGAGAATTCATTGTAGCTACTCCAGCTTTTCGAAAGCGGAAAGGTTCGTGAGGAAAATTAAGCTACGTTCGCAGTGTTTCTAACGAAAAGTTGTCGAATAAAAATGCTAGAAAAATTTTCATTCGAGAGGCAGGCTTGCCGCGTGTAATAAAAATATTTTTATCACTGTTTTCTTCGAAATTTTTGCCGATACTTGTTCGTTGGATATTTACGGTTCGCGAACACCCGATATATTGGATGGAAAAAAGTCGACGTAAAATAGAGAGAAAATATTGTGGCGTTGCAACGGTGGAAGGAAGTTGCAGCGAAAGCAGCGCCACATCCATCAAAATGCTTTTCGTCGGGGGGCGTTTGTCGAAAGTGCGAATCGGTGACGTTTAATTGGAACACCGGATGTCTGCGTCGCGGACGATGAAGTTTGATGGCTGACGTTGGATTTATCGTCGGGCGAGTTTACACGCAACACCTCGCGCGCGACAACTAGTGAATCTTTCACGGTACTGGTAGCATACTTTCGACTAGCTTGAAAATCCGTTCCAAGCGACGAATCACGGCAGTAGGTCGTCGTAACAAAATTAAGAAATAAATTAGCATAGGGTAAGGGACCCAATTACTGTGGGGGTGCCAATCACTGTATTAATTATACTTACTTTTAAAGTATAATGAATATTAAAGAG
>CM052117.1:2614447-2626159 GCA_028454245.1 Halictus quadricinctus | reverse complement strand
GGATGATAAACGGTGTGAAGAAGTTGGGACACACGAACGCACTTCGAGAAGAAAAATGCACGCCTAGGCAAGAAGAAGGTGCCGTTAACACCGAATACAGGGAACCAGTCATTCGTCAGCCAAAGAATGTTTTATTCAGCGATTTTCAGCCCCGATGCTGTCTTGACTTCCAACAACGGCGCAATCAATCTTTTTCTAACTTCCATCCTCGATTTCTTTCCGTTACAAATTTGGTATAATTTCTTATGAGTGGACTCGGATTTCGTGGAGAGCGTACAGTATTACGCTGAATTATTATGCGATCATTTAGCACAAGATTAAGACCTGTAGCAGATGTCATAAAATCGGAGAACCCTAAAAGATTCGTAATATTTGAATAAAGTTACCAGTTTAGTAAGTTTAATTTAAGTTTAATGATAATTTTGAAAGTATTTCAATGTTTTCGTAAACTCATCAAATTCGTAGAAGAAGAAATAAATTTCCTTCTAACCAGACAAATATGAATCCATATAAAATGCTCGTTAGACTTACGAAGCTTCTCTGTGTACACAGATATAATAAACCGCGAGAAGAAAAGACATCCCTTGCGGTATACACGGAGAAACTTAATTTATCTAAAAACTGTGCTGCTTGTAATTTATTAGTATGCAAGAGGTTAAAAATAAAGTACATTCCGTAATGAGAACATAACACAAGCTCTTTAATACATTCGCAATCTTCTTCTAGACTTGCGCAACAGAAAAATAATTTCCATTTTATCCCTCCTCGTATGAAACATAATTATTTATCTGAATTAACGCACAAAAAAGTTATAAGCATCGAACGACGGAAGAATCTTTGAATTTTGAGCTTACGATTGATCTGGATCGCAGTTTCTCACAATGTATGCCATCTGTAATTATTTATGGCTCATAGCAACCTTAATCGATTTTCCGCGAAACTTTGTGCACGCGTATAACTTACTTAGATCAACGAATATTTTAAATTTTCATTATAAGCGCAGATAAAGAAGTTAAAAATGACGACCATTACATTTTTGGTTATTTTTTATATTTTAATGGTTATTTTACTAATGGTCGATCTTGATTCATTTTTTTTTTAGGAATTACCTAGTAAATTAATCCTTGTAACGTCTCAAAAAATAAACCTCAAGCCCTTTGAATCAATTTTAACACATTGGCGACCTCTGACGTGAATTCACGTTCTGCAATTTCTGTTTCTGAATGCAGCAACATTAGGCGCATTAATGGGGTTGGATTTAAATTTAAATTATTAGTTAATTTAATAAATTAACTAATCCTTGCTTTAGCGATACAAGTTTCCAGCAACCAGCTTCCGAATTTCATTATTTTCGCCGGTACTCAGTATTAGAAACGGAAAAAATTTGCCGATCGCGAATGTGTTAAGAAAGTTATACGTTTCTAAAGGGTGGCCGGATAATTTTACACGCCACTGTATGTATCCAGTGTCTCGCAGGTTCTCCCCGAACATGGCTCCTTCGTAGACTGTTCACGGGTCTCAATCTTAGCACCAATAATTCGAGGCATCACCAGAACCGATACGAACATCAATTTCAGCTTGATAACCATTACCGGAGGCAACGAACCTTCGAAAACTGATTCAAGCAACGCGAGCCATTAATATTTCAGTTTTCAATCTCGGCGGGCGCGGCGTACCATTTCTCGGCACTTCAATGTCGACGCGGTGGCGGGTCGTCTCTGCGACTGTCAGAGCCGCGTTCCTCAATTTTTCTCGCCGCCGAGGACGTAAACTACGGGACGACGACGAAACCCATTAACCGTGTCCCACGGTTCGACACTTTTCTCCCCGTTTTTCGGACCTGCCAGGTGGACCGGCTTTTCCAGCAAACCTACCGGTCGGACAGCGCGTCACAAAACTGGAACGCGCCGCGCGACACCGCCGCGGCGACAACGCGAGGGGGAAATTTCAGTTTAATATCATCTAAATGTCACGGCGAGGCGCACCGCGCAACCAAGAAACTCTGCCGTTTGCCTCTCGTCGAAAACACGCGGTCGAAATTTTCCGACGGCTGACAGATTCAAACGAGAATATTGTACAGGGTGATTCACCTAAGACAAGCCATCCGAATCACTTCTAAATTTTTTGAGACGAGAAGAAATTTTCGAGATAAAAGTTGTTTGGTTCCGACGGGCCCATTGTGTGGTGTACGGAACATTTTTTCGAGGTGGGGGTGCTTAGGAGATTTGAAAAATATGAATTTATACTTAGCCCCTGTGTCTTGTAATTGCTGCACAAACTTTGGCTTAACTTTGAAAATGACTGAGAAAATCCAAGATTCAATGAGATCAGTTATTCGAAAGTTAGACGAAGCTTTACTTCAGGAAACCAGATATTTTAAACTTCTTTTGATCAAATCCTGTAGATTTTGGCGAGAAATTGCCGAAAATTCATGTTTGAATACTAGGAGATCAATTATTCTAAAAGATAGGCTAAACTTTACTTGAGGAAACCAGATATTTTAAACTTTTTTCATAAAATCCTGTAGATTTTCGCGAGAAAATGCCGAAAATCCAGGTTTCAATCGTAGGAGATCGCTAGGTCAAAAGTTATACACGTGAAAAGATGTGCGATTTTTAGCATTTCTGACAGGTAAGGACGCCGCCATGTTGGTACGTAGTGACCGTCGTGCGTTACTTAACGAGTCGGACCGCTAGATGGGAGTGCTAGCACGCTCGTGGTTGTCGATCTTTTCATCGAGATCCAATCGGAGAAGCCTTCTAGCCCCTCAAACGATTAAGAATTGCAAGTTATATTAATTATATTAATATCCTGATATTCATCCAATGTTTTATCAAATTTGTATTTGCCCTGTTCATGTTTGTTATAAATGCACAAAATCCGTAGTCTGCTCACGAGATTCTATCCGACGTAATCTCCGGCTTGCGACGTCTGAAACACTGTTTGGAAAAAATGTGGAGCACATTAACTTTCTCTCTTGATACTCGAACGAAGATCTTGGTTAACGCACGAAGAGATCGAGGCGGATGGTAATGTCGGTGGTTCAGGGTCTGATGGAGAAATTGGTGTACCAACCGCCGCCTTAATGTTACTGAAAGAGGCTGATGCGAGATGAGGGTTGGGTTAAGCGGCTTGCGGGCGATTAGAGAGCGGCGCAGCAGCCATCGTCGCGCTCCAGCTTCATCGTCGTTCACGATCACAACCCAGCTACCCCGTAGTTCAGTTTCCTTCCAATTACCGAAAACTGGGCAGCTTTCCTTATCTGTATTGTACTCTTTTTCCATCTCGTCAGTCCGACGATATTTTATTACGTTCTAGGGGAAAGTTGCTAAACGCGTAGGAGTACCGATCACCTAAATCCTGTCCGATGAATTAACTCGATCTCATTTCTTAGATACCACTTTTTGTGTTAAATATGGTATTTATACACTGTTGTACCTCTATAATACAACTGCTTTTTCATATCAATATGATAATTCGGGCTCGACAAATCAAACTCAAAAGATCAGGTAGGACTGGTGTAACTTTTACGAATTATATACATTTTAAAAATTAATTATGTCCTTTTTTGTATATTAATTAAATATTCTATATTTTATGTTATTTATGCAAGTCTTGAATAATACATTAATGCTCATTTCGACGTGAAATTAAATGTCCTGCAGGTTTTGTGTAATTTTGGAGAAACGAATAGTAGTATTGTTCTATTATGTTCGACTTATTAAAATGATTAAAAGAAAAAATACATTTTCGTTTAGTTTCCGCATATGGTTATCCAAGTCACCCGATGCAATTTAATAGAAATAATAAAATACGTTAATATTATAATCTAATAAATATAATAAAATACTATTTCACTATTCCCATAATAGTCATTATATAATTTTTATGGTGTACTATTTTAATAATATCGTTTTGTTAGAAATTTGTAAAACGCCTGCGAAGATTCTCAGTTTACCAGGATAATTATTGCAGAAGTCATTGCATATTAATTTGATCAATATCATCGTTGTCTTCATATTCCACTGTGTCAAAGTTATAATATTCTGGATTTCATTTCCGAATAACGTAAAAATAATCTGACCATCACTGCTTTTAATTGCGTCTTTCGGTTTTATAAACACTAAAAGAGAACCATGGAAATTTACCATAACAATTTTAATACTGGGCTATGAAATCCACGCAGATAATGGAACCAAACATTTAAATCGTAAAGGGGCAAATAATTGCTCAGAAAGGAGTTATTGTCGTCTCTCACACAGACGCCATTCAACCGAATACTAAATTCACACATGCGACGCATTTGATTGCCTACCTACACTACCATTCGTAGCGCGTATAGACGAAAGTCTAAGGACGTAATTTACCTCAAAAATGGCAGAAAATTAAATAAGAGAATGGAAAATATGTTATCGAATAAATCTATGAATAAATATCTTAATTTTATCTTTGGACTTTAATTTGAAAAAGCTAAAAACTTTCGTCCAACCCAATATTATAACTTCACTTCACTGACTTCTATTAAATCTTTCATTTTATTGGATTTTGCAGATTTCCTAGACTATAGAAACCTGCACAAAGACCTGCAGTTTCAGTAAAGTAATTCTTGACCTTAAGCAACGTTTCATCTCTTCTTATCGAATTGTGACCAGATAGAACGACTCCCTTTTAGGAGAACCTTGTTGGAAAATGTTCTCGGTATTTGTTAATTTTCCAACATTGCACGTGCACAAATATTCCCCAATTTAACAACGTTAAGTAACGTTCGCGGCGAGCAATTTTTCACGGTGTTTTATCGTGCAGCGATACGATAGAGCCGGCTGCTCTTCCTCGAGAATCGATTCCCATTGTGGACAAGGCTTGAACACGAAAACATGTCTGTATCGGATATGAAACTTCCTGCGGGGGAGTGAACGTAGGACATCGCGTGTAGAGGGTCCGCGTGCTCAAGATATCCGCGGACTCGTGGTCAAGATCCTCGAGAAAAGTTTTCACGGTGGAA
The DNA here is from genome assembly GCA_028454245.1 of Halictus quadricinctus. Lineage (NCBI taxonomy): Eukaryota > Metazoa > Arthropoda > Insecta > Hymenoptera > Halictidae > Halictus > Halictus quadricinctus. The sequence continues at coordinate 2,621,157 of CM052117.1, read as the reverse complement.
CGTCGACAAAGCTCGCGGAATTGTTGGACCAAAGGCTGGTCAAGTGACTCGGGAAACTCCGAGGTCGTACCTACGAAATCAAATTTCCTGCCCTGTGACGAAAACAGTCGTCTTCAAACGCCGTTTTCACACCGACGAGGTATCTGACCGCGGCAGAAAAAAAAACGCAAAACTCCCTTTGGGAAAGAGCCGAATGGAAAAACTGTGCCGAGATACGGGAAATATTTTTGACCGGTTTCGAAAGAACAATTCGATTTCGAAACGTTTCAACGCAGACAACAGAACGCCAACGAATCACAAGTTATCCTTCGCACGGTTTTCCAACAAACTGTTGATAGCGATCGGTATAGTCGATAAACGGGAATAGAGACGTTACCCAGGTGCGGAGAATCATGTATCGATGATCAATACGATTCGATCCTTCAATTTCTGCTGGATCGAAAGTGTTTTTTTACTCCCGGCTCGCGAGAGGAACGAGCCATTAAGATCGCTTCACGATCTCGATCGGCGTTCAACACTTTCTTCTGTCGGCTATCGAACGACTGCCGTCGGGATTTCAGTTTTACGATATACCAGTCCGGTTTACGATTTCGTCAATTTCCCCGAACGTTTCCCGTCCCTTGCTGCCGTAAAAATTGTACTGCTAGGGAACACGGCTTGAGAGGATCTCGCGAGGATAACTTGGCCCCAGCTCGGCGTGACGTTCATCGGATCGACGGATCTAATATCGTCGCGTTTTAAAAATATGACCGACGTCCCGACTTAACAAACCCGACTGCGCGAGGTACAGGCTATGCAAATGTTTCGAATATCCGGAAAAATCCCGGGGAAGTGCAGGTCGTCGAAAATCGCGTTCAATTTCCTTCGAAATTCTCGGCCATGGGAATCGACCGCGATGCATACCTACGAATGCATACTTCGCGAGCTTTAAAAAGCGTAAAATATTTTAATTCACTTATTCATTTATACGGGTCGGAGATTTACTATTCTAACATATGAAACGTTCATTAAACCTGACTCGTTAAAAAGTCCTAACGAGAATATGAATTGCGAAAAATACGCAAAGTAATACACTTAGTTCTAATGAATAATTCTAAGGTAATTTTCTTAGCTCTACCCTCCGTAAACAGTGATTTCTCTATATATGTCGGCAAGGACTGGATGATAAATGTCGCGGATCGTCCAGGAGACATACACGAACTGTGTTACGTTTACGTAACTCGAGGGGTGTACCCCGCGGTAGTGGGGATAATTCCGCGACGTTTATCATGTAGGCCTTGCCGACATATATAGAGATATCACTGTATTATGGCAATGCAAGCTTTACGAGGCTAATATGACACATAAAAATCTGTACTAAAGCACGATGGAAATAAAATAAATAAAGTAAAAATGAAAAGTGTAAGTAAAGATTCTTGAATTAATGATAACAGTTGTTGCGTGGATCCGATGATGTGCGAGAATGTGGATTTACATGGATACAGGGACAATCTAATAATCCGTTACGTTTCAGCAACCAGTTCAGAGGATATTGCGAGGCCGAGCGAGAATTCGATCCGCGAGATTTTGAAATTCGACAGCGATTAACAGGTCGTCGATCCAGCGGCGTTCTTGTTCCATGCACAATCGTCACGGTAGGTCGACGTTAACGACATCACGTCGGTACACGATGGAGCAGTCGACGAATTAACGCCCCATTGATGTTCCAGAGAAACAGCCTAACTCGAATCAACGATCTGACGCTATTTGTTCGACGAATTCGAACAATGCGATTCGTGCGCGGACAGATTCGCGGCCGCAGAATGGTTAGCATTGGCAAGCAACTGTTACTAAATCATACGTTTATGAAACTTGTTTCGCCGATTTCGTCCCCTATTTTTTAAAGATGCAAAAATTTTCGTTTCGCTAATTTTACTTTGTGTTTATCTACATAGAACTTCGACACAATTTAATGTCGATCAATAATTCTTAATGTTGCGATTTTTACATCTAAATCTATTATGAAAGTGTGCATTGAAAAATTGAGAGTAGAGAAAAAATATTAGACAAAACGTTAATTCGTTACTTTTACTTTGTTTTTATTCATATAGAACTTCGACACAATGCAATGTCGATTAATTATTCTTAACGACGAGATTTTTACATCTAGATCTATTATGAAAGTGTACATTGAAAAATTGGGAGTAGAGAAAAAATATTAGACGAAGTAATGCTCCTTCGCTACGTAAATAATATTAATTTTATAAAGAAAAGTATGACAAATTATTTAATCGTTTGTTCCATATTTTCATTCTAATTTCTGTTTAATGTATTCGTAATGTGTGCTGCTATTTATGGGTAAAAACAAAAATGGTAACAATTAGTGGTTCGCATTACGTCACGTTGAGGTCTCGTGTGAATAAGAAAAAGAATTAATAAGTAGAATAGCCGATGTACGGAAGTTTGTGCTAATTTAGATTTTTATAGACCAATTTAAATGGATTGAAGTTGGACCAAATTATTATTTACTTCTCCAACGGTACCGGTAAATTAAACGAGAAGCGAAGCTCTCCGAAATTCGATTAAAGTTTGTGTTTTATCATTTCCTGAAAACTCCTACACGCTCTAAATGCACAAAGTTTTGCAATCCGATAATAGAAAGAAAAATGAAATGGGATTAATCAAAGTTTCGATCGTGTCCATTTACACGGTCTGTCGTCAGTTTATATTGTATTAGAAATGCACAAATTTTTCTAAGTTGAAGTATTTGGAAATAATAAATCTAATTTGAAACATTTGTAATTTGAAACATTTTTCTAAGAATGCATATGACTTCACCATTTTTTGTATTTCACTACTATAAACTGTAGTTTCATATAACAACATTTACATAAAGACGTCAATACGTGTGTTAATATTATATAACAAATAGTAATCCGAAATACCAATTGAGATATTTACGTTAAACACCAGGGAGGATATATTTCGCATTCTGGGTATAGTAGTCTCTCCGTAATTGTCCTATCGAGCGACAGTTATAGTAGAGATGCAATATTTTTTGTAGTGTACCGAATGTAGAGAAAGATAGCGATTAAGAGAGAAAGTGCGGCTGAGGTTCGGGCGCTCGTCAAATATCAAAGTAATTGTACTGCCTGAGCCTTTTAAATTCAAAAATCAAAATTCCTTATTTTTAGTTATTCGTCAATGCAGCTTTTACGATCGTGATCGTTTTGTTTCTCTGATTAGAATGACACCAAACACGATATAATTACGACTACAATTACACGTGTAACAAGCGAAGTTAAGAATTCGTGTACCTCTACCGTAAATGTTAATCGCTTCTTACACAGGTAATTATGATCGTAATGGTATCGTGTTTGGTGTCATTTTAATCAGAAAAACGGGACAAACACGATGGTAAAAGTTTTATATAAAAAAAAAAATAAAGAATTCAAAAAGTTGCAATCTTTGCTTCGCTTGGATTAGTGTGCGTCTCACCGGTACTCGACCTCTTGCTGGCTCGGTAGTCGAGCGTGTTTATCGCTCGACTGGTTCCAAGGGGGACCTGCCCAGTGGTGGGGATAAAGTTTTGACAGTTACGATGGAGACCGTTGCGACAGTTACGGCGAGAATACTAGACAAAACTCGATCGAGAATCCAAAGACAGAATTCGTTTCTCGGCGTGGTTGGCAACGGCTGGAAACGCGAGTCGACCATGAAACGCGTCAGTCCACGATGCGTTTTTCAGTCGGACAGTTTGCAAATAAATGAAAATCCGCGGCGGTAATAGGCCTCGATCGCATTACCGTGTACTCGAACAGAATAAATAGTGGCTAAAACGCGGCGAATTCAATTGAGCCCACGCGCTGCGTAAAAGCCGTCGGTGTTCACGGGCCGCGAGTGTTTGCGCGTTTCCCGCGCAGATCTCGGCTCGCTGACGTGAGCGTGTAAATGCGCATCGAATATGCCTTTTCACCCGCCGCCCCCATTTTCCCCGGCTTTACACGGGGATGCTGCTGCCTCTTTTATTTGTTCGTCGATCATTATCGGATGCCGATGCCCATAAAACTCATCGAGCACCGATCATAGATGACTACCTAAAAACATCAAAAAGTTTTCAACGGCGAAAAGGAATTCTATCAACGTCGGTTCCGAGGGAATATTAAAAACAATTTCGGCAATATTTCGAACGAACCGAAAATTGAAAATTCAGGTATTTTTTCTCCAATAATCTAACTTTCATATATCGTGTATGCTAATATCTTGTTTTTCCACTTGTAAAAAGATTGCATGTGAGCTGCATTCAGTGACGTTGAAATGAAATTTATTTAAAAGTAAAATTAGGTACACCAACAAAAACAGAGGACAGAACCTTGAAGACCAAGCTTTGCACCTTCAAATGATATACCTATACTAAACTCGAAGACTATAATAATATTTCTTGATTTCCGGACATTTCACACTCAACAACCTAGTATCTATGAATTGTGTTGTATACTTCGCTAAACAACTTCATTTTCCCGTGCAGTTCGGGTGTTAATGGCGATAATCGAAGGGAAGGTACAGTCGGTGTACAAAGTATTCGTACACTCTTTAAAAATAAATAACATTTATAAAATTGCTCCAAACTACTTCAATTTTTTGGATCTATGCTGATGCTAGATGGATTAATTTACTAAGTAATCTCTAAATAACTTTTTTTTTAATTGCTATTGGTCGGAATTTGCTAAGAAAAAAGTAGGGGTCACGATTTTTAAGGTTTTCATCTGTGTTTGTAATGAAAATTTAAAAGATCCCTTTTGTAGATCTAAGTAAGTTATATACATGCACAAAGTTTCATCGAAATCGATCGAGGTTGCTATGAAATATAATTGCAATTGCAGTATAACTGCGATTTAAATCGTAAACTCGAAGACTTTACATCTTACAATGCCTATAGCTTCTTTATGCATACAACTTTGTAAAATTTCAATACAACTTTCTGCATGTATGTAACTTACTTAGATCTACAAAAGGCACCTTTCAAATTTTCATTACAGACACAGATAAAAAACTTGAAAATCGTCACCTCTACTTTTTTCTTCGCAATAACGATCAACAGCAATTACAAAAAAACAATTATTCATGCCTTACTTATTAAATTAATCCTTCTAGCATCTCCAAAAAGTTCAAGCCGTTCGAACCAATTTTAAAAAAAGTTATTTTTTTTAAAAAGCGTACGAATACTTTGTACACCGATTGTATGTGTTAAGTTTATTAATTTCGGCAGCCAAGCACCGAACCAATTTCGCCCGTTTATACCGGGTGGGATTCAGGAAAGTTTGAAGAAAAAACGAGAATATCGAGAGCAGAACGGTAAGTCGGACACATTTTTCACTACATGCGAGCAGGAAATTTCATCGAGGAAAGAGAAGTATGTGTGTGTGTTTTTTTTTGCCAGGCCTCCCGACTAATTTCAGGAAAAAGAGGGGGAAAAAAGCGGCAGGAGGAAAAAATAACGAGAAAATAAGCCGCGTCGTCCGGTGGAAATCTAAAACTCGGTGGCCGATGCCAAGGGGACGTCCAACTAACACGGTGGCTCTATCGTTACGGCAGAAAGTTCCACTTACGCGCGGGCGTGCCGAGCGAAATGAAATTCGCACGAACTTCGTCCGACCGGGCTCCGCTCTCCGCTGGAAAATGAAAACGTTCCGGGAAAGTGATAAATTGTAGCGCGAGTAAGTGGCGTTAAATCTACCTTGACCAAAAAATCTAGGGGAACTCCCTGCCCTCTTCTTTTCCGCTTCTTCTCGGGTCTCGCATTACCGACCTGGCTACTGCGAATCAGAACTGAGACCGACGCGGCCCGAAGATTTTGCGAAATTTTGTTTCTTCAAATCCCGAATTTAAACTAATTATTAAGTAGCTCCCTGCAATAAGTACGTTCCGTCGTTGTTGAAACGATATTTCAATCTGCGCGTTACAAACATTTCTCAATGATTCATTAACGAAAAACCCGCACCAATCAGAGCCGGAATTCGTTCGCTATGGCCGCGCTCTGATTGGTCCGTGTTTCTCGTTAACAGCACCTTGAAAAATCTGAAGAACTACTCCTCTCAAGGTTTCTCGACATTTTTGGGGCACTATGTATTGGGTTGTTCGGAAAGTAATTTCGGTTTTTTTTTGTGAAAATGAAGAACGGTTTTCTTATATAAATATTTTATTTAATTATATGTTCTCCATTTTGGTGCAATACCAAAGTACCCAATTACCGGATTTTGCCTTTATCAGCTTCAATTGGTCTTCCGGAATATGTTGCATTTTCATCATCAAAATTGCCGGAACGAAATTTTGCAAACCAGTTTTGGCACTGGCGTTCTGTCAGTGCATCTTCTCCATGCACATCGAATAATGTTTTCCTTGCTTGAACAGCATTTGTATTTTTTCGATAGTAAAAAGGTAAAATATGTCGAAAATGTTGCTTTCGACTTTCCCTTGTGAAAATATTTCACAAACAAGCCTTGCTATATCAGCTGTCAAAATGTATAATAACAGATAAGATCGAAGATTCACACTAAATTCACACATGCAAGACATTTAATTGTCCAGCTACGCCATCTACACTATAGTAGTTTAGTGTACCATGTAATTCGTAGCGTTTATAGATGAAAATTCAAAGATAAAATTAAGATATTTATTCATAGGATTATTCCATAACGTAAGTTACCTCAAAAATAGCAAAAATAATAGAA
>CM052117.1:2600654-2614347 GCA_028454245.1 Halictus quadricinctus | reverse complement strand
TGAAGCACGTTTCTGGCGTCAAAAAATGTGACAAGTTTAGTCACAGACTTAGGACCAAGACGGATCTTAAGTCAGTTGCTGAAGGCTGTGAACGGAAATTATGCAGCAGTTACCGACCTGCTGACTCTGCAAAAGTCACGTGACCACGCTTGGCTGCTAAGTGTGAAGTTGGCTGCGAAAGACTACAATTTCGTCCTCTGTTGGGAGAAAACGAAATTACATTCCGAACAACCGAATAGAAACATATTTAGCGAGGCGGATATTAAACGCATAATCGACCATCCCTCGGGCCACGCAATCACGCGCGCAGTGTCCGCTGGCATCAGTCATGGGCGGCGCGGCGTCAGCAAGGTGTTGTCTATGAAGGGGGTGCATCAGCAACGTTTGGAAACCATAACGCGGCGAATGTGTCGGCTCCTCGTCACGTATTCAGCCACCTTGTCCCTGTTCCTGGCCGCCCCGAGTAAGTAAACTCGGATATACGGTGTATAGTGAGTGGAGGTACGGGGAGAAAGATAGTGGTTGCACCGTGCAGAGCCGAGCCGAGTCGCGCCAGTGAGGCATGACTGGTGCCCATGAATATTTATCCGCGCCACTCAGTGGCAACGGCACACTTCTCTCGTCAGCAGGCCGGTAAGCACGCTGTTGCGAGGAGGAGACTTGCCGCGTAGCACACAGCCCGCCCGAGCCCGAACCTCGAGGCCCGAAGCCCGAAGCCCAAAGCCCGGAACCCGGAAAGTATCCTCGGACGGAGGACGGGGTGAACGAACGCGTGACCGATCCGCGAACGCTGCAGAATCCGTCGTCGCGCGCCGTCTCACAATCAACCGGTTCGACGAACGGGGATTATGGGGAATTATAATTAGCGGCGATAGGGCCACGGTTAATTGAATTGTTACGCGATCCGGCCGCGCCGCGCCGCGCCGGACAGGGGTAGAGGGGGCTGCGCGGGGCGGTGCTGGATAAACGGTTCAAGTGGAGGAAAGACCTGAGGGGGTTGGTTTTGAATATTGATTGGAAATTCGACCGACGTGGTTTGCGCGCTACTGTGTATTCAACATCGCTAATTATCATTTCTGGTAACTGCTCCCCTGGCCAACAAATTATTCTTTCTCCGGTCTGTTGTCTTTTTCTTCTTAACACTTTAACACTAAACCTACCACGGTCAAAATGACCGGTTTTCTGTTTCACAAATATTGTAATTACAATAACGTTTTCATAGGAAATGACTAAATTAACTTCTTCATTGAAGCACATGTTATAAAGAAAATCGCCAATGTTTCGGCAAGTTTACATTTTCGTAAAGCAAAAAACTTATTTGTTAAAAAATATTTATGCATTATAAATGAATAAAGTTGTGGTGTACCGATTACAAATTAAATTATTTCTCATGTTCAGTTATTCGTGGAACTGCAACGATCAGTATCTATCTATCTTTTAGTGACTGCAACGGCTGCAGTAGAACAAGTCGGCGATTGATCAGACATGAACTGGAATCTAGTTGTTAACACTAAACCTACCACAATTAAGTGATCGGTTTTCAATCTCACAATTGTTGAAATCATAAAAGCACTATTATGAAAATCATAAGCCCTCATTATAATGAAGACCGTACAAAGTTTATGCTAATTCAATTTTCTAAATTTTATAAGATATTTAATTTTTATGCTTTGTGCTTGGTAGGTTAGTGCTAAGTGAAATTAATTCTTTTAATGAATAGTTCTAATAAATTTCAAACGGAGCCTTTATTAATTTTAAACGAAGTGCACGTTTTATTTACTTCCTGAAAAATATTTATGCGTTATAAATGAATAAAGTTGTGGTGTACCGATTACAAATTAAATTATTTCTCATGTTCAGTTATTCGTGGAACTGCAACGATCAGTTTTCATCTATCTTTTAGCGGCTGCAACGGCTGCAGTAGAACAAGTCGGCGATTGGTCAGACATGAACTGGAATCCAGTTGTTAACACTAAACCTACCACAATTAAATGATCGGTTTTCAATCTCACAATTGTTGAAATCATAAAAGCACTATTATAAAATTTATAAGCACATATTATAATGAAAACCGTACAAAGTTTATGCTAATTCAATTTTCTCACTTCTATAAGATATTTCACTTTTATACGGTTTGTGTTTGGTAGGTTTAAGTAAAATTAATTCTTTTAAATGAATAGTCCCAATAAATTCAAATCGAAGCCTTTATTAATTTTAAACGAAGTGCACGTTTTATTTATCTCCTGAAAAATACTTATGCGTTATAAATTAATAAAGTTTCTCAGTGTACCGATTACGAATTAAATTATTTCTCATGTTCAATTATTCGTGGAACTGCAACGGTTAGTATCCATCTACCTTTTAGCGGCTGCAAAGGCTGCAGTAGAACAAGTCAGTGATTGGTCAGACACGAACTGGAATCCCGTTATTAAAGTATCTAGCTATATTTATTTTTCATATTTTCCAGGGTATTCATAAATAAGTAAAAGCTCGACGACACTTTTTACATTTTATATCAAGTAGCTGTTTGGAACTATCGATTGGGAGCCAGCGCATCCCGTAACCGATTTATAATTCTGCGCGTAAGCGGCTGGAAGATAGCGGTTTATAAAACAGAGGAGAGCACAAGTTTTAATTTGTATTCATACTCTTCATTACGCTCGAAATTAGCTGGAACGGTGTTCCGTGTTCCAATCCTTGGAGACTAAAATAGAATAACTACGAGGCTGCGTCAGAGTTTCAGGCAAGATTGGATCTGCGATTTCCGAGTTAGGACACGACCGAATTTACGTAATGCGTGCTCGCATTCCGTGCTCGCCTAGTCGCGCCGATGAACAATCACAACAATTTATCCTGTCGATAAGAAATTATAATCGTTGGGATAGCTCGAGGAGTTCACTAATCTCTGGGTTTATGTCTTTTGATTGACAGATCAAGGTATTACTGTTCTCAGGACAGATGTTAGCTTGTTTAGACAGCTGATTAATTGAGAAGGCATAGTAGAACGTTCAGGCTCGTCAGTACAACATTTAAAAATACTAATACACTTAATAAATTAGAATTTCAATTTTAGAGCAAATTATTATGTCTTAAATAAACAAAATTTACATAATTTATCGAATGTCTTCATTTGTATTCCGGACGTATTAATCTCTTATTTAATAAATACAATGAATACAATAAAGTTAAATATTAAAATTGAATATTCCATTTATTCAATACACGTAAATATACGGTGAAACTCATCAATATTTATGGCATATGTGTCATTTTAAAATGAAACTCCGAAATATTTGAAATTGTTGAAAAATTTAAGGGGAAAACTAAGTTCTTCAATGAATTGTTACAAAATTTATTCCTCAAGTAGTAAGTACAGAGTTTACTCGATATATGTCCAAAACACGGGTCTAGCCACGGACATATATCGGTCAGGTGATACTATTCTTTGAGCCAATTTACACTTCTCTGCAACAGAGGTCTCTTGAGGTTCTTGGCCCTTCACAGAGTATACCCTGGGGTAGTGGGGATAATTCCGCGACATTTATCGGTCATGCCTCGGCGACATATATAGAGAATTCACTATACCTACTATTGCTATTACTATACGTTTTCTCTAAAACATGGCGATATTAGAATGGGCTATTCCCCTCAGTATTTTTAAGTGCAACGGCAACGCACGCAGAAATATCGAAAGATCTTGAGGCACTCTATACTGTGGCAACGGCGGGACAAAAAAATCTGTAAAAAGATTTTCTTCCCGTCGAACGCTTCGTCGTTATTGAACGTACGAAACGAAGGAAAAAGAAGCTGAGAGAGCTGTGTAAATACAGATAAAAAGGTGCAGTAACGTTCAGAGGATCTTTTCGACACGATCGTCATCCATCATATCGTTGCTCCCTTTCCGTCGATCTATTTTGCGGGCGCAATAACGTCAAGCTTTGAGCCCCGTTGCAATATTTCCGAACACAAGGGTCCCGTATACTTAATTAATTACTGTTTCAGCTTGCTCCTTTCGCCTCACTTTAAAGGAACGATGGCGGAGACGGGGGAAGGGGAGGGGGTTTGGCCGGCACCGTCGTCCCGGCGGTTGAAGGATGAACGTACACAATCATTCATCGCGATAACGGGCAATCCATTTCAGAAAAAGGGTTTTAATTAACGCCCGACCGGCTTTGAAATTCATTAAACTTTCCGCGAGAGAGGACGGGACGTCGGAAACTTGCGGAGAAGCCACCAAGAACGATACTTAATATTTTGCTCGAGGGTTTTCGAAGTTTCGAGCCGTGTTACTATTGTTCTTCTTCCCTCGTTACTTTGCGTCGACGCCTGTAACTCTATCATCGACGCATGCCTTCCTTTTGTGCCGAAGAATGTTCAAAGCATCGGCATCTTCACAGTTGCGTGCCGCCTTTCAGTTTTTATTATTAAATCGCAGTACACGCTGTAGCGTTTCAACCTTCTCGTCGGGCAATTAGTCCTTCATGTGAAAACTTAATTCTCTCGATGAGAAAAATTATAACGGATTATTCTACAGCGTGGTTGGAAAATCGTGGTACAACCGGCAAAGGGATGATTCCTCGCATAAAATCTAGCCGAAAATATACTTTTTCCATACGTATCGTTTAGGATATGGTATGACTTGAATTGACAACAAGGAGTTTCTACATTGTTTATAAACACTAGCTGCAATGGGAATTGCGAGCTAGATCGGGCAAATAAAGTAGTCTAAGTGTAATAAAGTAGTCCTCTGTACAAGTGCACGCGTACCTAACCAATTTTCAAATTCGATTTTCTCGAAAATGAAGCCCCGCATGGAAAAACTATATTCCTTATTTTCGACTAGATTTTATGCGAGGAAAATCATCCCCTTGCCGGTTGTACCACGATTTCCCAAACACCCTGTGTATTGTTTCTAAACGTTTCACCTTGCCATCAAACTCTCGGGAACGCGGCGGATAAATTAAAGTTTTCCAACCCTGTGTTGCGGAATTTTTTTCTAATGTGGTTCTTGTTATACGCGTTGCCTCGCAGGAATAATTTTCTGGTGTCTAAATCCGATAAGCCAGGGATGAGAGCGCTAAGAAAAACTTAAATCAGTGTTTTCTTTTCAGCTGGCGGAGCAACAACAAAAGATAGAATTTCAGCGCCATAAAATATCCAGTGTACAGTAACATTTATGTGGCGAAAACGTGTTCGACGATATTCCGGTAAATTTAAAAATAATTTTTAAATTCGTAGTTTTTACCATTTTTATAGATCGATGGTATAGCTCGATTGTTAAAGTAAAATTCCATCGATTGATTTATGTCTTTCCGTTCGCGTGGAATAGAATATGGCGGAGGAATAAGGAACTTGACAATAGGGGCTGGAAATATGGTAAGCTCGAAAGAATGAGGACGATTCCGCGCGAGCTTTACGAGGTCGTGAGTGCATAGATCGAGGACAATCTTCGCAGGTTGAAAGCTTTAAAGTTCAAGGTACAAGATCAATACGTCACACGCTCAAAGGGCTGAAAGGTTGAAAGCTAGAAACTCGAAGCTCACGCGTTGAAGTTCTCTGCCCACATTTCCTGAAACGAGGTCTCCGGTTTCTAAATGTCCCCTTTCCACCATTCCTTTCTTCCCGTTTCTTTCTGTACCTCTTTTTAACGACGATAAAGGGATTAGATGAGAACTTATTGCATAGATATTATGAGGTATTCCGTGTGAAATATTTTCTTTTTTCAAAATACAAAACGACGACAATTTTTATTTTGATTAAAGATCCGCAGTCTACTAATATTACACATACAGGTGAATAAAATGTCAAATTCATGAATGCCTCGCGTATTTTTGGGAAGAGATAAAAATGTCAAAGGACAATGATATGACCTATAATACTATGACCTTCGTCTGGCCTCGGGTACGAAACATTCGCAAGAGCTGGGCAATCGATACAAACAGTGAAGTAATTTCTGTTATAATTTTCGTATCGATTGCCCAACCTTTGTGAATCTTTTGCACTCAAGCTCACGTGGAGGTCGTTAAGGGTCCTTGCATTTGTCCTGATCTCAGCAATCATGATAACGAAAACATACAGACCTATTTATACAAATTTCGACGACCTCGATATCTCGAAAACATAATGTCAATATCTATCATAAAAAATAAGCGAGTTATTTAACACCCTGTACATATCATTCAAACAGTTAATTAAAATTCGGAATTTATTTCAAAATATCTCGCATGCAAGGTGTTAAGAAGCTAGCTCATTATATGAGCTACAAACTTACATAGCACCACAAACATATATAATGACGTTTACTTCTAATAAACATGGAAAAGGATTATGCGTTTACAGTTCCCACAAAAATGTTTTTCCGTCAAATGTATTAACCGTAACTTCGACCACTATAATCAACTCTATTTGCGGAAAATTGTGCGTGTTTACAGTGTCCGCCAAAACCACCTTCTACTCGTATGCGTTACCTAGTTTAGAGAACCAAATAATTTCGCAGGCAACAGCCTGACAGTTGCGTCAGCATGTACGCGCCGACAGGGTGGCCAACAGCTAACAACGAAAAATGGAAAACAACCCGGCTCGCGTATCTTCTTACTGGTGGCATGAGCGACGAGACGAAGCCGATTTAGCGACCCTGACGATGCGGTCGTATTAGATTATAATTTTCTAATTTCGCCCTGTCAGCGCAGCGCGTTTAACAAAGTTACACGATTACGCTATAATTGCCAGCCAGCCGGTGTAATTCCTTTACTGCGCGCCCTTTACGACGTACTCTTTCGTTCCGCTTTCTGGTCCCGAGCTTCATCCCTTCGCCCCCTCGACCCCTACACCTCCGCTAGCTTGCACCCCCTTCCCCCCACACCCCTTTACACCTTCCTTCGAAGATAGTGCACGCTCGGCAGCCCCTCGTGCCCTCGGCGCCGGTGTAGCGGCCAGACGTTTCAATTAGCGTCCATTTTGCGCCTCCAAAATATGGAGAATTTCGCAGTTGGTCGCCTCCGGTGGCTCGAATTTAACGCACCGAGGTACCCCGGAAATTCGATGAAACAATCGCGGAGGTCGGCCACGCCGAGCGTGGATAAAACGATGCGGGGGTGAATGAGGAAAGGGGTGGAGAGAGGGAGAGGGGAGAGGGAGGGTTGAGCTTACCAGTCGTTCCAAATTTTCTACCGAGGGTAGGAGAAGATCGATCGATGCCCACGAATACAAGAACTCGCTGACGGCAATCAGGTTCGGTATTCGAAACAAAGTTGCACGCGGATTCGCCGCATCGCGCGGGAATCGGGATAATCCGGCGCTTCGTTTCCGGATCAAAATTTATAGGCAATATTTTCGTCTTAACCGTTTGCTCTGTAGAAGTGAAAAATGGATGGACAATTCGAAGGGAGTTTCAATTCGCGTTGCATTCGAAAATTTCGGTTTTGCTTTTGATTTGTGGACGCCGAGGTTAGCGGAACCGGGAGTTCCGGTATCATTGTTGATGGACTGTGAATATTGACGGAATAATTTGTAGGAACTTCGATCAAATCACATTTGTTTCCCTCGCTTGAGTATAGTTTTGGTAGCCTTGAACCGAACGGTGTAATTGAAAATGTACGACCTTGCGATCCTATCCGATTAGATATAAGTGTACATTCTATATTGATAGAGATTTGATTCGAAAGGAATGACTGATATTTATATAATTTTATAATTTATATGCTGAATTTGCAATAAAATATTCGCCATAAGTCTGAAACAATAATCGAAGGCGAAGGTTTAAGCACTGATTATTGCAAACAAACCAGCAATAAAGGATGTACACAAATCTTTTATAATTTTTTATAATTTTATAATTTATATGCTGAATTTGGAATAAAATATTCGCCGTGAGTCTGAAACAATAATCGAAGGCGAAGGTTTAAGCACTAATTATTGCAAACAAACATCAGCAATAAAGCATGTACACAAATCTTTTATAACTTTTTATAATTTCATAATTTATGTGCTGAATTTGGAATAAAATATTCGCCATAAGTCTGAAACAATAATCGAAGGCGAGGGTTTAAGTACTGATTATTGCAAACAAACATCAGCAATAAAGCATGTACACAAATCTTTTATAATTTTTTATAATTTTATAATTTATATGCTGAATTTGGAATAAAATATTCGCCATAAGTCTGAAACAATAATCGAAGGCAAGGGTTTAAGCACCGATTGTTGCAAACAAATATCAGCAATAAATTATGTACACAAATCTTCAACACCGTGAGGAAAAGAATTTGAAAGGGTACACAGTCAATAAATTTTGTAATCTCTGTTCAAAATATTTTGGCCGCATGAATTATCATGAAATTGTGGATTTTATGGAAAATAAAAATTGAATAAATTGCAAGATTGATTAAATTTTTCAGTAATTTCAAGGGAACAGAACTGGTATAACATTTCTAAATAGTTTAAAATTTGAAGTACGAAATCCGACGTCTAATTATCATAAACGTTCTCGTCTGCTATTTAATATGTCCAGTGAATCGCATCATATTTTCGTATACGGTGTAACATAAAACGAATGATTAACTGAAGAAGTTAGAAATAACACGTACTTGTACGCCCACACGTTATTGCATTTAAACGAGCATAAATTGTGTCGCGTCGGTGACAGAATACACTTTCATTTGTTGAGAAGATTTCTACGGAGATGAACACGCAGTGTTGAATGGAATTGATAGGCATTCACTGGATGGGACATTGAATCGTAAAAGAAGAGAACAATGCGATGGCACGGTTACGTCTCCGGACAATGTGTCGAGCCACAGACCGAACGAAAAAAAAAATTGCGATAAACATGTCAACAGGGTGAAAATGCAATTAAAACTGGCAGCACGGCCGGGGAAAGTTTCGTTGTCCGCGTAGCTCAAAAACGCTCTGACTATTAGCTAAGATGACCAATACAGGGGATCATCTCTGGCGTTCTGCCAGAGCGAGGGCCGTATTTCGAGGACGTTGCGCGGCTTCTACATAGACGATATCGTAAAAAGTGAACGGTTCTCTGGTGGCTCAGTAGGTCGAGAGGTGAAAGGGTGCCGATTTAAAGCTAGACGTGCTCAAGGAATTCAAAATGGAGACCGCGAAAATTTTGGACGGTTCGTGAACACGAAACCCAACAGAACGAAAGTTAAGAACGTTCGGCGTGGGATGGTTTGCGATTTGAAACTTCGGACCAGAAAATTATAAACATTTACGTGAAAAAGATCTTAACAGGTCCCTGAGAACTAAAATTCTGTTAATAGAATTATTAATTCCGTTGACCCTACCTCCGTGTTTTTTCGATATATGTCCAAAACACGGATTCTTTGATCCACACGACCTTAGGTACATTCCTCAGCGACCGAGGTCTCTCGAGCTTCTTGGCCCCTCGCGGGATATACTTCGCGGAAGTGGGGATAGTTCAGGGACTTTTATCGGCTAGGCATTTGAGACATATACCGGGTAAACCACGAATCGTAGAGATTACTCTGTTATTAGCAGTGAAATGGAAAATGAGATCAGATGTAGCATGGTTTCAAGAGAGCTTTCACGCGATTATAGCAAATTTTTGTTCATGATTTTTCAAGGTCACCTTCAATTTTTTGCAGATACACCTATAATTTCGTTACGCCTATATGGTAGAGAATTTCAAGTCGAATTCGGTAAGTATCATAACGTAACTTTTACTTTAATTTTAGCGATGTTCAAAATGGTGTCCGTCAGCTGCAGTGACGAATGCAGGCGAATAAATGAGTGCTTAGCGCTTTCTATGACCTCTGCACTGACAGCTCTGCATGCATCTACAATTCTCTGTCGCACATCTTCCGGCATTAGAGGACTGCTAATAACAAAGAGTAATCTTCACTGATCACGATTCGTGGTTTACCCTGTATAAAGTAAACACAGTACTTGCCTGCAGAGAATGTTTCAAAGAGTCGATCCACATACAAAACGTGCATTACGAGAAAAAAAGAGAGCATTCGAATTTGTCTGGCGGATCGTTGCATTCATGGAGAAGCATGAACTAATGGGAGTGTAAACCGTTCAGTGCCATTCAACTTTTTTCCCCGCACAATTTTTTCAATCCCCAACCACACTCGAGATATAATCCGTTCCGGTTCAGTTAGGCTTGTTCTCTATAGGCGAAAGATCTGTAAAACTACTCGAACGCGATTGTCGTGGTCAGTGCGTTGCATGATAATCGTATTTACTGTGCAAATACATGCATCAGGCTCGTTAGACCGTGTTCCATTCATCGACGCGTTACTACAAGTTTCGACTGCCCCTAGCGCCGATGAATTAATCCTAGGAGCAGCGGGGTCACGCGTCGCGAGAAAGGATCGGCGGCCGTTTATTCGCGCGGACTCTATGGGGAATCGTTCCCCCATGGAATTTATCGGAACGCTTATTTCCGCGATTTTAATTACACTGTTCGCCCGGAGAATTAACGCCCATTATCGTTCCGGTGTCGTTGTAAACAATATTGCGCACGATTAATCGGGTCGTTCTCGGACCCGTGTAAACCGCGCGCACCGTCATTTACAACCTCGTCTTTCCAGGCTATAAATTCGTCGCAGGGCCGCGCGATCGTTCCCGGATTTTTCCCCGATTCGCCAAAACGGTCGCAACAGTTTTGCAATGCATTTCGTTTGGCATCGCGAAGAAGGGACACTGACTTGGTCTCGGCGTTTGCATAATCGGACACTTTTTAGTTTATGCGATTATGCCACGGTGGAACTTGCCCGCGTAAATAACAGCTTAACCCTCCGAGTGCTATGCCGGAGCAGTGTTGCCAGATGAGGGGAGGGAGCACGAATCGAGGGGAAAGAGTTACCCCCTCTCTGCCAGTACCGGAGTGTGCACGACAGAGACGGGACGCGTCACGTGACCGGGCCGCGGCGAAAGAGTGGGGATAGCGCGGTAGAAGGGGAAATCAGAGTGGGGGAACAAGTCTTGGTCTGGCGACACTGTGCCGGAGTCAGTCGTGACCCGTCGATGTGAGGAAACATCGGAATATTTTTCATCTATTATACATATATTACATTTATTTATTTTATTCTGTTTTGAAAGAGCCTGGTTATAACCATTTTTCTTTAAATATTTCCATTCTCAACTTCTAATAATTTTACTCTGCTCTAGAGCTTCAAAGCGTACATTCTTCAAATTCTTCTTAATATACAGTGTTTACTCTATATGTGTCCCAAATGTCTAGCCCGTAAAAGTCTCAGAACTATCCCCACGGGATATATCCCGTGAGGGGCCATGAAGATAGAGAGACTTCAAAGAATAGCATCTCCTTTCCGATATATGTCCGTAGCTACACCCATGTTTTGGACATATATCGAGTAACCTCTGTACTCCTCAACTCTTAGATATTCAAAAAGATTTCTGTAACTACTCAGGCCTAACGAGGATGTAATGAATAGACTGCGGATTTTATGCATTTATGGCAAAAATGGGTGGACGACAAACGAAACAGTGAAAATTGTACAACAATTAATGAAAATTGTTCTGTTATTTTCAAGTTGTTAAAATTATCACAAGAGGAAATACATTTTTATTGGACCTCTGTTTTTCAAAACTGATGAATACAATTTTTATTTCGTATAAAGATCCGACAGTCTGGTAACAAGACATCTTAAAAAATTTCGAGACTTTGTTATCATAATAAGGATAGGTAAAACGATAAAAATTTGGTGAATTTATACTGTAAAATATTACATTTGTGATGAATATACGATTCAAGCATTCGTTAGATAAAAATAGCGCACAGAGAACACCGTAAGTTGTGTTTCAAAATGGTATTTTACAAAATGATTTATGTGACTTTTGTGCTACATTACATTTTGTATTACATATACATTACAATCTTTGTAAAGCGAATAATTTGCTTAACACAATTCCTGTATAATCGACTGGTAAACGCATAAAATCTGCAATCTCCGTATAACTATGTCGAGCGAACGAAAAGTACACAACTCGAACGACTCTGATCACCAACAATCATAGCTCGCGATCAATTACGACTGCCCCGTTCCGGATAATTAACACCCCCCATGGCCGATATAAAGCTCCATCGATTCTCGATTTATCAATACTATTATCTCGACATTTCTCCGTCTGCAGTTTCCGTTAGACCGATCTCAATGATGCATCGCCTCGGGCAAGAGCAATTCCTCGGTGCATAATTGCGACTGCACCGTTGCATCCGAGCTGCGCTATCGGTTCGCGGCGCAAACGATCGCCGGTGCGCGCGCGCTCACGATCTACCAGGCTCCGGGCAAACAGACCACCTCTGCACCGACTGTCTACCAACCATCAATCATCCTCGATATCTCAGACTGTTGGCTATAGGAGACATAATTTGTAGGAGATACGCACGCCCCTAACTATCCAATGCAAATTTAAGAACGAGAGAAAGGTTGGAACTGCTCCAAAGTACATTTAACAACAAAAACTGAATGTTATCTAGGAGAAGCTCTAACACAAGAACAGTCGAATCAGTCAGAAAATTTCAAACTACTGTAGAACCTCGTTTCCACCACGAGTTGCTAAAAGTTCTGGAACTCGTGATGGGTATTGCGATGCCTACATAGAAACAAGATTAGATTTTCAGCTAAACTTTAGCTTAGGGGACCACAAATTTTGGACTTTGTTTTATACAATCCTGTAGATTTTGACAAGAAAACGCTAAAAATCCCAGTTTCAACGTCAGGAATTCACTAGTTCAAAAATTATGCGTGTTTAAAGTTGAGCGATTTCAAGCGTTTTGACAGACTATTAACTCCTTATTTCAACAGTAGTGTTTCCTCACACGCTCAGCTAAGAATGTACTACAGAAAAGAACAAGACGGTCACAGATTAATTTAATATTGCACTGTAAATAAAGACGGATGTCATCGTGAAGATGTTATGCGACGTTTCGAGAGATTTCAGAGCTTTCTCGCAGAAACTATTTTCCACCAGTAGATATATTTAGAGGTTCGCTTAATCCCTGTTGCCAATTCCAGCCTTTACCCACTGTCTAGTATTTTCGAGATAGTATCACGATCAATTGAAAACGAGGAGGCGCACGCAAATGGCGGTATCGCGAAGGATACAATTGGTTCTCGGTCAAAGCAAGCAAATCTTCGCTGTCACGCTTGAACATAATGTCTGACAACAATTGAGCATATAGCTCGCGATACGTCGTCCGTCAAAGATTCATCATCGTTAGCCCGTGCAATTTCTCGACGCATAATTGCAATCGCACCCTCGACGCGTGACGGTATCGGTTCCAAGTGTAGGCGACCGCATGCGCTTCGGGCGGCCTACTGCGAGAGGATCTCAATCCCTATTAACAGCCGGTTCGGATAGCAGAGCCGCGGGGGGCGAAGAGATCGGAGGGAGGATTTGGCAGCGTCGAGAGGAGACGGCGGCGACCCTCTATCGAAGGGACGATGGCGTCGGGGATGAAGGGGGGGGGGCGAAAGGGGCGAAGGCGAGGGTGCATCCATACCGACACCGCAAATGATTACATTGCGGCCGTCCGCTAACTGGCCAACGACCCTCCACACCCGACGTATCTGTCGATCAACAGGGGGATACCAAGCGAGGTGTTGATTTCCGTGGTCGGAGTTAGTCAAGCTTGTCACTCTACACGACCGCCAGCCAGTCTTTCGACTTTTCGGTAACCGCCATCGAA
>CM052117.1:2579815-2591479 GCA_028454245.1 Halictus quadricinctus | reverse complement strand
CGTAGTGTTAAGGCATTGAGTGCATTGCGGCGGCATATTTTAATTAATGACAGGTACACGTGGGAGTACCAAAAATTTGGACAGTTACGGCAGAGACGTAGGTGATTCTTTTGCTTGCGCAAGTCAGAGGATTCTTCCCATTCAAGACTATCCTCCCAAGCAGAAAATGAAAAGACGGTTTTATATGTGATCCGCGAGGGAGTACGGTAGCTGCCTGAAGCGACCGACAACGAGCAGAAAATATCAGGCTGCGGTGTCTGGGTTAGGTTCACAGAGAGCCGATTTAGCTGCTGGTAGGCAAGTGGGCACCAGTCAGCAGAAGTCACGACGTTATCGCGGTCGGGACGCGCGTACGCAAACATTTTCGTTTAATGCAAATGTAAAACAGGCAAGCAGATA
This sequence comes from Halictus quadricinctus, assembly GCA_028454245.1. NCBI lineage: Eukaryota > Metazoa > Arthropoda > Insecta > Hymenoptera > Halictidae > Halictus > Halictus quadricinctus. The sequence goes on along the minus strand of CM052117.1, from coordinate 2,591,080 downwards.
TAATGAAGAAGATTACGCGGCATGTGGTCAGCATAGATAACGAAGGCACGAGCCGGGTCTCGCGAGCGGGCTTGCGTGCGCTCGCGCGGACAGTTACATGTTCACGATCGGCATACGCGCGCCTCTGTGTGTGTGTATGTGTGTATGTGTGTGCACGCGAAACGGTGAAACTATGCTAATGCCACCATAACTTTCTACATTATCATATTCGATGTCCCGACGAGCGCATTAAGGCCGTGTTTCCATCCCGAATCGATAAAAACTGGATCGAAGATCGAGCTTACCCAATGATCGCGGCACACGCAAACTGGACTAATATTAAAATCGATAACGACCCTAACCCGATGCCGAAACTGTTCATCGAAATCGTTTCGAAAATTCGCTGATCCCCGACTTCAAATCTGGAACATTTTAGTCTTGTTAAGTACTTCGATTGTTCATTGGGAAAGATTAATTAATTCTCCAGGTTACGTTCTTCGCCCCACTACGAAATTTTTCTATTCATTTAAGGAGTATTGAATGTAATTGTATTTTAATCTATATTGTACAGTAAATTACGTTTATTGCGAAATTAATGGACAGAATGTTGCTATTAGACAGGAAGTTGCTTTTTTTTATTAAAACTGTATAAAAAAATAAGAGATTATAAATGTATATGGGGCGTGTATTTGAACGGTAGAAATGATGTAATAAGATAGTAATGAAGTATAGTACTACAGTAACGTAGATTAATAGCTTGACCAGCATAAATATCCTTACGTATATTAATTTGATTGTTATGCGTGTGATTATTTTTATCAATTACAAAATTTCAAAAAATTTATTTGGAATAACTCCGTTTCAATAGTTTATCATTTTGTATTTATCTCACGCTTTAAATCGACGTTACATTTTAAATGTAATAATATCAGTATGATATTTTTATGCAGTTATTCGATGAGTACGTAATTATGTGTCTCGCATTCTTAGTTTCTTTAGCAAATCTTTACAAGTTTATGGTGTCTACTTTGATTGTCATTGCATATGCTCATATAAATTTCATTTGAATTATAATATTGTTAACCATATTAGATATCAGATCCCTGGAGTCCCGTTAAGGATATCCGTGACTTCAGAAGGTCTCCGGAGGTTCCCGAAGGATCTTAGAGGCCCGTTAAGAATGTGTAGTGACTTCAGAAGATCACCAGAGGCTCCCGAGAGTATCCGGAAGCCTTCCAGGAGTCTCCAGTAACGGCCGATGGGCTCCAGACACGTCCGAGGACGGCCACAACGTCATTTCTAATTTTATACACGCGTAATGTCTTTATCTTTTTGCAATAAACTTTTATACAACAGTTATTGCGTTGCAAAAAAGTTATTTTCCCTGCCTTATCTCCGAGTTCTACTACTTGGTTTCGAAAAATTTTCAACCGTCTGACTTGTCGTTGACTTATACTACTGAATTTCGTGCCACCTCTTTTACTGTCATATTCTCCTAATACAAAGTTCGATTTTCGAAATTTTCGGAAATTTTTCGCAAATTTCGGATTTCTACTAGGAGAATATGATAGCAAAAGAGGTGACATGAAATTTTCGACATTAATTTAATTCTAATATGGAATATTCATGTCCAGTGTGGGGAAAGAAGAACATATTAACTGTTGTAACTAATATGCCTTATTTTTTACCAAATATTAAACGTGTACATATACAAAATTGAGTAGAGCTTGAATTGTTGTTCTAATAATTTTCCTGGCTGCACAACTCGTGAACCGTAACACGAAAACAGTGAAAAAGTCCAATTGAAAACTATTTGTGAATATTAGTATTAGCAAGGACTGAATATTCCATATACTTCATTTTTACTACGGGTATGTAATATGATTTGAAGAATGTATTACAAAAATTGGAACTACAATGAAATCAATTTTAATTGGAAAATATATAGCAATAGCATATACTGATATAGCATACTGCTATATATACTGCATATACTGCTATATATAGCATATACTGATAAATATAATTGGTCTCGTAAATTGAGAATGCGAACGATACAAAAATTCGATTTCTACCGTAATACAATTAAGATACTTGTAATTAATTGGCAGAATATGTTGATTACAATTGGTGCTTACCTGATACTTGAGTCACGTTTGCGTAAATACAACTGAATAGCATTGTCACATGTTTGATTCGTTATTACGAGGCAACAGATCCATTCGATTTTCTGTTAGGTGAAATCGTGAGATTGAAGCCGTCGCGAATATACGACGCCGGTAGCGAGCGTGTTAATTTTATCGACAACGAAACTTGTTAACGGCGCTGGATAAATTATTGATAGTAGAAACGGTCCAGATGTTCTCTTTGAACGCCGCCACCTGGCACGCTGCGTCGTTGTTTTTACGATCCCGTTAACGCCCGCGTTCACGCGCGGCACGATTAATCAGGTTCGGTTAAAACTTACGGGAGAAGTTTATACGGGCGGGCGTTAAACGTTTCTGTCTGGAAAAAGCTCGAAATGCACACGCAATTCGTCTTGCTTCTTTGCGCGGAGCACGGACAAGACGACGGTCCACTTCTTGCGGAAATTCGTCGGACCGACGAGAACGTTGTTACTCACGGTGTGACTAATAAATATTATAGTAAGAAAAGGTTCCATCTTTGAACGAATCGATTTTTTTTTTGTTCACTTCTGTCGAATACCAAACTATTGACGATGCAAAATATAGTGACAGTTAAGTCGATTAACTCGTCCTCCATTGTTGAAGGTTGCCCTGAAAGAATATACACATTTTTGGTTTTTCACTCGAAACATTTTTTTGCATGGTCAATATTTAAGCAGATATTCGAGTGGAATCGATTTAATCGGACACCCTCTATAATCGACTAAAGCTGTTGCATGTTTTTCCATAACAAGAAATGCAGTGAATAAAATACACAGAGTTTCCGATGAAAATTTAATATCACAAAGAGTTGTCGTTTTTATTCATGAAAGAGATTTCAAAATTCTATAGTAAATCCACGAAGTATTCGATTAAATTTGAAAAATTGTTGATATTTCACTTGTGGTAAATTTGTAAAAAAACAATAGAAATGATTTTAGTATCATTTTAAATAAAGCTTCTCCTCTCGATGAACAACAGTTATTTTCGCATACAGTAGCGGTTGGAAAACTGAAGACCCATTTTTAAATTAAAAATTGATGTACGATTTTTCTGAATTGCTTTACAGAACAAAACGGAGCAACAAATTCGCGTAAAGACCTCATGGTGTATACCATGGTTTTTACAGTACACCTTTCATTCAAAGTTTAATAAAACGGTCCCAAAAAATCGAATATGAATTTTTTTTATCAAATCGATTCATTCAGAACAAAAATGTTTCCATATTTTTAAAGACGCATCAATTGGTACCATTTCCGAGGGAAAACATAACAGGTACAAGTCTCCTTGAAATCAGACCAGGTTCATTGTTATTCTATTTTTTAAACGAAATGATCCCAGTTTAAATATCGTCAATTTTTCACACAACGGAAATTTAGTGTTCCGATATTTTTCAGATCCACTGTATTTCAAAATACTGCTTGCCCCGTGTGGTTCATCATTTGAATTTATAATTAACAAATTTCATGCTCGCGGCAACATAAAGCTGACAGTTAACACATTTCGATGCGTGAATAAATTCAGTGGTACCAACGTTCAGTGTTGTTTAACCGATAGCAATGCACGTACTAACGATCGAACCGCGAGCACGGCTCGCTCGATTTCCCGAGGTCGAAATCACAGCGATTTTTAATCAAGCCCGTACACTCGCGTTAAAACTTCCGCGTCTCGCCCCGTTCGGAGCCGCAAAATTCTGTACTCTTTGAAACGGCAACGCTGAACTTTCCGCGGACCACCTTCCCTTGAGTCAAAGGATCGTCCCTCCGTCGCGAGTGATCAGAAAAACGAAGCATCCACATTCTGGTCTTTGATGTCGTGACTCCGAGTAATTAACGAGTGTTTAAATGCGACCCTCGAGAGGAATCCGAGCACCTTGTTGCCTCGTTCCCCGAGCTTATACGTATGCGTGCTCAGTATTGAATAATGATGACAATATACACAAATGCTGTCACGAAAATCGAAGCAAACATTGCTTAAAGATTTCAAGAAATTAATAAATAATTTCAAAAATCTGAATTCCAAAAACATTCTCGTTCGACCGAAAGTGAACATGTGTTTTCACCTTAAATAAAAATTGAAAGAAGTTTATCTTCTGACCTGCCCAGTGAATGAACATAATTCGTATCGAACGAAAAAATAAATTTATTGACACGTATAAATTTTAAACCAGTGAATTCCTCGCCTTAAAACTTCGATTTTTACCATTTTCTCGTCAAGATGTACAGGATTACATAAAAACAGAATTAAAAATTTCTGGGTTGCCAAGGTGAAGTTTAATCTACTTTTATATTTTATGAATAGACACGTCTTAAAAATAGTTTAAGTTTTCCATTGCGTCTGTAAGTAACATACAGTGAAAGTCGTTCAGCTTTCGTGAGTAAATATGCAGAAACATCTGTAACTTATTCACTAGTAAACTTTCGGTACTAATTACAGAATTAGCGTACAGAACATGCTTAGCATCTCATGTTGCAAGTTGAATGTTTCTAGACGAAATCGTTTCACCGTGTGTTCGGTGACAAGAGCAAGCGTGTAAAATACGTTTTCGCTGTCGCTTAGAAAGATCCTAGACGTACATACCGCCGGGGAAACACGTTTCCTCGTTTAAGGAGTCGACGTCGACGATATCGGGGGCAGAAGGATTACCAGGCGGCGGTCTCAATTCCTGCGGCGCGATTCGGATCACCGCGATCGCATTATCGGCCGGCTCTGCTAATGGGTTCGGGTTGGCGTCATAAATCCCCCTGGGACTACCAGGAAATTCCACAAAGGGGATAATTTTGTCGCAGCCAGTGAGGGCGAAAGAGCATTTCAAAAAATATTCAGATACATTTTGTTTCTCGAACGCGAAATGTAAATACATTCATTCGATACACATCTAAATAGATATTCGATTGTTATGCTATCCCGAGATACTTTTATTGGATAAGTAAATCTGTTGACAAATACCTTGGTATTTTGTATTTAATTGTATTGTGTGAAATACTCCTGTAATTTGTATTTGAGTAAATGCGTTCGAGATATCTGTGGACGAGGCTTGAATATCTTCCCTTCTAACGACACCCATTCATAGCGCGCAAGTATCTCGAAAGAATGCAAGCGTTAATAAAGGTTTCAATTGTTCGTCTCGTTTGTGACCAGATAAAATCCTCGATCTCAAGTATCACTGACTAATTAATTCCAATTACTGAAAAAGAGACTCGAATAATATTAATTTGCATGAAGATCCGCAATGAATTTATCACCTTCAGCTCCAATTTAAATCCTCTTCGCCGTCCTCCATTAGCACTTCTATTTTTCCAGTTTCTTCAGCTTCCTCGCGCGGACCTCTTTTAACTACTCTACTGTTTCCCTTTCTTTCCTGCGTATTGCACAAAGTTTCTTTTTCTTTTCTTCGCAATATCGAGTTACCTTTCACCAATCAAAAATTCACCGCTCGAATCTCACTGTCATTTCCAATTCCACCAGCATTTGACTTTAAATAATTTTTATCTCTTTTGTTCTATATTTGTCAGTTCATCGCTGAACTCGATCCCCTTGTTTTATCTTTCCATTCTCTCCTGTTCTTTTTCATATACAGTGAAGTCTTGATCTAAGCCCTATGCTCGGGTCCGTGCTGTGACATATATCGTGCAGGGCTACTAGTAGAAATAGTAGAAAAGGACAGCGCTTGCTTTAAAAAAAATAATGAAAAATAAAGAAGTTTTGTAATTGGATTAGTAGTGGTTCACACTAGTGGAGGGGATAGGCGAACTCACTATGATCGTGTACTCCCTTTTTACTCGTCTTTATTCCAAAATCGCTGCTAGCATCCAGTTCTCATTTATTGTTTTTCTTCCTTCACAAAATCTGTGCTTTCCTGCATTCCATCAAGACCTATTGTTTTTCTATGTATCTTGTTTCCATTACATTTAATCGATGCTAAAAACAAAAATTACGAACTGAACGAAGGAAAATATTTCCAACACAGAATTCTCGAAAGAGTAAAATTGATCATTGTGGCTAATTAATGGAACGCACGAAAACGCTGTGGATGCATTTATTAACGTTTGGAATGTTTATTGGTGTTTCAAGCTGTTCATTTGGAAATATAAACAGTGTTTTGTGAATGCAAATAAATTATCATAAATTGCGTTGTTTCATAGAAACTTGTTTGGATTCGAAATGAATTTCAAATAAGTATATCGATAAACACGTTCTCGCTGTTAATCACAATCGGAGGGGAGGGGGGGGGGGGGCGGAATTAAAGTTCGCCGCTTCAAATTTTAGTGCCGAAACTTTCGTGCAAATGAAACGACCGGGAGAGCATGAACCGCAGAGAATGTTTTAGAAACTTCGTTGGACAGTGACACTCGCCATAATTAAAATCATACGAATAACGTTTCATTTCATTGATAAATTATACCAAGCTGAGATTTATGGGCATTATTACATTCGGTTAACGAAAAATGTGCATGCATCGTCGGTATTACGTGGAACGCGTTAAGAATAATATTTTATGAATAATATCGAATTATTGCGCGGAAATAATTCCACAAATTTCCCGATATTATTTAAGTATTCTGTGAAATGGATTATCCTCCTTAATGAAAACCATTTTCTATATTAATTTCAATCCCATTCAACTTTTCAGTTATTCTCTTTGTACATGCACATCATTTTGTCTTTTTGATGCAACAGCAATGTACACTGAGGGAATATACAAAGCTGTATTTTAAAGAACTATTAGGTTGTTGCATATGAAATGTCTGATTTTACAATGTAAATCTTATTAAACGTTTCCATCAAGAAATGCTATTATAGTCTACAGGTTTATTATGCAAAATTTCTTGGTACAAATGTAATATCCTTAATATCCCATCGTCAATTTTAATTTAAACGTCTAATTTCACTTTTAAATAAATTTTATTTCAACGTTCGTCAATGGGACTATATTTATGGAGAAATAACATATTGACGATAGCACTAAAAATAAGATTTAAATAATTAACGTGCTATTCCTCGATGGTAAAAGGAGTACAAAATGGAGATAACAATTTTGTAACTGAAGAACGTCAATGATCAAGAAATTCAAACGTACAATAAAATATGATATAATAAATTCATTTAGAAAAAAATCACAAAGTTATAAGAAAATTAAATACTAGGTATACTTGCAAAACCCTGTCGTCTTTCAAAACGCGGGTCTAGCCACAGACATATATCGTCCAGGAGATACTATTTTTTACATACTCACGGGGTATGCAAACCTTGGCGACATATATAGAGAAATCACTGTACCCCACGGCAGTGGGATAGTTCTGGGACTTTTATCGGCTAGGCATTTGGGACATATATGGAGTAAACACTGTAATCTATTGACACTGGCTATATAATAAATCTTCATTTTGTTAGTAGAACAAATGCAATAGAAGTTGTTAACAAGACTCGAAGAATCTGAATTTTGAACGTATTCTTAATGCAACGAATATTATTCACACAGATTAATATTCCATTGCAATAAGAGAAGGGTTTCTCAAGCCGTTTCTTCCGTTCAACGAATAATAAGTGGAACCAGCCATCCCAACGAGCACTTTTTACGTTTCCTCGGACTCCTTGACTTTTTCTCTGGCTAAAAAGCATCATTTAAACTCAGAAGGAGACTGCGGATTTTAAACATTTATAGACAGCACGTTTGAAATTCGGAGCGTCTAGGAACTCAATAAACTTTAACGAGGCCTGAATCCTGTTTAGAACTTGCAAGACTTTTAATATGCCAAATACATGTCCGTTGAATTTTGTACGTCTGTGTACTTCTATAATATATACATCCACGATTTACACCGAATAAACAACGTATTAAACAATTTCCAGCCTAAATTACGTTCACACGAGCTTCTTGTTTGAAATTAAACAAATTCTAAGAAAATGACGCCTGTATATTTTTCTAAAAAAAAAAATCGAAGATAGAAACATTAAAAAATTTATAATCAGTTAATATATTATCATAAAATTATTAACATTCCCTTCGCGAATATTAAAGTTTTCAAGTAAAATTATATAAAGAAAATTACTATTGTTAATGGCCAATATCACCATTATTTTTTCAGAATGAGTGCAATTTGAATTAACGCATGTGTCAACGTAGACGAAATGGGATAATAAATATTATTAGTTTCTAACTATTTGAGGAACAATAGACAAATGGAACAAATTTTTCAAAGTTTCTACAGTCGTTTGAACATGTACAGTGAATTCTCGATATATGTCGTGTATCGCCCGAGTCGTATTATGTTTACTATTATGTTTACGGTAGTGGGGATAATTCCGCGACGTTTATCAGCCAGGCGTTGGCGACATATACAGAAAGATCACTGTATTTTCGGTAGAATGAATAAAGCTTCAAAACGAGTTCAGGCTTATTGCTGTGTAATATGTTTTTAAACAAAATGATCACAGTGTAAATACGATTCTTCGAGAATGCGAAATATATTGTTCAAATACATTTTGCATGCGCTGTATACGTCAGGGTGTTCGATTAACCACTATAAAAATAAAACTGCAGGCAGAGAGAAAAGTAAGACGACAAACGGAATGATAACGAGGCAAACTGATCGACGGTCCGGCAAACATCATCGAAGATACCTCGACGGTCGAGCATACGACAGCGGACGCGTGTGTTCGTATCGAATTTGTCGGGATGGAAACGGGACGGCAAACAGATTTCGAGCGACAGCGCGAAGCGCGCGAAATATTTGCTTTGCCAGTTTCGCACTTGCCGCTCGCATATATTTGGCGAAAAACGCAGCTCGCGGAGTCCGGCACCGTGTTTGCGGAGCGAGTTGAATCGCGACTGATACCGGAAAAGTGCATCGCGCACGGCTAAAAAGCTGATCGTCCCCGCCCCTCTCCAATGTTTATCCGCGAATTAAAATAAACGAGCCTCGTCGATACCGGGCTGTCATTGTTTAGGCATCGTTTGCGTGGCGCACACACACACGTTTCGAATGATTCTTCGATATTTGTCACGAACGGCATGCATTAATGCAACATCATAGATCTACAGGGTGAGGGACAAAATTACTGTAGGGGGTTACCAATTAATGTGCCTATTTAATTCTACTTACTTTTAAAGATTTTCTCATTCAAATGAGCTAACGTTATATATCTCTTTTTTTAATATTCATTGTGCTTTAAAAATAAGTATAATTAATGTAGGCACACTAATTGGTATCCCTCAGAGTAATTGGGTCCCTCACCACTAGTGTCTTCCAACTAGCAAGGGAACGTATCGATTATACGAAAACCAACGTTAATTAAAAGCAATTGCAACATTAATTAAAGTACTTTGATAGGTTGGTACAAAAAAATTTTCGGTACTAAAGAAGCGTTTAACAACATTTTCAAGGATTTTAATATGGAGTACCTATTTTTAATCTTCCGGTGGACGGTGCCTGGGTCTGTTGTGACCCAGAGCATCAAAATTTAGCGTATCAAATTTGTGACAATAAAACTAAATAAATAGCGGTTACATTTGGGATAGATGCCTTGGGATGTCTGCAAGGAATATTTTTAAAAATTGTTAATTAATCCTGTGAACGATCCTAAAAATGGTCTGATGTGAGGGGGTTGAGGCTTGAAGGTTAGTTTCAATGCAAAATTGGGTATTTTTTTTAACAATGATTAGATTATACATTATAGGTGTCCAAGCCGATTTGAGGAATGTCTGTTTGTTTAAAAAATACATTTAAAAAATAGAACTGTTTCGTCCTTTCTTTCATTCAAGCGTTGGTCAACGCTTTCGTATGTTTGTGTATGAGATGCGAATATAATCAAATAGATAAAGTAGTTCCACAATATTTTGAACATCTATATGATCAAATAAAATGTCGGAGATACAAGACAAGCTGCAATCATTATAGCTACAGAATATTACATGTTAGACACTCGAATACTAATTACTTCGATACATTCTAGATATGCAATTTAGTGTAGGTGTGCAAACGTTTACGTTAAACGTTGTAACGTTTAATAACTAAGAAAGAATAAAACAGCTCCATTTATTATCAATACACGCTAATTAACGTTGCTATTTCGTTCACTGAATCAACAAGAGAAATCACGTTACAACCATTCATTTTTCCTTAGGCGACAAATGCACTGAGAACATTTCCAATAATGTCTCGCGACGTCACGAATGTGTACAGCCACGTCATTGATGAACAGTGACAAGACTGCATATATTCGCCGACTAAAAGCACGCGAGAACGTATAAATTATAATAAAATACAAATTCCTCGTTTTGGTAAATTTCCCCATGAAACGTTAAACCATCGCTCACATCGGTTCCGACGCCAACCGTGCTAAAACATGTCCCATCGTAATCATTACCAAATTTGCAGCCGAAGTTTAATGAATATTTCGTTCGCGGCAGTGACGAAAATTCCGACAGAAAACATGGGGAACTCCGGCGCCGAAATCGCGACGGATTTTCTCTTTTTTTTTTTTTACTTAAATAGATGTCCAGGGATTTAGTTGGATCATGCGACAAAGTGTGTGTGAGAGAGAGAGAGAGAGAGAGAGGGACCGTGCTAGGTCCAATGGAAACTGGCTCAGATCGTAAAGCATCGGATCGGGGACGATCGGCCGGATTCCACGGAACGATTCCCGGTCAGTGAACTTTCATTTCGTACGTAACGCAAACGGAATCAGCCGGGTAGCATCGTGTTTGCATGACTAAACAACCGGTTCAATTTCCTTTCAATAGCGGGGCGCAACAAGAAGCCCTGTCCAGATACTTTTTTCCTGGCAAGCCCCGACAAAAGATCCGAAAGCTGCCGCGCGATACAATTCCGCTACGCCTTTCAATCCCGACGCAATGCAACCCCCTGTCCGCTGTTCCTCCCTCCACACCCCTCCCTGCCCCTCGCTTTCCTCTTTCCCCTAAATGCATCCCACCGGTGTGTACGTTCCAGTGCAACGCGCAACGTGACCGTCAGTCCGTCTGTCTGTCTATCCGTTCAATGCAAACAACGCGGGTTCAATTAACACGTTCCCTTCCACCGTTTGTTTCGCTAGACGGCGTTCACACAGTTACATTTTATTAATTACAACGTATTTCCTCTGTGATATATGAACCGAG
>CM052117.1:2534597-2560095 GCA_028454245.1 Halictus quadricinctus | reverse complement strand
ATTGTGTCGTCCACCTTTGCGGTTTGGATCTATTCGCCATGAAACAGTATTATCAATCAGGCACGTGCGTAACTTGATGCAGTCTTTTCTCGATATATGTCAACAAAGTTGGTCTTGCCAGTGACATATATCGAACAGGAGATACTATTCTTTGATCCACGCTGAACGTCGTACCCGACGTAGTTGGGATAGATCTGCGTCTTTTATCAGCCAGGTATTTGCGACATATATCGAGAAAAGAATGTAGCGACTCATTCAATAAGGTGGATCATTTATTTTGAGTTGGCCATGCCACATTGAGAATAGCCTTCCTTTCGTACTGATTGTTTAGGGTTATAAGAATAAATACCATATTATCTCGCGTACAGTCAAATTGACCGGCCGCGGTAGGTAGGACAGGCTAAATATATTGCTGGAAACGAAAGTAAAACAAGAAATAAATACTGAAAAATATATTGTGTAAAAAATTTAAGAAAGGTCGTAAAGGTAAATAGGAAAAGGTCTATTTGACCGGCTGTGGTAGGTTTAGTGTTAACTTAGAAATGATTATATTCGTTTTTATAAGATGAACCATACAAATTGATCGTGAGAAAACTTCCGTATTCATTATTAACGTAAATCGTGAGAAACGGTATAAAAATTTTAATGAATAGACCGCAGCTTGTTAATGAGAATTCGAAAAGAACGAGAGGGTTCATTCTAATGTATTTATCCATGCAGATTACAGGCTACGCAGAAGTGTAATTCGATTATTTACTGGAAGAAGTAATAAGAAAAAAGGGTTAAACTTCACCTTTGCAAACCAGAAATTTTTAACTTTTTACTGTATAATCTTGTACAGCTTGACGAGCAAATGCCAAAAATCGAAATTTGATGGCGAGGAATTCACTGGTTCAAAGGTTATGTGTCTTTCAATTTGCCCAATTTCAACGTGTTTAGCGCGAAGCTTGTATCTATGGACCCACTATAATACGACACTCACTATATAAGCCACCAATTAGTCACCAAGTGGTGAGAAACGTTACAAGAGTGGCAAGGACGATGCTATCAAACAGAGAAATGTGTTCTAGTGAACAATTTAGTGATGGCTTATTTTGAAACTGGTTCTGGAGATCGCGAGGATAGTCCGCGAAGCGATTAAAAAAATCAGAGGAACAGTTCCCGTCATTCGCGGAAGCTTTCGCTCATATTGCCCAGCCAGAATTCAGGATTCCGGGCCACTTTAACCTAACATCATCTTCTGGCTAGGTAGCCCACTTTTTTTCTCCCCCCCCCCCCCCCCCGGTCCATTGTACCGCGCATCCTAAGCGCAACTGTTCACAATCCCCCGGTGCACTCGTGACAAGAGATACAGTCGAAAATAGGGAGAAAAGGAAGGTGATAGCGTGGAGGACGCAACGGTTGAGAAGGATAGAGAGTCGCCACGGATGCAAGGAGAGTCACGGGATTTGAGCCTGGAAGTGGTATATGACTATGATAGTCCGTTGCATATTTCAGGATCCACTTGGCGAGCCGGTGCGCTCGTGAGAGCCTCGACAATTCCCCTCGCACACGTACACGAGCGCCGACCGGGTACCCGAACGCGAACACGATCGCCTACATAGACGATTTTACTCTCGGTTTCTGTAAAAGCACTCGAAACCACCGTCCCGTGACTTAACTCGCCTCTAAGCGGTGCCATTACCACAATAACCAAAGTGTCACCATGGCTGCCTGATAACGTTCCCGACTCGCCGCTTTAGGTAATTTTCTGTCTTTCGCGGCAAAGAAACTGGATTAGTGTTGCTTCAATGAAATTCGATACACTATACGCGTCGCCGGTCGCTTCGTTCTTCGCGTGAAGAATCTTTCCTGTTCGGTAACCCATTCGCATCATTAGCGTATAGGGTGGGACACTAGAATTCTCGATATATGTCAGCAACACGGGTCCTGATGTCGTTTATTCTCGATATATGTCAGCAATACGGGTCCTGATGTCGTTTATTCTCGATATATGTTAGCAACACGGGTCCTGATATCGTTTATTCTCGATATTTGTCAGCAACACGGGTCCTGATGTCGTTTATTCTCGATATATGTCAGCAACACGGGTCCTGATGTCGTTTATTCTCGATATTTGTCAGCAACACGGGTCCTGATGTCGTTTATTCGCGATACATGTCAGCAACACGGGTCCTGATGTCGTTTATTCTCGATATTTGTCAGCAACACGGGTCCTGATGTCGTTTATTCTCCAGGCCTTTTGTTTATTCTTCGATGCAGTGCCGAACGTAGAAAAGGACAGCAAAGCTCGAGCTGGCTCGGTCGCCGAGGAGTGTAAACATCAAAACTTCTTTACTTTCATTAATTCCGCGACATTTATCATCCAGGCCTCGGCGACATATATCGTGAATTCACTGCATTACCACCTTGATTTACGTCATTATTATTATTCACAGCGAGAAGCGTTTGAGTGGAGATTAAATGATTTTGAGAGATGAAGATACTGGTATTTTTAGTTTTCTTGTGGGTGGATGCGTCAAGGACTTATGAAGGTCAACTTCGATTTTTCAAATGGGACCATATATTTTCGTGTGCATCGATCGATGGAGATTTTTATTCTCTATAAAAAAAAGTATTAACCTATGTATGTCGGAAAATGATTAGTTCTCCATAATTGTGACCACCATTACTATAATGGTCTCCCAATCTTTTACAAGCTGGCGCATTCCTTTTTCATAGAAACTGGTTTCTCTTCGAAGGGAGTTTGAGGTCTCTGAAAATCGAGCACGAACTTTTGCAATCATCTAGTACATATATAGGATACTACTGTCCAGATGTTTCGGAACACCTGTACAATGTGATGTACATAGTTTCAAGTGTACAACAATGAAATTTTACTCAACTATTTTATCTTCATGAGATAAAGCGAGTTTAATACGTTTGCCGACGCATTATCTATAAACTGGCCACGTGGAATTTACGAATGCAATGAGCAGAAAAGCAATTTTAAATTAGGAAATAATATTTTTAATACGATACTGTTTACCATCACTGTTACAACATTCGTTGTTTTCTCGTAAGTTCAATCTCAGATGTCCAGATAACGATGTTACATATTGATTGAGTACTCCCCTCAGTTATTTTGCAGTACTAAAGGACTGTAATAATTATGTAATAATTCCTGTAGAGAACTTGTTAATACAGTTAGGAAATAGTGATGCTAATCCCATAAAGGAATCGTATTAAGGATGAATTTCCTCAACCTATAAGTAGTTTAAGATAGAAGTACTCGACAAAGATTTTAAAATATTCACCACCGAGTAACCGTTTCGCATTTACAAATGTACTTGTTTTGTATATTCTCCTTTGTAACGAAAAATGTAGTGGAAATTATAATCATTTTCACTAAACAATTATTTACATTGTTTCATGCACTTCATGATTTTTGAGTAAAGAAAAATCTGTGCACTAAATAATTTTTTGAGAGATGAATTAAAAAATAATATTCTTTATTCAGTTTGAAAATTAGGGTCTAGTTTTCCTGTGAAAGATGTTTAATCGAATCTATCTGTCTTCTCAGTTATTAAAAACAATTTCTTGATTTGCTGGCCATCTCATTATAAAAGAATACAATTTAAAACATGAAAATTATTGCTCGATATATTCGATTTCAGTTTCGTAGAATTTTTTCGTTTAAGGGAAAGTGGTTTACAGAGGTGTTAAATCTACGTGCTATACACGATATAGTAACCAGGAATTCCTGAACAATAATTCGCATGAATGAACGCAGGATAAACACAGTTCCCGCTTCTCATCTCGCGCAATTCATGGTAGCTCACCTTTAAAGCGTCTACCTGGCCGAGTTAGGAGACGAATCGTTAGGTTGCTGAACCCACAGGCATTATTATTGCAACCGGATCCAACGACCATTAAACAAGGGGGCAACGACGTGTTGTGCGCTCCCGAACTGTTCACCGTGGATCACGTCCGCTTAGTGAAACAACGATCGACGGTTCTCATTTGCAGCTCGGATTATGGGCTCTGATTAATTGGTTTGGTGACTCCGATCGATCAAAAATTTACTCACAATTAAAATTGATAGAGGATTGTTTCGCGATAAGCGTCGATCAAAAATTTCATCATAAATCGGCGACACTATTAACTCGTTGTGTTGCCAATGAATTTCGTTATCGTGTATTTAATATTGTGATATTACATCGTAATACACATTTAAGAACGTTCACTTTTTCTTCAAATAATATTTTGTAAATAATATTTTGTTATTTTGTATTTTATATTTTTGTTAATATATTTAATCTAATTTAATTATATTCTTTTCGTAAACTTACCTAATAATGGTTTTGTAAATTCTCGAAAAGGTTAAATACGTCTCGTTTTTTTTTTGTAAAATCACACAGTTTTATATTTTTTGAGATATCAATATTATTGTAATTTACTATACCAAAGGGCAATTTATTATTAATTTTTAATGTGGCGTTATGGCTCATATTCAGATTATTCTTACAATATTCTCATCTGTAAAGATTATGTAGAGAAACTTTTTCAAGATCTTTTCCAAGATTTCACAACTGTGATAATGGCTATAGTTGTTTATACAATTCACTGAATACAGAGTCAGTCTCATCTTTTAAATTTTCGTTACGATCCTAAATAAAGAATTTGTTAAAAGCAACTTACTTTTTTCGTAATTCATACTAAACGCAATTTTTTCCAAATTTTCATTTAGTAATCTAATCCATCTAGCTTGGCAGCAAAACTGAAGACGTTTGGTGTATTTATAAAAAAGTTATTCTAAAATTTATGCCATGAATTATTCGACTCGTGTATAAGTCGAAATTGGAAATCTTTCCGTCTCAGGAAATTCTATTAATTTTAAATTAATTTTCAAACTGTGTACATCGTATTTTATGTCACGTTACGTTTATTTTATTTAATTCTCCTCTCCCGAAATTGAGTGTTAGAAGGTTATCTAACCGAGTTATATTTTTCTGTTTCAGGTATGTATGGCGAAAAAACATTTTCTTAGACTACTACGATCGGTAAGTTCATTTCTTAGCGATACGGATAGTTAATCTAACGAGTCTGCCCATTGCGATACTTTCAACGAAAATAGTACTTAAAGCGTGAGAAACACTCGAGCGAAATCAAATTGAATGGAACTTCAGCGTTTCCCATCGTTCCGAGAACATTTTATTCCCTTTCCTGTTTTGCGTTCCACCACTTCTGGCTCTCTTTCATTCGCGCCGTCGAATTGGAATACACTTGCTTTGCTCTCGCCGCGAGAAATTTCGATCTCCCGACGCCCTTGTCTTGGAAGTTAATTTTCTGTGTAACGGACTACTTCGTTGGTATTTATCAGTCTAATGAAACGCATTCCCTTCCCGGTTTCGCTATGTGTGGTCTCATTTCGCTTGTAGAATGCGCAGTTGTGTTGTGAACGAATTGAAAGCCAAAATCAAATTCCAAAAATCGTCATCCTATTCACTCCAGGTTAAAAGTCATCTAGTTTTACCGCAAAATCTATTTCTCTGTGGCTTTGTCACAGTTTAATAAACGATTTATTTACGATTACGAGATATAGGCATTGAACGATGTTTGAATTTTTTGTTTACGATTGATCTAAATTGGGTTTCTCGCAATTTTTAATTGTTTACTGCTCATTACAACCCTAATCAATTTTGATGAAAATTTGAGCATGTAACTTACTTAGCTTTACAAAAGACACATTTTAAATTTTCATTACAGTCACAGATAAAAAAATTAAAAATTCTGATCTTTACTCTTTTCTTCGCAATTTCGGCCAATAGTAATTTTCAATTAATTTTTTGTGTGCGTTACCTGGTGAACTAATCCTTCTAACAACTCAGAAAAACTCAAGTCGTTTGGTATAATTTTTAAAAAGTTATTAGTTTTTAAATGGGGTCCACTTTATTTTGTCTCCAACTTTTGTATGCGGGAAGTAGTATTGGCTGGTAATGATCAGACACGTCAGGCGATTCCTGCATACGAACCCCTGAGTTGACAGGTGGCATGAATCCAAAATTCGAAAAAAGTTGTTTGCTATTGAAATAGCCAGCCTTATGAATGCTTATTTATCAATTCAACTTACTTATAATTCGTGCTTTTGTTTATAAAAAGTAAAATTCAATTTTACATCGTACATGAAATGATCGTAAAAATTTCTGGAATAGGGCTTAAATCCGATGTTTTGGAGTTGTGCGATTTTTATTCCAATTTATACTATAATAAATACTACACTTTCAATTTATTTTCTTACAACAAAGCTACATTCTGCTCCTAATTCTTGGTAATGTTATTGCATAAAAGTTCCGATAGTGCGATATTAAGATAGTGGACTTAATTCACTTGTCAACTAGAGTAAGGGACCCAATTACTGTGCCTATATTAATTATACTTATTTTTAAAACATAATGAATATTAATAAAAAGATATTAAATTTTTTTCATTAAAATCACTTATGTTATGCATCTCTTTCTTAATATTGATTATGCTTTAAAAATAAGTACAATTAATATAGGCACAGTAATTTTTACCCTAAGGGGCTCATATGTAGCACGCGTATTTGCTACATTTTCAAACACGATTTTCTCGGACACAAAGCATCGTATGAAAAAATTTCATTCTATATTTTTTTCTTATTTTTTCATAAGGGATTACCTCGAACCCGTTTATATGTGTAGTTTCTATGAATGGAAATCTTTATTCTGAAATTTTGTGCTGCTTTCTACTTCTATTCTCGTAGACTCTGTTTTACATTTCTTTCTCCTCGTGAAAGCTCTTCCTATTCATAATTTTCCTCTGAAACATCAAAGTGTGTTTACTTATAAACAAATGCTTAAACTGTTTTGTGCTATTATATTCCCTCTGATTATTTCACTGATAAATTTATTCCCGGAATTTAATAAAAGTTCTTCGCTTGCAACTATTAACGTTTCATAACAGTAGTAATCATCTCACTCGGCGGAGTATTAAAATTCATTTAGCTATACGGTTGATCCTTTGCGCTCTGAAACGTCGAGTCCAACTCGTCCCAAGATTACCATGGGAAAATGAGCAACAACGAGCTGCGCATCAAACTAAACTTTGATTTAAACAATTAACGAAACAATTTAAATTGCATATTCTCGTATATTCTATTTAGAAATAATTATTCTCCCAGCAGACAGACTTCACTCAAAATTATTGTACACATTCTACAAACGGTATCGAAACGTTAAACAATACATATAATAAACAGGACTATTACATTATTTAAATCTACAATTCTACTTTTCACTAGTACGCACTGAAATCATAAATATATTATAAACACAGGAGCAAACAATTTTCTGAGGATTTGCATGTCACAATTAACCACATTTAATATTAAAAACTATAAACGAAAATTTTATTCTAGTCCACGCTGAACGTTTATAAATTCCCACATATTTTTACTTTTAATTTGTTCATAGTGATAGTATCTTTGCTTTTGCTTTACTTAAATAATTAAAGTCGAAATGGACTTCGCCGTACTAAGACTTGCGACTTACTGTACACTCTAGTGTTCTGGAGTAGGTATTGTCTGAAAGCTCCGTGGTGTAAGGTATGTACGGTAGTCCGGAGTGTAAGAATTGAACAATGCCATCTTATAGAAATAGCACTCAGGAAATGAAATACTAATTTCAACAGCCACGAGGCTTGAGCGTTCATTCATTGGACAGGTCGCCCTAAATATACGTGAAATAGGGATCTCCGCTCGTCAGTGTCGATACGGTTGAAGGAGATTAACGGAAAGACAGGGAATTAACCGTGCATCGGATTACGTCGCCGTGACGAAAGCCGATTGTTAAATGCGGAAAAGCCGGCGTGTCGTATCACCTTTTAGCAAGATGCGCCGAGGGGTCGATGGTGCTCGAACACCGGGTGAGATATCGCACCTTTGAAAGCCCACCCCTGTCGGTCCCCTTTCGCCGTGGCCCTTCGATTCACCTGTCCCTTGCCCCTTGCCCCTTGCCCCCAAACCACCTGTCCCCTTGGTCTCCTCCTCCTCATCCACCGCCGACACCCCGCACTCCGCATTCCGACCGCAACGTCTGCCGCGCCACTTGATGACAATGCATCCCCCATCCCTCACTCGGCTGTTTTCCACGCCGGAATCCCGGAATGTCGTCGATAAAATATTAAGGGCGCGACGATATGTAGGCCAGCCGCCCCGGCAAGCGTCTTATAAATCGCAGAACCGTCCGGTCGACTCGATGTTAAATCGAATTCTAGCCGCGTGACGCTCTGTCCGCGTGTTTGACGGATCACGGGAAAATTCTGGGGCGCCTCGATGGAATTCTGAATCGAAATGAGCTGCCAACCAGAAAAATTTTAATGAACAGACTGCACCGTGTTGATGAGAATTCGAAAAGAACGAGAGGAGACCATTCTATTGTATTTATCCATCGGACCTATGTACCTCACTCGCTCATTTCCATGCAGACTACAGGCTAGGCAGAAGTGTAATTCGATTATGTGCTTAAAGAAGTAATAAGGAAAAAGGGTTAAACTTCACCTTGGCGAGCCAGAAATTTTTTACTTTTTATTATACAATCCTGTACAGCTTGAAGAGGAAATACCAAAAATCGAAGTTTTATGGCGAGGAATTCACCGGTTCAAAAGTTAAGCTGACTGATTTTCATGCGTTAAGCGCGCAGCTTGTGTCTGCGGACTTTCCCTTCACGCTACATGTGATTCTCTATATTTGAATTACTGTTCGATTACAGCTTTCCTCAGAACAAAGTGTAACCAAAGTGTATCGCTCAACTTTAAACAAGCATTACTTTTGAACCAGTGAATTCCTCGTCTTAAAACTTCGATTTTTGGCATTTTCTTGTCAAAATGTATAGTATTCTATAGTAAAAAGTTGAAAATTTCTGGGTCGTCAAAGTGAAGTTTAGCTGGAAAAAGAGGTTAGGTACATGGTCGTCGAGACAAATCCGCAATTTTTCGGACTGTCTCATAAGTATGCTAAGATAAATATGAACAAAGCAATTGTTGACAAAGTGACTCACTATATATAGCTCACCGGTTAGTGAACAAGTGGGAAAATGTCAGAGCGGCATTACTCTAATTGCTTCGCGCCGGAAAATTTCACAAACACACAGACTAACTTTTACTTAATTTCTATTGTTATGATGTACTATAAACAAAATTTCTGAACGTGTAAGTATTAACAAAATGACACCACATGGCAATTTTTAAAAATGTTTGTTCCGATTTAGCCAGGACAAGAAAGTAAAAAGTTTACCAAAAATATGTTGCAGACAAGGCCTTTAGCTTGCTACTGAAAACTTGATACAAAAAAAATTTTAATTTTTTGAACGTACGCACAGGAAGGATTTTTCAACAAACTTTTAAGATGAGGAGCAAAGTTATATCAGCCTGTTCGTAATATCAACGTCGTGCAAGCGTACGTATATTTTGTAACCATTATTAAAACCTTCATTTGCATTTCGTGTAAATCCTATGAAAATATAAATCATGGAAAGCACTGCAAATTGGTAAAACAGGTATTTGCAGTAATTTATTTTTAGACTTTACCATCGTCTGTTTGTCTGCATTTAAATGAGAATAAGTTTATGCGTTGTTTAATTTCGTCCGCTGGTACATAATTTTCCACACCCGAGCATGAACACGAATCGAATTGCATTTCTCGTAAAAAGAATAGCACTTTGAAAAGAATGTTAACGATATCCTGCGGAGCCGACGAGAGAAAATTAAGCAAAATTTGATTGTATCCGTAATGCAGTATTAAACACTGTAGTCTACATTTTTGCGGATAAAATGCTTCGAAAATAATTGTTGGAAAAGAATGGTATGGACATTTTTTTTTGTGATTTGAATTAAACTTGTGTTAGAAGATCGACTATCAGAATTCCGTTCGTAATTCGTGTTCATCGTGTATCGGTCAGTGAATCACTTGAAACAATTAACCGCGGGAGGACGCTTTAATTGCGAACGTTCATTCAACCGCTGAAATTGCTCGGTTTGCTTCTCTCTGAAATTATTTCGCGGTATAATGGCGACAATAACTTCCATCGGGCGGCGGCGAGGCACAGATAAAACTCCTAACGAACTGTTTTGACGACTGTCTCGGTATTCTGCCGCGGCAGCCTCTCCTGTCAAATGATATCTGCTCTTTCTTTTTTGGCTCGTCGTATCTTCCACGTAGAAATGCTTTCGTGAATTGGTGCAGCGAAGCTGTGCGAATGAAAACAAACAGATATTGTCGTAATAAAAGATGAATCAAAACGTCGCGCCGCCGCGCCGGTAGAGAAAATGTTGCTAAGAAGAAATTTAAAGAAACTCAAACTGGTGTACAACTTATAACTACATAATTATACTGACGATGGCTCGTCGTGAACAATACCTTTTTTTTTTATTTTATTTTTTTTTTTAGTTACTCAGTACAGCAGTAGTGGTTGTGTTACGTACAATGTGGCATTGTACCAATGATTTATTGTTTAAAATTGTATTCATGCAACTGCTATTCTTTTCGTGCTCCTGTACCAGAATTAATAATAAATTACCGAAACGTATTAATTTATAACAACTTTACCAACATGGCGGCAGCCTTAACTATCAAAAATACTTACAATCGCTCGTCTTTAAACACGCCTAACTTTTAAACCAGTGAATTCCTAACATTAAAACTCGGATTTTTGGAATTTTCTCGTGAAAATCTACAGGATTATATTTGAAAAAGTTAAAAATTTCTGGGTTGTCAAGGTGAAGTTTAACCATAGAATTAAATAAGTTGTAGTATTATATTGTAGTACAATTGTAGTATTTTAATTTTATTGGTATAAATTGCTGGTTGTAGAATCATAGACTACAGTGCCACACAGTATTAGAATAAATAAAATAAGAAAACAAAGTGTGTGAGCAGAGGTTATGGAAAAATTTCAGATGAATTTCATTTAAAATTATAAAGTAACTCGCGCGATCATTATATACCAGCCCGACTATCAATTTCACCGAAGAACGGTTACTCTTGCCAGCGCGTTGAAGAAAATGAAAGAAAAATACCGTTCCGGACGGGATCCACAAAAAGCACGATGATCCAGCATTTCATCCGGGCCAATAATGGCTCACGGCATTCGTCCGGTTTGCTCTATCCGCTATTATCTGGCCACGGGTTCTCCCTCACTCCGTCTTCGATTTATCCGTCTAATTTTGCGAATTAATGGCCGCCACTGGCGCCGTCGAAATCGACGAATTACATTGTTTAAGTGGCCTGCTCGGATTGCCCCATCGATTTCCTGATCGCGAATCATTGCGATCTGGCCGATGTCTTGCAACCCTATCTCTCTTCCTACGATTCTGGAAGTCTCTGTACCTATCAATTAGGTTCGCGAAGTCGTTCTCACTCTTTTGCATGAATTCGTTCATTCGTCGCGTCCGTCGTCGCATTGTCGCATACATTCCGCGTAGTAAGAATTTCTGATTGCGCAGATTCCTATCAAATTTTTTGAAAAACTATTTTTATCCGGTCCACAAAATTATGAATTTATTATTAAGACGATCTTATTCACGACCGGAAAATTGACATATACGTACAGGGCGATCGGTAACTGGCGGTACAACCGAAAAGGGTACAGGGTTTTACAAGGTTTTTTTTTCATAAAAAATAGGTCGAAAATTTAGAATAAAATGTTTTCATATGAGGCTTTGTTTTCAAGAAAATTTTAACTTTCAAACTTGATTTCCTTGGAAGCAAAGCCTCAAAAAATGTTATTCTACATTTTTTACTTATTTTCTTTTATGTAGTCTCCCTCTTCTCGATTATTTTTACCAAACTTTTTCGAGTATGTACATTCCTTAAGAAAACAAAAGATTTTCTAACTTTTTCCAGTTTCATTTGACACAGGAGACATTGAAATTTTAGATCATTCAAAAGTCATAATAAATTGTGTCGTTACATTTATTTTATAAAATATAAATATATACTATTTCAAAAGACATGGATGACCTCCAAATAACCTTGAAAGTAATAAAGAAGAACAATGCTTGTACGATGAAACAAATAAAATCCCATTAATCAGTACAGAACTTGCTGTACACAGAAAGGGATAAACAAAATAGAAAGTAAAACGTAACGAGCAAACAAAGGGAGGAAGCAATATTTGTAGATTAAATAATGAGTAAATAATTTATAGAGTAAGTATTACGATAAGCTGAGAATGAAATTTTTTAAAATTATTTCCCTTTACGTCACTGAAATTGTTGAAAGCATTTTCTTTCACGATTCTGTATATCTTTCCATGTCATTTATCATAAAAATGACGTCAATATCTGGCATTGAATTAGTACCATTTGAGAATAACTGATGTATCTCATACTCTTTTATGGAAAGTAAATAGCATATAAAGTTCATACGAATTAAAAATAACCGATAGCTTGCTGAAAATCTTTCACAGTTTTGATATGCTTTTTTTTATTTGTAGTGCAAGTCAAGTAACACTATCTTCGCGATAATTATCGAACTCTGAATAATCCGTCCAAGTGATCATTCTAGCTGCGAGTATCCGCTCTCAATCACGGCCTGAATCCTCTAACCCCTCGAGCATCGGAATCGACACAAAGGGGCCGACGATCGAACTATTTCACGCAACATCATCATTTCCAACCGGTCGTCAACGAGAAATCGAGTCGCAATCAATGGTACGTCGAATAGCGCACCTTTCTGCGAAATTCCAGAAATGAAAGGGCCGTGCAAAATCAGTCCTCGGTCTTCGTGTCGTTCAGCGTTCTATCGCCTTCTGGGTTCACAATTCACAGTTTCATTGGAACACTATTGTGGGATTCACTGGTCCATAATGATTGTAGTACGCCTTCCGCAAAATAAAAGTAAAAATTTCAAAGAAAGGATAAATAATATTGATAGCAAAAAATAAAATATGAGAATAACAGGAAAAGTTAAAGGATACTAATTCAGAAAGAAAATGAGATAGAAGAGGGTACATTTTTATTTTTTTTGGGTAAGAATTTTTGGGAATGAGATTGCCTGTCAACTCTTTATGAGATAAAAGTCGCCTATCCTAATAGCTATCACTTGTATAAGTCTAGAATGATTAGAGTGGAATGAACTTCTATTATAATTAATAATTAATAATTGTTAATGATTCATCTATGTTTAGTGCGGATCTTTATGCAAAATGAAAATTGTTTACATCAACTGCAGCATATAACAGTTGAATACAAATTCAGCTGCGACTAATTCACTGATGCTCTTACATTTTTTTAATCTGTCTACTGCTCAAAATTACATCTACTCATTTTTGTCATGAATAAAGCCCGCAGTCTATTAATGACTATTAATTTATACGTAGACTGTAGATTCTACACATTTGCTAAAACGAGAAATATGAAATAACATTATACTTCAAAGGCATTCAAGTATACTGTCCTTTTATTTTAAACTTTTTAAAATGCTCGGGAAAAAATCAAACTTCCATATAATTTCCATCTTTCAAAAATATGTCAGATAGTTGTGGCTCATACCTAGACTGCGTATCTTTATGCATTTATGGCTTCTGGAAATTTTCCAAAAATTCTAGAATGTAAAAATCCACAGAATTCAGTACAATTTTTATTTATTTCAGAACTACAAAAGTACTTAAATAAAAAGTACTTATAAAAGTACTACTATTACCACTGAAAATAAGATTCAACATGATTCCACTTTAAAAATTAAAAATTGCATAATCATCCGCAGTCTACTCATAACAATTCCATATTTACAGCAACAATATATTGGCTATAATTGAAGAGTAAACGAAGAATTACTTTAGAATTTACGTTCTATCAACAATTATTACTCTGAATAGTGGTGTGGCCATATACGTCTACTCTCAGGATGACACATAGCATGAAAGTGCACTTTGAGCTTTTCAGTCCCTGATGTATGTATATACTTTCATTGGATCCATTCTTTATGTACTTTACGCTACCGCAAATATTATAGTATCTCTTTTGAGAATCCAAATGCAAATATAGATTTTTAATCATTTATTTGTGCGGATGTTAAAATTATAAGAAGTAACTGTTACAAACACTGTTAATACTTTTTTATAATTAATGTCGAGCTGCATCCATCGATGTATTATAAAATACCCCTCAGTCCATTAAAAAAAAAACAAAGTTGACCTTCATATGACCTTCTCGCGTCCACTCACGAAAAAACCAACAACGCCCCACACGATACTATTGAAATTTCCTCTGAAATATTATTGTTAATAACATTGAGAAGATGTGAAAATCGGGCGAGACACCCTGTATAAGAATCGTCCAACCAAAGACACCGTCGAGTGAAAAAGAAACGACGTGAATACTCATACGCCGACGATACTTTATTGAAAATACAGAATTTTAATTGGGATCTCCTGAGCGGGCCTCTCGAGGCTCGCGATCTCTAACCGGCATGAGGTTAATGAACCACTCGTCGTTTAAGTAGTTGCTCTATGCGGAACATGTTGCGCCCGCTGCTATCCGCGTAATAATTATAATGATTTTCCACGGTAACGTTTCTTCCCCCGGCTGAATCGCCGCGTAACCCATCGCGGTTTCGGAATCGCGGTCGAGCTTTCCCGCGCGGAATTGTTCGTTCTCGTCGCGCGGACCTCCCGCGGGAGGATCTTTTCCGCGGAGGTGTTCGAGCTTCGAATTAATTTGGTTACAATGGTCGAAAGGAGTTACGGAATTCTAATTGGCCTGCGTCCGCGAATTCCCGGCGCATTACGAGCCCCGTAATCTTTGCCGGGACCGTGGCAAAACCCCCTCGTAATTTCAGGATTATACGTCGCAAACACCGTTACGTTGAATATCATCCCCTAATGCGATCTCGCGGGAACATGCTACCGTTCCTGCATCGCGCGCGCAGACGATTCAGTTTGCCGGGTTACAATATTGCTTCGTAATACGTAACCACCGAGTACTTAATACCGTCGGTGAGATTGCTTTGATCGAATACCTTGACTCGCACAAGTGGCGGTGTTCGAGCCGCGAGTTTCCGATCGATTTTACTATTTGAACGTCGCTTTCTTTTTTATCAATTTCGGAATTCAGATTTACACACAGCGGATCCGAAGTGTTTGAACACTAAATTTCCGATTATCGGGAATTTGTCGATATTCAGTGATAAATTCGTTAAAAAAAATGGCACAATCATAAATCTGGATTCGTTTTGAAACCTCCACTTTCGCAGCGCACAGTTTACTTTTTTCCTAGGACAATGCTGCAAATTGAATCGTCTGTGAAACCATCAAACAATTTTTTTTTTTCATATAAAACTTGATTTACGATTTTCTTTTTTTTTGGCTGTTTTATAGATCAAAATTGTGGAACAACTCACATTAATAAATTTCACATTAATATTTTAAATGCTCGTTGTAAAGGGGAAGCTCCATGGAAAAAATTTGTCAATGTTTCTACAGACGTTTCTTAGATATACAAAATTTCTTTAAAAAAATATTATCTTGTTGGAATAATGCTCGTTGTAAAGGGTAAGCTCCGTGAAAAAAATTGTCAATGTTTCTACAGGCGTTTCTTAGATATAAAAATTATTCCAGAGTTCCAATTATTTCAGAGATTATTGAAGTATCTGAATTAATTATTAAATGGAGTTATAGCAATTGTAGCTTGATTATTGAAATTTAAATTTGTTGTTGAAATTGTTCTTGCTTAGAATTGTTCACAACCTCTCTACAGGAGCAATTTCATTTGAAATTCAAGTAATTAAAAAACGATTATTCGATTGTTCAAATAAGCTAGCAGAGTATTATTTGAAATGACGTTTAATAAGATAATATTTTACGATTATTTTTCGAATAATTTATTTCGATAATGTCCAGGCCAGATATGTATACGCGAATATACATATAAATGAAAAGCTTATAATTAAGCTTTTTCCATAGGTTATAATTTGAAAGTGACTATTTTACATTACTTTATAAAAATAACAATTTCATTCAGTCCATCCAAATTTTTTGCCATTTCTTTCATAATGTATACCCAAAAAATGAACTTGTAAAATAATTCTTCATGGACGCATCGTTACAGTCTCGATATTCGTAAATTAAAAATTCTAGAACCTGCCATTTTCACGAGTCCCGTAAACCTAGTGTCAAAAGTGTACTCGATCACTTTCTTCGGCAGAATTAAATATTTTTCGAAGCTCGTGTCGAGTTTCGAAAAAGTCCTCTCGCCTTGCACGCACTGAAAACGCAAAGGCAAGTTTCGTGAACAAAATTTAATCAAAGCGAAACACACATTGTGTCACTGGGATCCCATTAAACATCGTTCGACGCCGGTGCTCCGGCTAAGCATCCACCCGGTGAGCGATAAATTTCCATTTCATCGCCCTCCTACGTGCGAGCGGCGCGCGTGTAGATCAATCGTCGCGTCCCTTCCGCCCGTCAGTAGAACCGGCCAATTTCCCTTTCTCGGTTCCCCTCGTTTTTCCTATAGCCGTAGAACAATCCTCTCCCCCACTGAAATTAATTTACCCGCATTTTATAATGCAATCGCAGCTCGGTCGAACGGCCGGTGATTTACAGTGCCGATATTTTAGGACGCGAACGTATTGCGGCGCGACGCCTGCGGAATCACCGGACCGAAATTTCGTTGTCACCGTGGTAGTCAGAAGGACACGGGAAAATCAGAAAACTGACGGCAGCTTTTTTTATCTTTTTCTAATTAACACCAGAAACACCGGGATGCGTCGAACAGATGTGTTTATTTCTTCTCCTTTTCCAATTACCTGCTGACATCGTGAAAACTTTTTTCTGGACGTTGATAACGTCTGCAACACGCCGTACTTCTGTCACGTGTACAGTTATTCAACTAGCGTACAATAAATTTTTGTACGATTCAGTGTTTAAGAAACAGTGAGTAGAATGGTCCAGGTTTTCCCTGGCAAACGACAGTGTTTATTCTTTACACAAAAATAAAAAATAGATTAGGTATATACAGAGTTAAAGTAAGAAAAAAGTTCCTATAAACCCGATACAGTGAATTCTTTATATATGTCGCCGAAGCGTGGCCGATAAATGTCGTGGAATTATTCCCACTATCGCGGGGTATACCCGCGTAACGTAATACGGGCCAGGTATGTCGGTGTGAGACCAGGAGACCACTACTAATTCAATAAGAAAACTTCTTTATTTTTCAGTATTTTTTATGAGACTACACTAATTTTTCGTTAACGTAATTGTAATGGGAAGTAACTGTCATCGTTCATTATAAGTAATTATCATCGAAATTATATCATATCATTTTCATTAGAAAAATGCCACGAATATGTTGGTGGATGTCCTACAAAAAAGTAATGAAAAATAAAGAAGTTTTGTTATTGGATTAATAGTAGTCTCCTGACATATATCGAGAATTCACTGTATCACTTTGTTTCCGAATTATAAAAAATTTGACTTAGTTCCATTTAAAAAAATTAACCTGACCTGAAACTCCCCCCACCACTCCCCCCCACCAAATAATATTTACACCGTATAATGTACCACTTTATATCATACAACTTTTGCATGAGAATTTTTGAAATACAGTAAATTCTCGATATATGTCAACAACACGGGTCTTGCCAGCGTCTTTTATCGTCCAAGAGGCCTCTCGAGCTTCGCAGCCTCTTACGGAGTATACCTCGCGGTAGTGGGGATAATTCCGCGACATTTATCATCCAGGGCTTGGCGACATATATAGAGAAATCAGCGTAGTTTCAATTCCTCGCGTGGTATTCCACCATGCTCATTTAAACACACCACTCTGTGTATCACGAACAAAAGATTGAATCGCATTAAAATATTTTCGGGGTCATTAATTTACTGAATTACCAACTAAATTAAAAATAACCAAATTCGTATTACATTTGTATTAATTATTTGAAATTAAGAAGGGCCATATGGCGGCAGAGATTTTTCGAAACAGGATCTCCAGTAGTTTTCAGGACGGAAAAGTTTCCGGTAGAACAGTAATTCCACAAGTACCGTAATAAATAGCCTCGCGGGGAATTCGCGCCCAACTAGGCACGAGTCCGCGTAATTTGCTGGCTAGTGGATTTTCCGTTCCGACATTTTCGGTGGGGTATTCTTTCTGATTAGCGTGGACAGCGGCGTCGGTCCACGGTGCGTAGTTCTCGTGGAACGCGTCGTTGCTCCGCCCGAAAATATAATATTACCAATTTCCGGACATTCAGAGCGACCATTGTACAGCCAGAAAATATCGAATCAGGAATAATGATCCCCTTTCGTTGTTCGCGTTCCGGTGTTGCGGTATTCACGTCACAGTGCGCACTTTGAAACGTCCGAAATTGTCCGGTAACTACCGATTTTTTTAATCATCTCGCCGGTAAATGCACCTACGCCGATAAAAAGCCAAGCGTGAGCTGAAACGAACATGTTTGATCACCACTGGCCTTAAAACTGGAAAATTAATGAGACCCATTGACAATTAAATTGGGCTGGAGAACGTGAGCGAGACGTTTTCTCGAAAAATTTTTTTAATTATTTTAATTGGTTCACTAGTTTTGGAGTCACTCTAACTTCTTACAATGATAACGTCACAACCCTAATACAAATTTTCAACAATTATTTGCGAGAAAATATAACTCAAAATATATTTCTAAATATAATTATAATAGTAAGCCATTTTTCTTAATGATATCGCATAGTTTGCGGTTAACGAAATCGTATACCTCTGTGCCTATACTAATTAACACAGGTTCCCCGGAAAATGGTTTCCGGTCTTCTGCTAATGACTCTCCTTCAGATAAGCAACTCAATTTTAGACGGGACACCTGCCTAAGTATGAAATTAAACACTATACAGTTATATCGTTGAAATTCCGTCGAGGAATATTCAGCCAGTGAATTGATTGATTAAATCATAGCTATCGCAGCCGTAATTAATACACTCCGATCGAGCAATAATAAGTCCCATTAATGAGCGCGATAAAGCTGAAGCTGCAATTTTTCTCCGTCCTGTCAGGCTACCTCGAGAGCCAGCTGACAAATTATCTGGACTATTAATTAAGAAAATTACCTTGTCACGGAAAATAATAATCTTGTCGGTGCGGTTTCATGTACTTCCCGGCTCTCGACGATCGGACACGTTTTGAATAAAATATTCACTTAAGAGTGCACGGAGCATTAATGGAGAAAAAATATTATGTCGCCTATCACTTAGCAAAGAAAATGATTAGAGAAACAGTCATTAAATATGAAATAATGATTTTGTCTAAATAGTTTATTCAATACTCGCATCATTAAAAAATTATCCGGACAATCATCGGTCTCTTTAGACGAAAAATACATTTTTTAGGGTGACTGACGTGTTTGTATTATATTGTCTATATTCATTAGCCCCTGAAAATGCAATTTCCATGTAATTTCCGTACATTTGCTGAATTTACGAAAATTTTTGGAAATGTGACAGTGTAAATGCTGTGAGATGTGAAATTGGGTTACAAAATAACAGGAAATATTGTATACGTTATCGCGTATGCTTCATACATCAACGCCGCATACAATTCAGTGTTTTCGGGATTGTCGTAACTGATGATTCGAAAATGTTTACTTACTGATTTCGAATTACTATGATGTGACCAAACATTGCCAGTTAAAGTTAGTCTAAAGCAAAACGCAGACAAAATTCAAATACAAATAAAATCCACGCAAAAGAGCTTAAAAAACTAGCTAGCTTTAAAGCTTCAAAAGCTTCAAACATAAGTAAAAGTCACACAAAATCGAAAATTTGGTTTCCATTTGGTCCGGGACAATATTTACTGGACACTTTTAAAAGTCGCATAACTTTTTTAAGCTCTCATCTTTAAGCGTTTGTAGCTCATTGCAACATTGACCCATTTTGATGAAATTTTCAGTATGCATTTAAGTTACCGAAATCTACAAAACGGATTTTTAAATGATCGTTATAGGTTCAGAAAAAAGTTGTGAAAACATCACTTTTTAATCATTCCTACCAATTGCAATCAAAACAAATTGTTGTTTACTCATTCTCTATCAAACTAGTGGTTCTAACATCTCAAAAGAATTCAAGTCGTTTGGACCAATTTTAAAAAAGTTATTTTAAAAGTGTCTACTTAATATTGTCCCCGACTGATATCGATATCGAGTCAGCCTCTTGATGAAGATACTGAACAGAGTCTAATAAATATATATGTTATTAATTTCTTTTAAAACGAAATAAAATTCTATTTCTTTGTAGTTGATATACAATCCTCGGGAGAAAACATAGGGATAAAATAAATATAAACTATCTTTTCTTCCATGAAATTCTGAACGATAAAGAATTTCTAATCATTATAATCACAAAATAAATAGTACTGCAAGGGGTTAAATTTGATGAAACGTTGTATCGTAACATTTTCCGAAAATCTATATTTATTGCAGACGCGTAAACATCCATTATCTAATTATCTGAATGAACTTATACTTTTTAGTGTTTCTCAGGTGCATATTTGTCAAGCAGGAGTGCGTTCGTAAGCAATTTGAAATTCGTTTTTGTTCGGTCGGATACGATTGCTCGTCGATTATACCGTGCAGTTTCCAGTTACAAACAAATATTGGATCACAGTTACTCGGAATACCGGGCCGAAGAACATTGGCAGCGCAAGTGATCCTGGTTACCTTTTCCAACGAGTTGATTCGCTGGCTGGCTGGCTGGGCATTTCTGCACTCTGGAAACAGTTAACTGTAATAAGCATCCTCCGCGGACAGGCTCGGGTATAATTGAATTACAACGTCGTTAAAACATTACGCAATATTGATTATTCAAGCAGCATGCGCTCACAATCAGAAATTGGATATCCGTCATTACGAAAAGTTCCTGGTGGGAGGAAAAACTGATACACGGTTGGATCAGCTCGAATACCGCTAGGGTAAACTGTCGAGCACTTCTCGGCAACCGCGATCCTCTATCGAACACGTTTCGGCTAACTTCTTTGTCGCCGGGATCGATGTCGATGCGGTATGTTTCCTCGTCCAAACGTTCTATAGTCGTCTCTCCGTAACTGTCGCATCCAGCGACAGTTCCAGTAGAGCTGATACACTCTTTGTAGCGTGCCGAACGTAGAGAGGGACAGAGGTACGACGCTTCGACTCTCTGCCTCTTTTTATTTCCCGTTCGTCGTCCTCTTTCACGCTCGAAACTTTAATCGCTTATTACGAGAGAAATGATCGTAATTATATCGCGTTTGATTATTATTTTTATTAGAGGAACGAGACGAATACGACAGTACAAGTTCGATTCGTGAAGAAGTAAAGATATGAATATTTAATTTTTTATTTGAAGGTCTGAGCTCGCGCCAGTCTTTAACACTAAACCTACCAAGCACGAAACATATGTACACGAAACACTGTATTTCGTTTGAGAATCATTCTAATCAGTTGAAAAAAATGCAACAGTAACTTTATATTCTATAAATGTCGTTTCTATTTTACATGCTACCTTCTCATTTTTATTAAAAATGCATAAAATTCGCAAACTAGTGGTCTAATCAAGATTGAGTTATTTTAAGTCATTGATACGTTGTGTATGTAATTTTCTATAAATATATTTAATATAGCCATCGAGCCATCGTCTTATGTCGAAAGAAAACTGTACACTTCACACAAATCATATAAAAGTGAAACGTCTTACGAAAGGGAGAAGATTGAATTTATTTAAACTTTGAACGATTCTCATTATAATACGTGCTTAAATAAAGAAGTCAGTTCAGTACTTTCGTGTGAAAACGTTTTTATAATTTCAATAATTGTGAAATAGAAAATCGGTCATTTCGACCGTGGTAGGTTTAGTGGTAATCGCTTATTACACGAGTAATTATGATCGTAATTATATCGTGTTTGGTGTCGTTTTAATTAGGGAAACGAGGCGAATATAAAAAATTAGGAAATATTGAATAAATTACTTTGTAGAATTTGGAATGGCAAGTATATTTCTTCGTTCCATACTATATTCCAAGGACGATGAAAACGCGAAATGTATTTCAAATATTTAACCACGTCGAATTTTAAAATATCTCTGAGCGTCAATATGTTCTCATTAAAGTCGTCAAATTACAAATTTTCCGCTATTGAATAATCGATTTTAGAGATCGAGGCGAGGGTAAAGAATTTGATTAATTTATAAGTAAAAGTGGAACTTTATCCGACTTATGATTTTAATCTTCGTCTATTTTACATGATTATCTTCAATTTATTCTTAAGGATGACAGCTTGTCCTTAACGCAGAGTGTCCTTCCCTATTCAATAAAGGCACTTGCAACTAATAATATATAATTGTACTAATATCACCATGTCTTATCCAGCAATTGGAGATGGTATTGTAGTAAAACTGGAAGAAAGCAATTTCGTTTTTAACACAAATGTCACTATACAGTGTTTACTCTATATATGTCGCAAATGCCTAGCCGATAAATGTCACAGAACTATCCCCACTGCTGCGGAGTGTAACTTGTAGGAGTCATGAACCATCCAGAGCTTCGCTGTCCTTTTCTGCGTACGGGGTGTGTCAAAGAATAGTATGTCCTTGCCGATATATGTCGCTGGCTAGACCCGTGTTTTGGACATATATCGAATAAACACGGTATACGGTAAAAAAGAATAGTAAATAGTGTGTGTTGTACTGTGTCTGACAATCACAGATGTGCTGGATGTGTACAGAACATTAACGTTTCAATTCCCAGACGAAGAGATGTTTCGTTCTAGAAAATGGCTCGGAGGACAGCGTCCTAGGTTGGTTAATTTACTGTCACAGTCAGGGAAGACAGTATTTGTGACACGCAGGAAAAACACTCTCGAGAAACTTGAAATCGATTTTTAAGCGCGGGCTGCACGCAACGATATATCATCTCGCGTAGGTTGCGACTGAGATAGGTGGCCGGAGGATCGTGATTTATTTCGCTCCTCCAGCAGGACACTCGAGCGAATTTCCTCCTTGTTCCGACGGCGAAGGGAAAACCCTCTCCATCCTCATTCAGGCCTGTCTCTCCGACAAGGACTCCTTCTTTTCTCCAGGTTTTCGAGGGTGTATCGTTACGTCGGGAATTGTTCGGGGAATCCTTTGTTGACCGTTTGCTCTTCCTTAAATCTCGGGACTTGCAGACCTCCTTCCTCCTTCCTCCTTATTTCATCGATCCTGTTCGACCTATCGACGCCCGTTCGTCCACTATCTTTAATTGTACCTTCCTGATCGACTCCTGCTTTCTATCGTTTCTCCCGTTATTTTATCAACTACAACAAACAATTACTCAGCGGTCGGTGCACTTTCGATTGCTGCCTTGTTTCCTGATGGGCAACCTGTGTTTCCACAAACCCACGGTTGTGTTGGTTTTGTTCAATAAGTCTGTTCACATCGATACGCATCCCGAAAACAGTTATCTCTAAATGTTGCGAGTTCTGTTCATACTCTTGAACTCCATTGTTCATACGTGTTAAATTAGGTGTGGTATAGCTGCGCTTTCGCTTTAGTCTTGATCGCTTAAAGTGTAAAGTTCATTCTCGTCGCTTAACTCCTTTTCATTAGGTCGTTGCATATGCAATGTCCGATTCGTAACGGTAATTTTAAACGGAACATAATTTTCTCTGAATAAAACTTCAAATTTTTTTAAATGGAAGCACCCTTTTTTAAACACCCACGTTGATAGTATATAATCGTACAAGGTCGTTCGAGGTCACAGACAGAGGAACCGTATAAAATTTGAAAGTTTTTGAAATTGTTGGGATTCTTAACACTAGGTTTACGGGACTCGTCAAAATGACGAGTTCTAATATTTTAAAAATAAAATCATTAAGATTTTAAGGATGCATACATCAGAAATTATTTAGCAAAATCTATTTCTTTGGGTTTATATTATTTTAAAAACACTGCGAGAAACGTGGATAGCGCGTTCTTGTTATTTTTTCTTTCTTTTTAAATGCAAAATAGTCTCCGTATGGTAGATCACCAAGGAAACACAGCGTCGAACTCTAAGTAGTAAACAGCAAGTTATAGAGTCCGTAATCCCGTAAATGAAAATGCAAAAGCGGTGAAAGTAAGGAACAACCGGAGAGAAAGTTTCTAGCCCGCCTTCCAATCAGCGTTCTTTGATCGCGAGCGATCAGAGGGAACCGGAAGCGGAAAGGTCGGGAGGCCAGGGTCGCCGCTATTCAGGAAACAGAAACGAGGAATGATCGAGTTTCCGCAAAATCCGGCATAAAAATTTTATTTATCATTTCCCGGTGCTCTTTCTTTTTCAATCCCGTCCGAGCCCGGAGGCTGAACGATCCCGTTTTCCTCGTTCGATCGTTGAATAAGGAACTGTCTTTTCGGAAACCCGATATCGAGTTTCTTCCCGATAGAAGCCGGGTGTCGAAAGCTGTGCTGAATCATGCACGGCCGGAAGCGCAAAAGGAAGGGAACGACGCCGACAATATCAGGGAAACGGGAACGCCGGGAGGAAATAAAACTGTTCCAAGTTGGTTCCAGGCGGTGGCGAACGGTCAACATAAGGTTATACGAGGAACCTGCGGGAAACGATACACTCGGGAAGTCCCCGGAGCTGTTCGATGGCTCCTCGATCCCGCTGAGTCTGTGCCTAATTGCGAGAAGCGAATCGAGGAGACCGACGATTCTTTTACGGTGCATTTTCGACGCGTTCCACGCTCGAAAACGGACGAGCGAAAGACCGTATAACGATTCAGAGATAGGCTGAAAGGGCCCCGGATTTGGATCGCGCGTAAAACAAGAGCACGCCGGCTACGAAAGAAGGGGCTTTGCTTGCCCGCGTAAAATGAGAACACCACGAACGTCGAATGAAGTTCGACGACCAGCGGCCGAGAAAAGACCAAAACGACGCGACGGTTGCGAGCCGAGAGACATCGAATTTTCGTTTTTATAGGTCCGAGCTTCTGCTCCGCTTAGTGTACCCGGTGGTGCCTTAAACGCGGAAAAAGAAACCGCGAACAATGCTGGCGGTGGAGGAGTGACAGAGTACTTGTTTGGGTTTTTGTGATAGTTGGAGGAACAATGTTGTTTATTGCCGTTTCTAAGACGTTGGAAAGAGAGTACATTTACGGACAGGGTCATTTGATTGATATGTCGAAAAGTTTTGTTAAACCACGCTTTTTAAACAATGCTCGAATCCCCTCTAATGCATGCTCTGATAAATTGAAATGTTTCAAATGTTTAGTAGTTTGTGATAAATATAGGAATATGGCAATATACTCAATAATACCCAACAAAAGGTATAATCGAATATGGCGTGCCCTTTAGTCGAATTATATGGGTCATTTGAGAGGGCATCAAGGAAAAACATCCTGTACAAAATTTCAACCCCATATCTCGATCGGGAGGGTAGTTATGGGGTAAAATCGAAAAATCAGTTTTTGGCCTATTTTCTCTAGTTAATGATGTTTAAAAATTCTGAGAAAAATCTGAGGCAT
>CM052117.1:2501176-2526688 GCA_028454245.1 Halictus quadricinctus | reverse complement strand
CCCCCACGGCAGTCAACGTGTTAAATACAATGAATTGGAGTTAAGCGGAGTATTTTTCAAAATTTAATGTATTATTTGTTAACGATATACTTATTTCTTCTAAAAATAATGAGAAGAATTGAATTTAATTTATTTGATTCACATTTTTTGGCCTGGTTCCATGCATCCATTCCAATAAAAATTCTTAAAAGTCATTTGTTACGCGGAAAAGATCCCCTTTAATAAGAAGCAGCATGATCGAGGCTTCCGGAACTTGATCCATGCGTCGGAGCGTGAAGCAGGAACGGTTCAATTCTATTTGAAGTCTCAATCAGGGTTGCTTCTTCTGAAGCCTCCTACCCGGCAGTCTCCGCGGCGGGGGTTGGTTGGAAGTTCGAAGGCGGATCAAACCGTACGTAGTTTATCCAGACTGGGTCGCATGAATTCATCATTCGAGAATCGTTTGCGAGGCATCCTGCGCGAACAGAGGCCGGTTACGGGTACATAACCGGTCGACCTGTCTGATGTTCGGCAAACGCGGACCCCGGGACTCTCGTCAAAGGCTGATTGAATTCCGAACTTCCGTTCGTTGCCGGCATACTTCCGTGTTTAGCGTGCGTTTGTGCATCGCCGCGGTCGCGCCACGATCCCGCCGGCCTTTCCGTAAAGTAGAAAACAGAGATTCCAGCGGCCCGGTTGAGTCATAGAATTATTTCGGGAATTTCCACGGCGGCGGAGGTGGCTTCATGTTAAAATTCGACCCGGTATTTTTGAGCCCACCGCCACCGGTCCCCGTTCCCCCTTCATCCATCATATCCTACCGCGGTCGCAACAGACCTCGGCAAGAATTTTATAAAGCCTCTGCTGGTATGAAAGAGTATATTAAAATAGTTCGTTCAGGTTTTTCTGGTATACGCTGACGCGCATACGAATTCTTCGGGCATTGTGCGGATTTTACTGCATGCCACGCGAAAACATGTCTGCAGAGATGTGTCTGAGCAGTGAGGATGGCACGCGCAGGATGTTTCACCGTGCGTATTATCAGTCAATGGTTGCTTTCTTTTTTATTAAGCCTTTTGGAAGCTCGTTTGAGATTTGCTTCAGCTATACAATTAGGTACACGCAATATTTATATTCATTAAAATTTTAAATTACAGTCCTTTGTTTATGCAATTGACAATTTAACCGCGCACTCTGAGAGTTATAACGACATACTGGACTGGCCCATTGTGTTGTTAATTTTTTTGGTTAGAAAATCTTGATAGAAAATTGTATGTGTACGTACAGGGTGATGGAAAAGGTTCGATGCTTGTAGGACTTATAGTTCTCTCAGGAGGAGTATAAAATATTTAATCATCATTGGTAGACAATCCCTGTAAAATCAACTTTTGTTATTTATTACTGTTCCATGTCATAACTGGTTCTCCTCGCAACACGTTGAATGTACACACTTTGTAGATGTGACTGACGATTTATGCTACGACTTGTGTTTACAACTTTGTGTTTACGTGTACCTCTTGTGTTTACAACCTCGTGTTTACGTGTACATCTTGTGTTTATAACCTTGAACTAATACCTTCAACTTCTCTGTGTCGAAAGCGAAATACTATGATCGTTAATCTGCGGAGTTTGTACATTTTGAGGAAAAATTAGTAGGAGAATTTTGAAACAGTGCAAAGATTAGAAGAATTAGGGGAGATCAATATATAATTTTCAACTGCATGAAGTTATTAAAAATAGAAGGAAATTTCTACCTAGTTTCTATGGCTTGCAACTGATGGAGATAATTTTTATTTTGCATAAAGATCCACAATCTAATAATAAAAATTATTTTCACAGGCAAACGATTGCGTTTAGGATCTATGTATATTAATTAAACATTTTTTACCCCTTTCGGTGGGAACTATAACACCTATAAGTATCGGACCATTTTATTATCATTCTGTTTACGTGAACATGCAAGTGTGCAAATGTGCTTAGGTTTACAATTAGTTTACTATAATGCAAATCTCCAGACTTGCAAATTATGTTCAAGGGTAGTGATATTTTGATTGATACTTCCATCTGAATGAAAAATAAGAGAAAACATTTATTTGATTTCCATGAAAAATATTGAAAATTAAATAACAGAGAATTTGAAATTACTGTACTAATTGTTTGAAATTCCTCTCGCATAAACGTAATTGAGAAGCACATCTGAACACTATTAACAGATTCGTAAATACCAATTTATAATGTGTATAATAAAACATCCTCTAGCTATCGCTTTTATGACAAACATTGGGAATTCAAAATGCATTTGCATATCTAGTGTGCATGATTTTATGACGTCACATAAATAGATACTGTTTCTCGGCTTATTTCGCTCGTTAAAATTTTTATCCTACAGTTTGAAATGAATCGACAACATAACTCTACTCGCTTATTCGATATCATTTTATAACATATCTAAGAAGAATAATTATTATGGAAAATTATGTTTCAATTATCCTCAGAGCTGAGCAATTGCACAATTCATGTCGACTGTGCTTAGTTAGTATTTGATTATTCTCTTACAGCTTATAATAGTCGCTGAAGGACTTTTTAAAATAGAATAATAATTAATGTATTATAACATGTAACACTTGTGTCGTACATACACGATACTTATTGTTAACGCGTTGACTACCATATCGCCCATACTTAGCTGACAGAAACATTTCTTCAGAAAAGTTATTTAACATTCTAAACTTTTCAGTTTTTATTTTATTTCACGTTAATGTGTTAATAGTCTAACTCCTCATTGACAAAAAAGTTAATACTAAATCAAGAAAACAAGAGAAAATTTGATGAAATTGTTATCTTCGACTTCAAAACTGTCTTAAAAAGTTCTCAGTGGACTACAGCAATTAATTTTGATGGCAATATTTAGCGTGCACGTATAAGTCAAAAATCATTAATTCTTAACACAGTTTAAAATTGGACTTCGCGTTTTGGCCATTTCGAATCGCTGCTGCGCGTCCGGGGGTTGTTTTCACCCTGTAAATATGAAAACGGGCAGGTAAAAGAAAGTACGTGTACGTGTCGAATATTTTTCGATGCTCCACTTCTATGCAAAGGTTTCGTTAGAATCTGCGCGTACGAGCTGGGCGATGTCCCTTGTCGGTTCGTCACGACCGAGGTTCCAAAGACGTAGACGCGGCCATGTACGCGGCCAACCCCCTAGACCAAAGGGGGTTGATTACAATATATGAATATTCAGTGGCAAGTCCGCTCTCTCGGTGTTTCTCGTTTCTTTTTTTAAAGCGGGTGCGGGGTTGCATGGGGAGGGGGATGGGGGGTTGAGGCTATGGATGTCTGGGACCATGGCTTGGCCCGACTACGTAGCCGGCCAGCCGCGTTCGGCCAGCGAACTTTGGAAACCGGCTTAATGAATTCCCGCGGACGTAAACTCTTCGTTAACGCCGGTTTGCGCTAATTAGGACAAATTAAGGGAGACCGAGGCGGAGCTGGCGGAGCAGTCGGTCCGTACCCTCCCTTTGCGCCCGGGCTATTGTTGATTATTTTCGGTCTCGAGTGTTGGCAATTAAGGGGAAAGTAGAAAGGTTTCAGATTTTTTCCTTTTTCTCTTTTTTAGAGGAGCCGATTGGTTCACCGACGATTGTCAAATTAATCGATACGATATCGCCGGGGTCACCGAACTGGAAGTCGAATGGAAATAGTCGAGGTTGTTGCATAGAAGTTTGACTTTTATCGAAAGTGGCGACGGCCACGCAATTTCTGATTTATTCTCTCTTAGATGGGAGACAAATGTGAATTATGCGAGACACAATTTGAAGGAGAAGTGATAGAAGTCTTTCCAGGTAATTCTGCAAAGGAGCAGACAAGAATGGAACATTGTACGCTGTACTTAATGGTCACCTTTCATTCGAGTGCCATCGCGGCCATCTCTGACTTTAATTAATTAAATTTGCCGTTCCTTTAGCGTTCAGTGCGCCTTTGACTTTTTTCCCGAGTACAAGAGAATCATTTCTTCTCACCTTTTCTAAATGTCTCTCAATATTCTTCCATGAAAGTGCGTACAATCGTTCTTATGTGTTAATGAAAATTCCACCGGTGAAACTGTTTGTAGGTAATAAATTATATCACTAGACTGCGGACTGCACTTATGCAGGAAAATGTTCAATAAATGCTAAAATGTAAAATACGACAGAATTGACTACGTCCTTTATTAATTTTGGATCTACAAATTAGATTCCACTTTCTTAAAATTTGTCTACAAACATTGGAACCTCCATAAACAGCCGAAGTCTAATTATCACTAACAAATATAATTTCAAGGAAATACATCATTTTTGGGAGACCCTGTATAACATATATATTAACTAATTTTAATGAAAAGAATTTAATATCCAATATGTTTTAAAAATAAGTGTAATAATTGGTACCCCCCACAGTAATTGGGTCCCATATCCTCATCATTTTTTAACCGCCCAAACTTAAATTAAGATAATCTTGAAATTGGAATTATAGCTCTTTTTTAAGTATCTTTTCTCCCACTTCAGTTGTGATCAGAAATATGATTCAGATAGGGTCACTAACTGTTGTTGAACTAACTTCAACAATCT
Source organism: Halictus quadricinctus (assembly GCA_028454245.1). Taxonomy (NCBI): domain Eukaryota; kingdom Metazoa; phylum Arthropoda; class Insecta; order Hymenoptera; family Halictidae; genus Halictus; species Halictus quadricinctus. Next base: position 2,522,102 of record CM052117.1, on the reverse strand, counting down.
GTTACATTGGACACAATTGAGTGGGTTTCCTCATCTGTCTGGCTGCTGGTTCAAACAAATCAGAGAAATTTCTCCTTTCACTCGACGTATCCGGAAGTTTTATCAGCGAGCAACCATTTTTTCTATTAGTACGTGGTCTCCAGGCGTTCCCACGAGTCACGTTTCCTAATTTCGTAATTAGACCTTTCCACATTAACCGTTTTAATTTTCTCCGGATACACGTCTGCCAACTTCGGATACGAATAATCTAGGCTTTGTGTCTGAATTGGTATGCAAAGTGCTTTCTGTAGCTTAAATTGTTTGAAACCGGCTTATGCATATTAATGCAATTCGGTGTGTTTCCTCAAAGAAAGGCTATTGTCGGATCAATTCCCCTCGTCCCAGGAATTTCAAACTCTCAATTTATTGATCCTCCGTTAAACACTTGACACATTGTTCTATTTTACTCCCACCCCCCTGGCCTCGCCCCCCCCCCTCCCCCAACATAAACATTTCAGGCTCGGTTCATCGGCGTTGTCTAATAATACGCAACACCGAAACTATGCCGCTGGAGTTATCAACAAAATACGCTTCCGCGATGCACATCCTTGTTTATCAAGTTTCACGAGACAATTAAAACTTATGGTTGATTGATTATGTGGTTCCTGACACCTTAAAAATAGTTACCACCATAGACGTGGAAGGTTGTTTAAACTTAATTCTTTTTCACTGTGCCATTAATACATCGCATCGAAATAATTTATGTTCAGTGAATATAAACCCACGTTGACAAATACAATTGTATAACAATAATGTCGTATAATATTATTGTATAGCTTCTATTGTACATATAAACCTCGTATGGTTTAAAGCAATAAATAAATAATAATAATACAGACAGATTATTTTTAAAAATTATTGTTAATTAAATCGTAAAAATCGAGGATCATTTATTTAGAGAATATAACAAATTTGTCTTCCATCTGCTGACAACAAAATGTTCAAATTTGGAAATTAGAACGAGGAATATCATAATTTCGTAATGTTACGTCTGCCATCAGCATTTAGCGATCAATATAATTATACATAGAACAAATTCTGTTTTATTTGCAAGTAAATAAATTCTACCTGAATTGCTACAAACTGGAGTGAAATAGACATTTATTTTCTTAATTAGTTTAATTGGTTGGAAATAGTATAACTAATGGTTTTACTGTCTTGAATAACGCCTGCTCGTTTTTGTCATAAATGCATAAAATCCGCGGTCCATTTGTAAGTACAAGTCCATTTGTAGAAACAAGTTATCTATTTCCATTGAAGCGTAAAACACGATAAAATGTTGAAAGTCTCTGTGTTCATAAGTATAGACACGCCCGCCATTGTAGATTCCTACATTGAGCAATTACACAGAAGCTGTTGTTTCCCTGTCAGCCATTCAGAGTTTCAAACTTGGCGCGTTCCATCTACAATGCGAAAGCTCATATCTCCTTGTTACGTCCCCGCCTGCTTCGAAATTTGATCAGTCGTACACCTTCCCACTGGTTGGATCATTATTTCATTCCTAATTAATTACCATTGTACAGTCGCGATACGCCGACCGGTAATTTGTTAAGATCGTTGACACGGACAGTCTGTCGTATCTAAATTTTACTTACGCAGATTAATTAATGTAGGTCTGTTTTCAGTACAACGCTCGTCGATTTTGCGACGCGGATCAATATTCAGAATCAAAATGGACTGATTGATATTAGAATTCCCGCTACAGTGAATTCTCGATATATGTCAACAACACTGGTCTTGCCAGCGTCTTGTTTCGTCCAGGAGACATACCCGAGCCGTGTTATATGTAGTGGGGATAATTCCGCGACATTTATCATCCAGGTCTTTGCGACATATATAGAGAAATCACTGTATATTCTTTCGTTTACTGAATTTAATCGCACAAAATACCTAGAGCGATTTACATGTCGCGATTTTTTGGGAAATGATTAAATAAATATATTTAGTACAGCATATATTATAATACAAATCGCAAAAAATCCAAATAAATTCAGTCTCGTAATTTTTATATGACAACATGTATCAGTTACTTTTAAGGCTCGGTAGGTTTTCGGAAACTTATGTGAGCGAGCTGGTTTCTCGAAAAATGTTCGATGTATATTTTTTTTTTATCACCCATTCTACACATTGTGGTTCATCTTTTGATGAAATCAACCATTAACATAAAAGTCCAAAACACGTTTTTAGAGATACAGTAAATTCTTGATGTAAGCCCAATCCTCGGGTCCGTGCTGTGACATATATCGTGTAGGACTACTATTTTCTTGTGACCGCGTCTACTAAAACGTTGTAAAATATAACTTATAGTTTTTCTCTGCAATTTCGAACAATTGTAATTTTGGAGAAAATGTTTTTCTTTAATTTTTATCTTTTTAAGTGTTCATATATTAATGGGAGTCATCGTGAGTGGGGAGCAGATAGCAATTAATCAGTGAACCTGTCTTCTTTGTCGCGAATACGGATGAACAAAAGTTCGAATCGCGTATCGTACGATGTTCGAAGTGGAGACTTGGATCTGTTGTAAAATATTCGCCAGATATTGAATAAATGCGAAGGAATGACGGTTGAATTCGCGAGAAGAAATCGAGGATCGTTACCTTTCGTTACTGGGTCAAGTGGAATCCCGAGTAACGAAGGAGTTCTTTGCAATTCGAGTCAAGTGGTAATGGCTCGGTCTTTCTCCCTTCCTCCCGCGGTTCTCTGTATTTTTTTTTTTTTTCGTTCTTCGTTCTCCCTTCTTTTTATGTGGTTTCCTCTGCTTGACGAGGTAAGGCGAAGGGACCGGGTTTCGTCGTACGGCTGTATAAATTCGGGAAAACCAGCGCAACGAGGCACGGTGACTCGAAATCGTCTTGCCGGGAACAAAACTCCGTTTCCTAACCTGCAGAAACGCTAATCTGACGATCTTCTAAAAGAACATTTAAACTTCCGACTTATTATTATATTCGTAGCTGATTCGCTGCAAAGATTTCACACAAACTTTGATAGGTATAAATGCGACTTCTCTGTCAGATCATATGAATCCCCAATTTTAATGAAACTTTACTAGTATAAAATTTACTATGACACAGCAATTTTCATGAAAGTATTTTATACATATTTTTTCACCTAATTGGTACTATACGTTGATAAATTTTTGGGGTAGCAAACCTATTTTTAGGAATACCTCGACAACTACTGTGAGAATTGATGAATGTTTTATTCTCAAATGACTGGTTTGACAGTGTAAGCAAATTTGCAAAAATTCCTTTGTTTGATTAACATTTAGAATAAAAAACGAAGTATTTTTATCCATTTGCATATTTGAATGCAAGATATAGTTGAAATTTTTAAATTTACACGACTAAACAAAATTGTTGTTTACTCTATGTATGTCCCAAATGACTAGACGATAAATGTCGCGGAATTATCCCCACTACCGAGGGGAATACCTCGTGAGGGGCTGTGAAGTTCGAGTGACCTTGGTCGCGGAGGAGTGTAAGGTCGCGTGGATGAAAGAACAGTATCTCCTGGCCGATATATGTCCCTGGCTAGACCCGTGTTTTGGACATATATCGAGTAAACACTGTAATATGCTTTCACATTTGAAGCACAACAGTCTTGAGATTTATTACTACAAGTATAAATATAGTTGTTTCTATTTTAAAATGAATACATAAAAATAATTCTTGAACCTATACAATAAAAAAATTAAAATTAGTATCAAAACAGTTTTCTAAGTTTTTAATGTTATTTTTATATACTGGATGCATTGAAGCATCTATCTTTGATTCTGTACATCTCCAGATAAACAATTCATCGGAAAATATTAGTAAATTAAAAACTGATCATCAGAATTTTACTCCATGTTTTTTCAAATGGCGTGTAAAGTATGTTTATTTGTGTTCTTTGCTGTTTTAATTCTCGAGATTACCTTATTATTATTAACTGTAATTTATCGCCACGTAAAAACAATGGAAAAATATAATAATTGCTACCGTAGCAATATTGCCAAGTTGGGCATTACTGTTGGCACAATTAAAATTTCTACGGGCACTTGGAATTATATTATAACTGAAAGGAGTTTATTATTGGTCTTCAGTTAAGAACACCAAGCTTTTGTAATTACTAGACTGCGGATCTTTATGGATTTACAGCAAATGGCACAGAATGAAATACAACGAAATGGAAATTGTAAGAAAATAGAATGCAGATTTAATTTTCTTCTTTACATAGCATCAATGTTTATCAAAGTACTCAGTTCATATTTAGTTCTCGAGTTTATCGAGTAAATCTTGAAATCCGGAATTTGCATAAAGATCCGCATCCCAGTTATTACATTCAAAATTGAAACGTTAAAGACCTCAAATCATACCTCGACAACGCCACTATTCACTAGCAATGCTTTCACAGAAACATATCGCCATGGTAATTCGTTTCGCAACAAACATACTGCTTTTACCATTAGAATTTAATTAATTAGAACCAAGCCATTCAATTAAAACGACCCATTCGGTAGTCTTGCGTTATTGCATCGCTAGTTTAACCCAGGGGAACAATCATGCCGTACACGCGATAGTTATTATGTTGCCAATATTGAAAGTCTTTACTATGAAAACATTATTCGAACACCTCGGTACGAATAATATATTCTTCGCAATTATTAGAGAGCGAATTTTCATAGAAATACCTGTCGTTGATAGGAAAAAATTCAGCAATTTAAAGCAGTTTTGAGTTTATATTTCCTAACTACAAAGAAAGATAAATAGAAAATATGAAATTATTTCTTTTTTCTTCAACGGCCATCTTGTAGACTGCGTATCTTTATGCATTCATGGCTTCTGAAAATGTTCAAAAAATTTTAGAATATTACAATCGACAGAATTCAGTATGATTTTTATTTATTTAAGATTTACAAAATCTATCACTGAAAATAATATTTTATTCGATTCCCTCTTCTTAAATATCGTCTAGAAAAATTGCATGGAGGTTAAACTTTACCTGAGGAAACCAGAAATTTTTCACTTTTTTCTTGTAATCCTGCAGATTTTGGCGAGAAAATGCTGAAAATCCAAGTTTTAATGTTAGGAATTGCCAGGTTCAAAAGTTACGCGTATTAAAAATTGAGCGATTTTGAGCGTTTTTGACAGATAAAGGCGCTTTCATGTTGCCAAGTACATTCTCACGGATCCGCTCATTGGACGATATCTGAGTACACACCAATATGGTGGCGCCGTTACCTGGCAAAAACACTGAAAATTACACATCTTTACTCAGACATAACTTTTGAACTACTGATCTCCTAGGATTAATACTTGGATTTTCAGTATTTCCTCACCAAAATCTACTGGATTCCATTTGAAAAAGTTAAAAATTTCTGGTTTCCTGAAGTAAAGTTTAGCCCCGAATAATCATTTGCAGTCTAGTTATAATTATTTAAGAAAAGCGGGACGAGATGCTCGTTACATTGATCAAGCGAAGGACACAATAGTGTTCCCCGAGGCAGATTCCAGCATTAAGATCCTCGAATACCGTCCTTACTAGATCTGGATGACGGGACAGTTCGCAGGTTCGCAAGAATTCACGTCAAACTTCCCTCAGGATGTTCGCCCGCGGATGTCCTGGTCGGTCCCGCGTTTAATCAGAGTCTGCCCCGGCTGACCCAGTGCCATTTTCCCGGTTTCTTCGCGACTCCCATTCTCGTCCGTCATACCATCGCCATGATTCTTTGTTATATTCGTTGAAAATGGGGACGAGAGGTGCGCGCAGGAGTCGTTCGACGGAAGAAATAGGCGAGCGAAGAATGAAAAAGGGAGACAGCGAGAAAGGGAGGGAAGGGGAAAAAAAAGACGTGATTGTCCTGCGAGCCCGGCGCCGACGGCCGCCGCGATACCACGCCGTTGTCCTTAATAAAGTCGACGTTGAAAGCTTCTTGGAGAATTCGTGTCGTCGCCGGGGGTCGGAACTTCAATTAAACCGGCAGTTTCCTCGGAGCGAATCCCAGCCGAGATCATCGATTCCGAGATACTCCGCTGGGTAAAATAGAAAATCGAACGGGGAATAAAAAAGAAACGGGCACTCTCTCTCTCTCTCTCTCTCTCTCTCTCTTCGCGTCATAACTCGAGAATTTCATTCGGACGGGGAAGAAACGAGTCGCGGGTCGGACAATTACGCCCCGAGCGGGAAGATGATTCCTCGAGTTGGAAAGGGAGCAACTGCGCGAGGAAATCGCGAGCGAGACAACAATCGGCGAGAGATCGGCCGCGCCGCGGACCTTATAACATTTGTCGAGACCATTTCGACGGAGACGTTTCTTGGCAAACAAACTTTTGTTTCACCATTTTAAGAGAATTATTTCTTCACCGGAGAATCTTCGCTCTTGCTCTGTTTACGGTAGCATCCGATCATATTTTGTTGAAAATGAAGTTTACTTGGCCGGGGGGGTTCCCTCCTTTGAAAGATGAAATAGTTTGTTGATTGTTTCGGAGTTTGCTCGGCAAGTCCTCCAGCTTGAATAATTCATAAACCAAAAGTAATTTCGAATAAAACGATAAAAACTTCAGTCACTGGAGATTTGAACATTATTTGTTATTGACCAGGTGTACAGGTGTCCCAAAAGTGTGCTACATGTGCAACATTTTTGGGACACCCTGTATGCTTTTACATTCTATAATAAGAAGACTCGATGACCTTGCTAATTAGTTACATCGCTTCTTGCACGTGCGCGCATTGTGCTTTAACATTGTATTGTCTTAAATTATAATTTCTAGACATTCTAGAAATATTTTTATATTATTTTTGAATTATGAAAGTATTGATATGAAATAATATTCTGAAAATCGGAGGGAGATGAATCTAATTTAAATAATATTTTAGCAAACCTTCTTAAACGGCACGAAAGGCTTAAATTTTTAAGATTTTAAGGCTAATTTTGTTAAAAATGAAAATGGTAACTAGAGTGAATATGTTTTTGTACTAAATAAAATAACATATGAATCCCCTTCAAGGACGAATGCTACTAACCCGGAAATCTTATTCGGAAAAATAAATCAATTTCAAACTATTCTTTTTGCAGTTTGGTTATTTCAAATATGTAATAGCTTTTCGTATATAGTCAATTTATTGTTGCAAATTATTTATATTTAACGTAATTCAATATTGTAATTATACAGTCGTGTTACTATCGACAAACAGAATTGTTATTTTCAAAAAGAATAATATTAAAATACTACGTATAACAAATATATTATTATTAAGAAAACATCACGGTAGGGTACCAAAGGAAGTAAGGAATAAATTGCAAATTTTATTAGAATAATAATTCTAATCATCATATTTTAATAACTTCTAGACTTGGAATAAAATACGTTGAGAATATTATGAATTGTACAAATGCAAAATTATTCTGAGGATTCCTTTTTTTTCATTAATTACTAATATCGTAATATTCGTATAACCGACTGAAAATTAACGTTAAAAAAAAAGTAAAAAGTGTGTACGGCGAATGTGCATAGATTATTGTCCTGTACGTGCATAGTTTCGATTTTTTCGCAGAAAATTCAGTTCGTTATAAAGCGAAGAGAAAATATGCAAATTTAAATTTTCGTTATAACTGCAATCTGTATCCAATTCCATTAATTTCTTCATTTTCGCATTCGACGGACAGTTAGGGAACGATACAAATTCCGCAGATAATATCGATATGAGAAAATTCATTTTTCGGCGAAATGTTATCTATGCAATGACCACCTGTTCGTGAGATGAAATTTCGTGGTTAATAAAACGAACGTGTTATCGCGCGTAGCGTTTTGCTTTTGATTCATCGGGAATTGCACGTGTAATACCGTTCTCTATCGAGAGAAGGGGAAATAACTGCCTCGACCCGACCCGTGCGAAAATCTTTTGCGCAACGACATACTAATTCGAATATTTCCGAGGTTGTGCAGAAATTAGGAGCAGGGTGGGAAAGATTCAGTTAAACGTTTCACGAGTTTCACAGGAACGGACCAGATCAGGAAACTTTAAAGCGATGTCCCTTCATTATTCCGTTTACTCCCCGCGTTTTCCTTTCCTCCCATTCCTTTTTTCCGTCCTCTCTATTCACGGAAACCGTACCTCCCGTATTTTTGCTCTTCTTTTTCTTCTGGGTTACGTGATTTTTAAACCAACAGTAGAGAAGAACGAATTTCCGGTCGGTTGCTGGAAAAATTATCGAATGTTTAGCTCTCCTGTTTTTAGTCACTTTTATTTGGAGAGATGTTCGATGAACACGGATCGAGTTGCGTTTATTTATTGTCGCACGAGATTGGTGTATTTTACAGTCTATTTTTTCAAGCTCCAGTGAATCTTTTACAAACAACCTGCCGAATAACGATAGCAAATCGTCGTGAAAAAGAAACTTGATACATGGAAACTGCTAAGCTTACTATAAAAAGAAAATATAGTTTTTATATTTTATTTTTATCGATTTCTTGCTGTGTTAGGGTCAGTGTGATATATTATAATGTCTGAAATCATAAATTTCTATTCTATCGGTCGTAAGACCGTGCAAAAATTTGTGCATGACTCTTCATGCATATTGGAATACAAAATAGTAAATTTTCAAGTAATTTTTATCTTAAATTTATAGTAATGATATCGAAAATTCTATAAATTTATAGTAAAATATAATATAACATAAATCAACTTTATAAATTGATGAAATGTATATTGGTTTGGTATTAAAACTTATACTTAAAATTTTATTGGCAACAGTGGCCAATCAAAAATCAATCATCGGTGTCCCAACGAGCACATAAAATCGTCAAAAATTGTTAAGGCAATATCCCAACAACATTTCTGGGACACTCTGTAGAAAATTGGTATCACCAGATACCCGATTACTGGCACAGAGGTTAACCAAAATATTGATTATTATAATCGTATACAATATATAAATACTAATTATTCATTGCACATCAGTTGCAACGCGTTGCGGGCGAAATACCCTAACTGAATCTCTTGTGATTTCTATTTTTATTTCATTAGATACGAACAGCGGCGTAGAAATACATAAATAATTTCCATTTGTGATTGCAGCGCGTGCACGTTGCAGTCACTTTCAGCCACACCACAGTCCATTAAAATATATTAAACCGTAAATGGTTAATTCCGCAATTGATTGTTTGCGCTCTGTCAAGTTGGATTTCGAATCAAATTCCATTTCCCCGACAAATTTTCATTTCGCGCGATGCGGCGGCCGTGTATTGAAAAGCACCTGGCTGCGTGTTTATTTTCTTTCGGACCGTCGCTCGTCTCGTCGGCGTCTCCTCGTTTTTCCTGAAAACACCAAGTTTCTGTCCTGTCCCGTCCGTTATTGTTGAAACTTTAAAACAAAGGGCCGCAGCGTTTTATCCCGCGAAAAGCTGCCGGGTTGCCGCGGGGCTACCGACTTCTTAAATCGGTCGCAAAAACGTCGTAAAAGATTCCATTTCCGGCTGGCTCGTTAAGTGAAACTCTAAAGTTTACCCGAGATTTTCAAAGTTGCTGCGACGAGTCCGGTCCGCAATGAAGCGATCCTCGTCCCGATTAGTCGTCTCGAATTGCGGCGCGACATTTCCCTCGTTCTCTCGCGTCCGGTTCTCATCGGGTCACGGTGCGAGCGAGTTCATTATCGATCGACTTTTCGACTCCGCGGGTCGAGGTGAACGTCCAACATCGTTGTCCACGGTAAAAAATACTAGCAGAAATTGAGAAATCGAGAGAGAAAAAGAAAACGAATTGAAAAGCTGCCTTTTAATTTCAATTTACAGTGAATTCTCGATATATGTCAGCAACATGGGTCTTGCCAGCGTCGAGTATCGTACAGGAGACATAGAGCCGTGTTATGTTTACCGAGGCCTCTCGAGCTTCGTGGCCCCTCGTGGAGTATACCCTGCGGTAGTGGGGATAATTCCGTGACGTTTATCATCCAGGCCTTGGCGACATATACAAAGAAATCACTGTATTCCGTCGTGAAAGGTCGTACTGTTCAGTGTAATGTATTATACCTATTAGGTGTGCAAAAATGATCGCGAAGATCTTTATGTATTTACGGCTTCTGAACATTTTCAAAAAATGCTAGAATATAAAATTCGACAGAATTTAACACGATTTTTATTCATTTCAGATCTGCCAAGCTTACTTTCACTGAAAACAAGATTTTATTTGATCCCACTTTTTAAACATTTGACTTGAAAAATTTTAAATTGCATGAACATCCTAACTCTTGTTGGACATCTACGCTTGACATGCTTTTCCCTTAATTGCAGATTATTTTAAACAAGTAATAACAAGAAGACAAATACTAGAACATATGGGGTGTCTCAAGTACAGTATTATTTGCAAAAATAAGTAAAACAAACGAATAACATTTTCTCGATTAATGCTTCGTTCTTTTTTTCAGAAAAAACGAGTTTGAAAATTCGACAGATTCGCGTGTCCTAGCATTCACAGGAAGTAGAATTAGTCAGTCGTGGTCAGACGCGTCAGACGATTACCATCGAACAGCACGCATAACCGGCGACTTCGAAATTCGATTTTCTTGGAAATTAAACGCCAATCGACAAAATTTTATTAATTTTTTATGAAATTGAACGTTGTTCGAAAATTTATGTGTACATAAAAATTACGTCCATTTCTGCTCGAAGATGCGTCCTCGTCTCACCTGTGAAATTTTTGTGTTTCAGGTATGTAAACATGGAAATATTTTGGCCGACGTAATGTAAGTGATTAATACGGTTATTTTTATTAGCGCGACGCGAGCTTAGGGGCAGAACGAAATGACATTATCGTATTCAATGGGAGAGCATACTTCTTGCCCCTGCGCGTCGCATAAATTGGATTATTTAATACGTCCTGTTTACCGGTGGCCTGCTGCTGGCAAACTTCCTCTTTCCAGCCCTTTGCGCGACTATTTTTACAATTAAACGACGACCATCGTTTCCGGGTTTTAAAGACGTTAAATATTGCGTAATTGGACACGTTTATGTTTAACACGGCGACTTTCTTTCATCCGCGATTTCGTTCCGCGATAATATTCGATTTCATATAATAATTCAAGAATTATTTAGGGCGTTTTTAACTTTAGACATTCTTCATACCAAAAACATCAAGGTAGTAGAGTAGGGATCCCAATTACTGTGGGGGTACCAATTACTGTGCCTATACTAATTATATTTATTTTTAAAGTGTAATGTATATTAAAAAAACATATATATTAACTGATTCGTTTTGCTCTCTTATTTTTTACAAATATAATCACCACATGCCAATTGGTACCACCCGTCTTGAGACACCCTGTATAACATAAAAATATGAAAAGTATGGCACAAAATGAAATTTTTATGAGTTACTCTCCATAATTATAATTTAGATGATAGTAAAGTATAAGCACGTTTCCATATCATTAAAAGGATATTCGTAATATTTTCTTAAATATTTAACTAAATACACTTTGTTTTCATAGTATACTTTTCACACTAACAATATGGGCAAATTACTACCTCTCTCCATTCTAAATCCATATTGTAGCATTATTATGCGGTTACACGGTTAATTACATGGTAGACAGCTTCATTTATTATTATTGTCTGGAGAATTACCTGGTACAGTCTATAATGTTCGCGTATCAAAGTTCAGTGAATAATTACGAATTTTTACGAATTACGAATTTTGAAAGGGGGATACCCCTTTCACTCCCAAAAAATTCCCCCAAAAAATTTAATGCATACTCTTTTCATTAGATTCTGAGAAAACAGCTTATAACACTTTATCTGGTACACCCTGTATAATATGTATGTATATGTATACTTTATCATACGTTTCCAAAAATATGTAGATGATGAAATTAAAAATTTTTTAATCAGCTTCTTTTAGTCAATGAACCATAATGAAATTACGAGCTGCTTCAAATAACAGTACAAGTACCTATTGTAAAATTGCACAATCAAAATTTTTGGTTTTTTTTTTTAACAAAATTTTTAACAATTTATTCATTGTAATAATATCTGAAAATATAGTGTTTCCTGTGAATTCTACCATACACATATATAAATTTGACAGTGCAAAATCAGCTTATGAAGTTCCGCGATGGCAACCGCATGGTGCGCACATTTCTACGCTCATAATGCATAGTAAGTTGCATAATATGACTTGCCTCGTCTGTTTCGGACCGTTAACACATGACTATGCAGAAATATTAAATTATAGAATTTATGACAAGTTTATGATCTTTATGTCAACACTTACAATAACTTACCATTTTTAACTATACCAATCCGCGATCAAGTACAATCTATTTCAGTTAAAAGTAAACAATAGTACCATCAAATTATTGTTGAGCAAATTTTTTACTTTCTCTTGTACTTTTTACACATTAAAATAAAAGCGGAAGAGCCTACATGATTTTTACAATAGTTTTCAAATTTTTAAAGTGAACTTGACCAAAGTGAAATGACTATTGCCAATAAAAAATTTCTTGAGACATATTTAGCTGTTAATTCCTTTTCGGTGAAAGAGTATTGAATAATCGAAGGTAGAAAAATTGTTAAGACACACTCGTCTTTTCTTTCGTACGTTAATACAGGACCACCGATTAGGTGCTACTCTGCTCGAAGGATGTTCAAACTGAAATTACCTCCGTTCCCCTGTCACGATTGCACAATTTCGCACAAATTGAAGCAATCGAACGGCAGTGCATTAACGTAGCCGTCGTAAATCATCTCGAATCTCTTCTTGAATCGGCTATAAAATTTCCAACGTGCTCGCGGACGCTGTGTTTACGCCGCGTGGGCACGTTTTCCCGCTCGGAATTTTCCCTGTGATTAAACGTCACTCAAAAGAGCGTTCCTCATTCGCAGCAATATTTCATGCGAGCGTAATACTTTAAGTGGCCCCCGACACGTGAAATCCAATATTTGTCCGGGAACGGTCGAGAGCGCTCTCAACAAATTCGCACGGCATTTTGACACCGGGCGTAATTTTATTTTCATTACCGGCAGTATCGTGCTTCGGAAGTTCCGCTACCCCATTCTCCCTCTCTCTCCCCTCTCTCTCTCTCCCTATTCCCTTCCCTGTCTCTTGGTTTCTCATTTTCGTCCATCCTTGTTTAACCGTAGTTTCCGCACGACGAACTGTTCGAAGTTACGGCCGCCCGCGTACCACCGAAATCTGTGGTCCCATAAATGTCGTTCGTCGTTTATGACAGCGTTCTCCCAGTTACGTACGCAATATATCAAGCAAGTTTTCGGGCCTTAAACTGGTTACGGTGTTTCGAATCCGTTCGTGAAACGCGACGGGTATACGACGGGTGTGCTCGCTCCTTCGCGCTCTTTCCATTTTCTTCCGGTGATTTCGCGGAAACTGGAAATTGAAACGGTCCTCTACACCAGACTGATTCTGAACCGAGGCTGGACTTTATGCCGCTCTTTTCGGTCGACACTTTCGTGAACGATCGTTCTGCCTCGCCTTTCTGTAGCTGAATATTCCGCCGACGGATTCGGTCTTCTTTACTCGGGCCATAACCGAGAACAGTTTACCGCCAAACGGTCCGGAACGATTCTGTTTTGTTCGGGCAACGTGCGAACGGTTTCAGCGCACTCTGAAAGACAATTCTTCTCGCATCAACTTCATTTTGTGGCGGTTTTTATTCATTCCCCAACGGGAGACGAAATTGCGTATTTGTGCGTCCTTGACTTTGAGTGACCTTCAGTAATTATAGTCACTGAATTCCTATTGAAATGGACTGTTGTCGTAGGTGTTTAAAAAGGGGTGGTCCTGTTCAAGAAGATGATGGTGATCTTGAGATATCTAAAAATAGTAAATACAAAAATTAATATTTTTATGGCATTGTGTGAGCCTCGCTGGACCATTGACCTTGTCCATAAGACATTTGACGTATATTTAAAAACAACGAAGATATTCGAGGTGCGAACTTTAAATGACTCACCCTGTATACATATTAGCACATCACTATCTCCCCTGTTTTTGAAAATATGTGGAAACTTTATTAAGCAAAATTTTTCAGTATACAGAGGACAACAATATGGCAGTAACACCTTTTTTCTTGGTAATAGAGTTTCGGAGATTTCACTTTCATTATTTTATATAGAAATATATATTTTTCTATGCACTATTTCTGCAACTCGCCATTCTCTATAAAAAGATATTAACCTATGTATGTCGAAAAATTAATAATTCATGTTTCAACTTTAATTTTGCTGAGTTCTTATTTCGCATTGATTAATAAACACGAAAATATATTAAATATATTTATATATGTTTGTTCAGTATAAAAGTTCTATATTAACAATCGAGTTCAATGTAACGCTGTTGCAATTACGCGTTTGATTCGATAATGTATGGGTAACTCGCTCGGTAAACTAAAAAAATAAACTGAAAATTAGTTACCGCAAATCATTACTTCCCTAAGTTTTCCTTTCATCCGGTTTCAACTGTTGCAACTTATTAACCACCATAGGACATTTCGCATGCTCGCTGCAAACATGACGCAACTCATTGCAAAACATTGCAGCGACTCTCCTTCGCCAATTATGAAAATCTCATTCATTTGTCTTGATAATTTGATCGTTAGAGGGCAGTTACGCGCGGCTCTTCTTGAATAATGTCACGCTGTGCTGAATCCTACAAACGCTTGTTATTATTAATTGTGCCCTGACTCGGGTGATTTCCAGGGTTAAAAAAGGCAAATGAAAAACATGCTTTTATTCATAAACTTGATCAACAAAATATTGATTGGACTGACCTGTCCAATAAATGGACACTTAAGCTGCGTGTCTGTTGAAATTAGTATTAGCGAATCGTTATTTCATTTCCCGAGTGCTATTTCTCGAAGAAGGCTGTATCTATTTTAACAATTTTAACAATATTCGGTCTCAGCTTGTATTGAAAACTTGGCATAGGATATTAAGTAAATAAAAATTAAAAATAAAAATTAAAAATATATATAAAAATAGAACATTTATTTTATATATAAAATAAAGAAGAAATTTACAAGAATATAAATTAAATATTAAAAATTAAATAAAAATTTGGCCAACGAATGAACAGAGATAACTCAGTGAAAATGGAACACCCCGTATATGGAACTCGTAATATAGTAACCAATGTTATCGAGTCTCTTAAAAACAACACTTCAAGCCAGACACCCACGATATACCGTCTTCAGTTTATTGCTCTCTAGAAGTGCACTCGTTGAAACAGTACAGACCCGGGTGGTCTCGGAATAAAATGATTTTCCAGCGGGCACGAGTGGGAGCTTGGAGACACATTCGAATGATTCTGTCTCGTCGATAAATAAATAGCCGCAATCGAGACCGTGGGAATTTCGCGATTCGGCTCCCGGCAGGCGTTGGCCAGTTTCCTCTCTTCTCTGGACCGTTCTTGCTGGTTTTCCGCCGCGCCGGAAAAATCGTTCCGCCGGCCGAATGGTTGTTCCAACGATGCTCGTTGGCACAACGACGTAACGCGAGACCACGAAGAAATCCGAACCGTAACAACGTCGTTCAGCGTTAAGATCGCAAATGAAGATAACGCTCGGGACCCTTTCGCTGCCCGCGAGTCGAAAGCAATACAACGACACAGATAATAAGTTAATTATCCCGTAACTGCTCGACGGTAAAGCATTTACCCGGCGTCTAGAATTGTGCCCACCGGTCTCTCATTGTATAATCCCGCGAGACTGCAAAATGCAAATATTTGATAGGGTTCTGGAGTAGGTGTACGCGGCTGATGAGACTTTTAGGTTTGGCAATAAGACTGGGTACGTAACCGACGATTATGACGTTCTGCGAGTGTCTTTTAATGCTTATACGTGCGCGTTAAAGATGCCCGAAATGCAGAAATTTCGTCGTTCACCGCGTTACTTTGTTGCTATGGAGCACCCACGATAACGTGAGAAAATTGTCCTCCTACTTTATGCGTCCCCTTCAGTCTCAGAAGTATGAAAAAAAAACGCCATTTCGCGATAATCTTTTCAGCCGTGAATGCAAATTTATGACAAAGAAAATGCTGAAATAGGTTATAAAGCACTGTAGAGCACGAAATGGCGTCCGAAATGTCAGCTGTCAAGGCATATAAGATGACTCTAAAAATGTTGTACTTCCTTAAAATGGGTGATTTCTGAGATCATTTGAAATAACTTTTTCCTTTGCAAAAATCTTCTCCGCGGCTTCGTTAAGGAGATATTAACGAAAAACACGGACCAATCACAGCGCGGATTTCAGCGGACGGATTCCAGCTCGGCCAATGCCAACGGCGCGCTCAGTGGACTCGCGCTCTGATTGGTCCATGTTTTTCGTAAATAACTCTTTATCAAACCCGCGGAGATAATTTCCGCAAAGGAAAAAGCTACTTCAAATGACCCCAGTAACCTCCCCTGTCAATGAAGTACCACATATTTGGGACACCCTGTAGAATGATTTTGCGACTTAGAATAAGGTTAACTGGGAGTCTTAAATAAAATTTGTTTATAAAATTTTTTTATCAACTGCAAGAATCAGAAGACGGATTGAAATTTCATTTTTTCTTTAATGGTTTTAATCAATTGAAAATAATGTATCAATGTGCTTAAACTGTTTTAAGTTGCACAAACTCTACACGAAAATCGAAATTACTTTCCCGGCAACTCAACATTATGCCAAAGCCTCTTGAAGCGTGATGGGAAATTCGCACAATTCGATTTTGGAAGCTTTTACAATACTGCAGAATAGGGGACCTAGAAAAATGTTCACTAATATACGCTAGGTCACCCCCTTCAACTAGCCAGAGCTGAACTCCTCCTCGAGCTAAAATAGAATTCAGAAAAATCGTCTGAATGGGTTCTAACTGGGTACCATAACTGCCCACTTAAGCCGCCAGGTAATAAAGACTCCTCTTCGGAGGGAATACGAGGCACGGATACGTAACGCATGGGAACTCGAAGAAGGGTGAAGAGAATGCTGTAGGAGGAGGGGCAGTTCGGAGGAATATATTTTCCTACTGGAGAGATTATTATTAATTAGGTTGTTGCAAATGAAATGTCAGATTTTGAACGGTAACGTACAGGACCCGTCAAAATGACGGATTCTAATATTTCTAATTTAGGTTTATTGAGATTGTAAAGCATGGAATTGTTCAACAAATGTATTTCTTTTGGTATATACAGGGTGTTCATTTTAACTCGAGCACTTAAATTATTTCCGCTACTGTTGACAGTAAGAAAAAAAAATGGCTAAATAGGATGTACATGGTTTTAAGGCGAGCATCTGACGGTCTTCTAGGTCACTTCAAGGTCATGGTGTGGGGGTCGTTGAACTCATCTTAGCGCCGACTACCACATCGCGTTATAAAAAGTACATGTTAATATGAAGAAAAAAATGTGATGACTATGAATAAATCGTTAAAATGACCTTCATAGGATTTTTTTCATCACCGTCAGATGCACGCCTCAGAACCATGCACATCCTATTTAGTCATTTTTTCTTACATTCGATAGTAGCGGAAATAATTTAGATGCTCGAGTTAAAATTATGAAAAGGATGCCTAAAAATGTGGACAGATATGTTCTCGTTATTTTTAGAAATTAATGTAAAATAGTCGCTTATGGTGGTCCGTGAACCTATTGTTGAACTAGGTTGAACTACACTTCTTGATCGAAACAGTTCACAACATTTGCATTATTCTAAAATCGGAGATTTGGTATGCAACAATATTTCGGCTGATACTTTTCGGGTCCTCCCTTTGTTCTTGTTCTCTCTTTTTTTTAGTGTCTCTTTCTGCGTTTCGGACAAAGTCCGCTCTTCTTTCATATTTTATTTTTCTTTGTTTTTCTCCGGTCTTCTCCTCCCGTTCTCGAAGGAGAAAGCTCGCGGGAGAAAGGTCCCGTTATTATCACGCGCATTTGTATTTTCCTTGCACCGAGCGCGATTGCGCGTCGCTGAAAGCGAGGGATGCACCATGCACCATGCACCATGCACCATGCACCATGCACAACGTCGCGCCAGACCGCGTCAGCTCGCGGAACTCGTTACGGAAACCACCGGGGCTGCGTATCGCGCACGTGCGTACTTCCGCGTTGTAGCATGCGACTTGGGAGCGGCCTTTGCGGTTACGCTTCGCATTTTCGGGTCGTGGCTCCTTTTCACAGAGAGCTCGTACCAGCCACTAAATATTCCCTTTCAAACCGAATTTTTGCCTCGATTGGTAGAATCCTTTGTCAACGCGTTACCCACTTTCCGAGATGCTGCTTCCCGTAGTCTTTTCAGAATTACACCCTTTGCAACTCGAAACTATTTTAACTCGAATACCAAACATTTATTCCGACCTAGAATATTTCCATTCTATATGATCCTTTCATCTTATGCGTACGAAACTATTAACCACCCTGTACACAAAGCTAGAAAAATGTAGGAAAATGAAATATTTTTATATAATAGACAAGTACTATTAGATTATTGCATATGGAATGTCCGATTTTGAACAGTAACGTTAAACTAACCCATCTTTTATCTAAATTGATTTATTGAGAAATGTAAGGACGATTGGAATTAACTTATTCTGTGAATGAATTTTAAATTTGTTGATTGTATTGCATATGAAATTGAATTAAATTAAATTATCATCTCCATTTTGTAGTTCAAAATCTAACAATTTGACCAAAATTCACGTAATACCATCGTCAGTATGTTTTTTCACGCATATAAAAAGAATAATAAATTAAAGTAAAATTTATTTAGAAGAAAGATTAGTCTAATTAAGCATCAGCTTTATAACTCAAAATGATGTATAATAAACCAGTGAACTCCAATAGTATTTCTTGATCACATTTAAACAAACAAATAAATAAAAAAATACAAAATAACTAAAATACCTACAAGATATAAATTATTTATAATTCTTTACTTCATTTCGTGTTTTTCTTTAGGAAATGTGAATTCAATAAACATAAAATGACCCCTGTTATCTGTCAGTCTGTGTGCCTTGTGTCAAAAGCCTGATGCATATAGATTAGTTTAATTGCATTATACTTACGCCCAGGGCGGTTTGAAGTCAAAATATCATCGTCATTAATTAAATATTGTGAAAAATCACTTTTCAAATTTAAAATTTCGGTTATAAAATTTTACGAATTTCTTCAAATAAACTGTTCTTTAAAACCCGACTAAACCCCACAGAGAACATTAGGAAATCATCCATCGAATATTTTGATGTAACTTTGTAGATTTATAGGCAGCCAAAAATGAAGGACACACATTTTTCACCCGTGAAAACTCGAAACACGAAACTGTCTTCGCAACTGTCAAAATTAAAAATACCACCCACGCCACGGTAAACAGGATCTACGTCGGAGTATGTATCGCACCCAAGTTACTATACATGGTGTCCCAGATGTATCCGTACAATATTTCCAGTCTATTCTGTAGATAAAAATAAGACTATCGAAGTAATTAAAAAAGTCCCTGAATGATTCATTATGTTCTTAAGGTGTTACAAAATTTTATTAATTCAATTTTTTTAGGTTCTATTTACAGAAAATTTATGTTTGTTTTAAATTCAAATTCATTGATTCATGGAGTCGCATTAATTCGCATTAATCCTATTTTGTACGAAGAGGAAGAGTATTGTTGTACTTTTCGAATTTCATATTTTTCTGTAACTTTTTCTTATTTACAGACTTTTTGTTGCATCTTGCTTTTACGTACAGAATGCACCGGTAAAGTTTATACGGAAAATGGTGGACCTTTTGAAAAATCCAAAAGTGGAACGTCTATTTCTAAAAATATTAGTTCACTTGATATCAAATATTTATCATTCTTACACATTACTTGCTTACTTTTTTGTTTATGTTTAAAGCATAATGAATATTCAAAAAGTAATGTTAAATTTTTTCATTAAAATCAGTTAATAAAAATATAATAAATATATTATATTATTTATTATATATGTATATAATATATATGTGGTACATATCTCTTTTTAATATTCATTATCCTTTAAAAACAAGTATAATATATATAGGCACAGTAATAGGGTTCCTTACCCTAAGTCCTTCTAGAACAGTGGTTCTCAAACTGGGTGCCGCGAAATTTTGATTTGTTTATGTGTAAAAAGCCAAATACTTAAGTGCTACTGATATCTAAATATCTAAATCTAAAACAAAAACAAAAAATAATAATAGGGGTGCTGTGAATTTTGTTTAACAATTTCAGTGTGTCGCTAGACAAAAAGGTTTAAGAACGACGGTTTATTCGCACATAAAAAATTGCTATACAATTCCCATTTGTTTATTCTTATTATTTTTATTTTTGAAAATCAAAGGGTGAAATTGTATAATAGTAACTTGATAGGAAGTACAATTTATTTTCGTTGATTGTATTTACCATTACGTATCGAATACGATTTAATACATTTTTGAACCTATTTGTACACATGTATAAAGCCAACTTACTTTTCGAATCGCGATAATCGCTGTCATTCCGCTGCAAAGTGTCGAGTACCTAACAGTTTCATTTAAAGAGGAAATGGTGAAGAGATTTAACAGAGAATTAATTCGACGCTACATAATAATACCCCGATGATCTTCTAATTCCCTATGTCAGTTAATGCGGGCACGTAATTTGATCAGTGAATCATTGATCTCGTAAACCGCTTATTGCCTGCGCGGATGCGTTAATTGTTCAAGGACCGTGTTGCCACTGGCTCAGTTTAATTGAAAATCATTTGCCCGAATGCTGTGAATTACATCCCTGTGATCCTTACACTCTTTAACCGAGTTAATTTACAATCTTTACATCTACAATTTCAATGATAAATTGTGTTTCGAATTTAAGGTGAGCCTCCATATTACTCTAAATTAATCACAGTTATTAGTTACGTATACTCTATGACAAAA
>CM052117.1:2477313-2498308 GCA_028454245.1 Halictus quadricinctus | reverse complement strand
ATTTCAGTGTTACAGGAGTAAATTGCGCCATTTTCGTATGTATAACACGAAAAAAATATGTAGAAGGCTAATTTTCTAGGTTGGAAGAAATGTTTTGTTTTGGAGTTAAAATAGCTTCGAGTGCAAAAAAGGGTTAAATAATTTCAGAACATCAATAAAATATTTTTAATTGATATGATTGAAGAGAGAATGAAATCTGTGTCAGGCTCCTGTGTTTTTAGCTTGAAAATTTTAATTTTGCACAAAGATCCGCAGTCGAATGATCAGTGACGAAAACACTAGCAGACTCTGCTATTTCAAGCTACGAGATCATACAGATTGGATTAAATCAGTGATCGATCGAACTGTTCGATTGTTTAGCAGCGAACGTTTCGCCGTGTCCAAGAATGGACTTTCCACGTGTTAACGTTGCTATTTCCTGTTGCATTATACAGAACGCAGAGACGCGTGCACGCCAGCTCGCGGCGGAAGCGAGGGTAAATCGGATCCCGAAACTCGCGATACATTGCCCTCCCCCCTCCCACCCCGGGCCTTCAAGCTTTTGCATGTAAATAATGTGACAAGATGGCGTCGCGAAATCATAAAGTTACAGGCACGAACGAGAAGTCGACGCCTCTCTTTCTCTCGTTCTCGTTCTCGTGTACTCCCTTCCACCCTTTCACCCTTTCACCCTTCCTCCTTTACTCTTTCTCTTTCCGTTTCTCGGTCTCTGTTCTTCTCGATTTTCTCGCTCTTTCGCCGGGCTTTCGATCGATCGACCGGAGCGGAAGAGAGAGAGAGAGAGAGAGAGAGAGAGAGAGAGAGAGAGAGAGAGAGTCCCGAAACGCGGCGAACGCATTTATTTTTCAAGGGCGAAATTTATGTATGACTCGAGCGCGATGGATGCCACGGCGAGATGGGATCCCTGCTCATCACCGACCGGAGCATTATCGATTTAAAACGAAAACTGACGCAACCGGCGCGGCGGCGGCGTTGAGAATCGGCCCTAAATTTCACGATACAACGACTTCGGAAGACAGCTTCACGATCGTACGATCGACCGGCCGATCCCGACCGTATGCTTGGGAGTAACCGACTACGAAATTCTACAGGGAATCGAGGTATTACACGCGACCAGAGAAGATTCCATGTTCAGCCCGAGCTCAAGAAGTATTCAGTATACTCGTGGCAAGGGAGTAATATCCGACACGACCAATAAGGAAGATTTAACCTTTTGGTGTACCGGGGATAATAATATTTAGCGAGTTTCGTGCGCGCGAGTCCGTGAGTTGTGACGCGAGATGCTGGGATGCTTCAACTGGATGGAAGATCATTTGGTTCGCGGAGATCTATTTCTGTTCTAAAGGGATGATATCTCTCGGTTTATCGATCACTGGATTGTTGCTCTTAACACTAGAACTACCGGACCAGTCAAAATGACTGGTTCCTAATTTTTTCTTTTACAATTACTGAAATTGTAAAAATGTTTTCATCGGAAATTTTTGAATGTACTTCTTCATAGAAGCACTCATTACAATAAAAGTTTTGTGAAGTCTAAATGGACACAGACTTGTCACAGTTACAAAGCAATATACGTTAGTCGCATTTATTACTCGGTAGTTCTAGTGTTAACCCCTTGCACTATGATTTATTTTACGGTTTCAGTGATTACAACTTTTTTGTAAATCGTAATTTCCTAAGAAAAGGAGAAAATTTATGTCTATTGTATTCCTATATGTTCTTCAATAGCTGTGTATTAACATATTCGTGACCGGCACATTTTTCCGTTTTTAATACTGAGTACTGGCGAAAATAATGCAATTTTGAAGCTGGTTGTCGCAAACTTGTATCGCTAAAGTAAGGATAAAAATGATCAAATTTGATTTGAAATAGAATTGTTGCAATTATGTGTTGTTTAAAATAAAACGTCAGATTCACGTCACCGGCAATCAGGAATAGAATTTAAAATGACGTGAATTCACGTCAGCGGTCACGAATGTGTAAATAACGCCAAAATAGAATTTTATTTTCGTTTAAAGGAAATTAATAACATACATATTTATTAGACTCTGTTCAGAATCTTCATTACGAGTATGACTTGATACTGTAGGGCAAGGGGTTAAAGATGTAAACAATAATAAATATTTTCTATGAGAGAAATAACATCTGTTTATAGTTTGTAACTGTATTTGTATCATTTCAATAATCAGTTATCATACGAGAATAATTAAAAATACGAGAATATATTTCATTTATAGAACTCGTGTGCTTGATATATTAAAATAAAAAAAATTATAAAATATTTTTGTAATACATTTAGATGCTTAGGTGCATCACTGCATTTATGAGAAGAGTGAAATCGTGGCAAAACTGATTCTGAATTTTGACAATGAAATCACATTTATATAAAATAAAGAAGGAATTGAAGAGAAAATAATTCGTGGAATCATTATATCCACATCGGGACCTCCAAAATTAACTCCTACAAATAAAAATCTAATTAAATATGAATCATTTAGTGTCTCAATATTTACCGTGATTCGATATTGCACGAAAGAAAATAAAATAGGAAAGAATTTTAGGAAAGTGCATCTGGATAAACACGCAAAGAAACTTATTTAATAAATTTGTTACGGGAAATCTGGCTTTAGATTAAAATTATATCAGTACGAAGTATACTTATTACGCTCAAATACGTTTCTTTAAAATGTGATATCTTCCAGTGACCTATGTAAATTTGTAATGCAATTCGATTAATGAAAGACGATCTTTTAGATTTCAATATAAATGTACATGAAACATTATTTTTAAAGTGTTCTCCTCTTCCGGGTAAAATATTTGCACTCCTCCCGTCTATTTTATTTATAAAATCGAAAAGTTAAGCTCACAGAGGATATTCTCGAAATTCGATGTAAACTGTCAGCCATAGGTACAAGCTTGAAATAACATTTTTGTCAAATTGCATGTTTTAAATGGCGAATACGATTACTCCGAAAGGATTAGAGTTTCACAGTAAGTATTATTACAGTATTGATGATTTTACTCTTCAATGTTTCAATGTTCGGGATTGACTTCGTGCTTGCACAGCATAAATCTATATTTTTCTAGAATAAAAAAATGTTTGTCATTCTCGGTTCCGATTTATCGAATGTCCAATAACATAACCACCGTCCGGTTGTTTTTTCTCGCCACCGCACATTGCAGCAAAAGCCGCATAAAAACGAAATCGAAATACACGACAGACGTATCTGTGAGAATTGCAATAATTTGTTTATTCGGATTTAAAGGGAAATATTTGTCGATAAAGATCCTCTTTTCTATAAGACAAATCCCCCGCCCCTTCCTCGTTCGTGATATATTAGAAACTACTACAGTGATTTCTCTATATATGTCGCCATGGCCTGGACGATAAACGTCGCGAAATTATCCCCACTACCGCGGGGAATACTCCGTAACACGGCTCGGGTATATTTCCTGGACGACACACGTCGCTGGCAAGACACGTGTTGTTGACAAATATCGAGAATTCACTGTACATGTACAGTAATTTCTCTGTATATGTCGCCAAGGCCTGAACGATAAACGCCGCGGAAATATCCCCACTACCGCAGGGAATACCCCGTAACACGAATCGGGTATATCTCCCGGACGATACACGATGGTGGCAAGACACGTGTTGTTGACATATATCGAGAATTCACTGTAAATGTACGGTAATTTCTCTATATATGTCGTCAAGGTCTGGACGATAAACGCCGCGGAATTATCCCCACTACCGCGGGGAATATCCTGTAACACAGCTCGAGTATGTCTCCCGGACTATACGCGACGCTGGCAAGACCCGTGTTGTTGACATATATCGAGAATTCACTGTAAATGTACAGTAATTTCTCTATATATGTCGCCAAGGCCTGGACGATAAACGCCGCGGAATTATCCCCACTACCGCAGGGAATACCCGTAACACGAATCGGGTATATCTCCCGGACGATACACGCTGCTGGCAAGACCCGTATTGTTGACATATATCGAGAATTCATTGTAAATGTACAGTACTTTCTCTATATATGTCGCCACGGCCTGGACTATAAACGCCGCGGAATTATCCCCACTATCGCAGGGAATACCCCGTAACACGAATCGGGTATATCTCCCGGACGATACACGATGGTGGCAAGACACGTGTTGTTGACATATATCGAGAATTCACTGTAAATGTACGGTAATTTCTCTATATATGTCGTCAAGGTCTGGACGATAAACGCCGCGGAGAATATCCTGTAACACAGCTCGGGTATGTCTCCCGGACTATACGCGACGCTGGCAAGACCCGTGTTGTTGACATATATCGAGAATTCACTGTAAATGTACAGTAATTTCTCTATATATGTCGCCAAGGCCTGGACGATAAACGCCGCGGAATTATCCCCACTACCGCAGGGAATACCCGTAACACGAATCGGGAATGTTTCCTGGACGACACACGTCGCTGGCAAGACACGTGTTGTTGACATATATCGAGAATTCACTGTACATGTACAGTAATTTCTCTGTATATGTCGCCAAGGCTTGGATGATAAACGCCGCGGAATTATCCCCACTACCGCAGGGAATACCCCGTAACACGAATCGGGAATGTTTCCTGGACGACACACGTCGCTGGCAAGACCCGTGTTGTTGACATATATCGAGAATGCACTGTATATCCTCTGGAATTGACCTTACTACGCTGCTTCACCGAGCAGTCACCAAAAACAGTCGAGCCCATTGATGAAGACCAGCCGAAGATAAATTTCCCGCCTTGAACCGGGTCAGGCTGGTTACTCAGTCCCCCGATTCATTCCAGAACGAAAATAAAGCATCAACGAGCGCGCGTATCTTAATTGAGAGCACGCCTCGGAAGCATCGGGGCACCGTCTGGTGAATCGATCTAAATATACCGAAAGCATGCAACGAACGCGGAGTGATCGTGTCGGAGAGATCTGGGTGGTGAGAGGCGCCGTGATAACTCGGGAGAGAGATAGAGCAGACTGACCTTGGCGAACCTCTCCTGCGTGTCGAGGATCTCTATGAAGAGCGAGACCTTATCGTCGACAATCTTGAATCCGTTCCGTGGCTGCGCCAGCAGCTGTTGTATCGCCTGGGAGGTGGTGAGAGGGGTCGCGGGGCTGGTAGCCGGCGTGGAGGTTCTGGTTCCGGAGCTGGTGGTGCCGGAGCTGCTGTTGTGCAGATGAGTGCACCCCAAAAAGATCGGATTGCCGTTCGGCGAGACGCCACAGTTAAATGGCCGGAACGGCAACCCGTGGAAGGTCGGGCTAGGCCTGGGCGCGGAAGCACGAAGAAGCGTCTGAGCAGACGGTAGGGACAGCCGTCGCACGGCGCTCTGATTCTGTTGTTGCTGTTGATGGTGGTGCTGCTGTTGGGTCTGCTGTTGAGTTCTCGACGGCGACTTGAGTATCTGATAGTCGCTCGCGGCGGATGGCAGAGATCGATAACCGGAATCCGAGGGTGACGCGGGCGGCATAGGAGCGGTTTGAGGGGTGGTGGCGATGCTATGAGGCCTGGGTCGCAGAGCGGCGCCCGGCGTCCACGTGTTCGAATTACCTGGATTCGTCAGTATGCTCAGAGCGGGCCCTTGTGACGTGGGCGTGGGTGGCTGGGGATGTGGCAGGGTCGAAGCGTACGCCCTGCGAGGTATGGGTTGGTGCAACACCATTCCAGAGGAACCCCACTGTATAGGCTCGGCTGCTGTTGCACGAGCGGACGATGGTACGCCGGTTGCTGATGTTGCTGTTGGAGTTGCTGCAGGCACGCCTGCTGGAGCTGTAACGGGTGTCGAGGCGATGCTGTGAGGCCGCCTAGGTATGGGTTGCTGTAGCTGCCCGTTCCATAAAGACTGGGGTGGTATAACGCTGCGAGTCGTGGGTCCCATTGTACCGTTGACGGGTGCACCGTTGCCGCGTGGTTCCTGTTGACCGTTGACACCATTGACGCTGCCATTGTTGTTACCACCGCAGGCGGGTACAGATACTGGAGTACCGGCGACCGAATGGGCCCGCCGTTGTGCCATCCCTGGTACAACGGCTGCGGCAGCGCTTGGTGTGCCAACGGAGCTCCACGATGACGGTGTTGTTGATCCTGATGTGGCTGCTGCTGGTGTTGTTGCTGTTGGGCCACATGCGGGTGATGCTGCTGATGGTGATGGTGATGATGATGATGATAATGCTGACGTTGCGTTTGCTCGACCAGCGAGTTGACCAAGGGAGTGGTGGATACCTGAGACGACATGGTGGTATGCTGGAGCGGTAATACTATGAGGACGCCTCGGGGCTGTTGGTTGGGGTAGACCGTTGGGAGTAGAGCGAACTTTATTTGCGCCGGATGCTGGTATCGGGGCTGGTGGGGTGTACAATGGGAATCCGTGACCATTGTGACTCGGGCTACGGGTGGGCAACTGGTTGATCGGGGACGACTGTACGTTATTCCGTTGTTGTTGTTGTTGTTGTTGTTGCTGCTGCTGTTGCTGTTGTTGTTGTTGTTGTTGTTTTGGCTGTTGGTGCTGATAGTGCTGCTGCAACTGGTGCTGTTGGTGCTGGTGGTGCTGTTGGTGCTGCTGTTGCTGATGGTCGTTGATGGAGTTTGATCGTAGCGAGCTCGTTGGATGTGTTGGGGCCGGTGGGGGCGGGGGTTCCAACAGATTTTCAAGTTCTGCAGACAACGACCACGCTGAAGATAATGCTGATAATGGTGGTACTGTTGGTAGAACTGGTAGCTGGACGGTGTTGCTGATTGCTGAATTGCCAACGGGCTCGGTATTGTTGGTGATTGGGCCGGCAAGGCTTGGCGAGGAGGACTTGTTGTTGACGCGTGCGGCGCGCTCACCGCCGATGACAGCGGTGACGTGCTGTAGATGACGATCATTCAGGCTCGCACGTCCGTTGACATTGCGATAGAAACCGGGAACCGGTGCGAGGTTCAGGCTGGTCGGCTTCTGTTTCACGCCGCCGTTTGGCTGCGGAGACGAGGCGGGTTTCGGCTCGCCCATTTGGTTTTTAGCAGCGTCTGGACACTACCGACTAGGTGTCCGCCAGCTCGATCATGGTCCTCTACGTTCACCCGCGAAACTGTCCTCCGTTTCTCCTGCGTCTATCCTCTAAAAGTTCCTCTTCGGTTTCGTTTATTGTCCAACGTTCAATCGACGCATTCGCTCGTATTCGATGTACAACGGATAATCAGCTTACTATACTTGCCGGTGCTCTTCGATCGAACGTGTGTCACGTAGAAAATTTCGATTCGAGAATCGTCGAGAGTGCGTACGTTAACCCGTCGCTTCTACCATTTAGAGTGAGTTTCGGTCGTTCGCGAGCCAGCTCGTGCACATTTCGCGCGCGACATGTTTGCCCCCCGCGTGCAAACGAATCGATAATCTCCGCGGTTCGTCGTCTGGTAGTTCAAACATCTGCTGCCTCTGCTATGTCGTCGAGTCGGCCAATCTCCATTTTTATCGACGGTTATCCGACACCTCGACGTCGTGTTTCGAATTACACGAGCGTTTCTCGCTTGTGCCGGCCGTGAACGATATCCGGTATTCAGGCTCTGTTTGCTCGTTCGTTACATCAGTCGATAGGCCGATAGTCAAGCTTTGTCCCCCGCAGCCGGAGATCGTATAATATTTCGAAATAACATTTGATTAATTGTATCTGCCGGCGTGCGTTAATTCAACGGCCGGAATTCTCGCGCGAATCGATCGTTATTAATTACTCGTCGATTGTTATTCGGATTAAAGTGCGAACTCATGACCATTATTATATTTAGAGTACCTGCTCGTTAGTCGAATCGTGTACCGACATAAATTCAATCCTTCTAGCCGGCTTTATTTTCTTCTTCTTCTTCTTCTTCTTCTTCTCTCTCTTGTATGTCTCCTTGTATCAATAAATCTCTCTAAACTGGTTTTATAGTGATCGTGAACAACCGGTATAAATCTTTCAAATATATAATAGATATCTCTATGTAATAGATAAGATCTTCGATTAATAAATCTCCGCTATAACGACAACGATCGCTAAATCCTCTAGTAATGACTTTAATAGAACCTTCGAACTATGATTGCTGGATACGTGTTAATCCAAGTGGAATTCCTCTATCTCGAGAAACTTTCGACGTTTCACAGCTACGTGATGCTTTTACGAGCACGAATGACTCGAAACTACTTTTCCGATCGAAAATCTACCACGTGGTCGATCGTGCGTGGTCGCACCGTGATTTCGATCCTCGATTCACCTAGACCCGTCTCGTGCGGAGCCACGCCGGGATAAAGAGATAGAGAGACCCTCCTTCGAACTCTCCGCGCATCACTAAAAAAAAAAACAATTTCCGGAACACGGTCACGATTTCGAAGTTATCCTCGCGGTTACCCGTTTAACGCGTGCACTGAGAAACACCACCGAACCGGACACGTATCGTCGACGAATCGGCACAACAGTTCCAAAATAAATGGATACGATTTCCCTTCCGATCAACGACGCGAAACAACACTTCCCTCTTCGTCCGCGAACCGGATCCGCTCACTATTCCAGCCCTCGAATCGGGATCACGAGAACACCGTCCGCCAAGCCCGATTCCGGGAACGATCCTTCGTCGACGTTCTTGCCGGTTGTCTCCATGTCTGTTCGACGTGTCGGTCTGGTGAAGGATCGGTGAACCGACCGGTCTACCATCTTCCCCGAGCACCGATCCCGTAACGATGATCCTCCGTCGTCTCGGATACGTCGAGACAACCGGGATGGCCGGCGGTAGCTAGGCTCGGCAGCATGATCCTCGTCGACGACGCGAGTCTTCCGGTCGCAGATAAACTGAAGGCGGCCCGTGACCGCGCGCCGGGTGTCCTCGCCGGTGGGAACCGCGTGAGTTCAATGTGCGCGGGTCAGGAATCGAAGAGGGAAGTTAGGGACAGGAGGTCAGTCGGGTGAGACTGACGCGTGGCTGCCGTGCCGGGGGCGGAGTGGCGTGTTCCTCTTTGGAATACGGCGGGATTCGAGCCGCGAGCACCCGCACGCCTGCGCCATCGCGGACAACCGAGGTTCTCTTTCTCTCTCTCTGTCTGTCTTCCGGTCTCTCCTACCAACCCGCCGTTCCATCTCGTTCTATCCCACGCTCTCTTCCTCTCTCCCTCCTCTACGTCCTCCCACTTGTCCTCCCGTTTCATCTCTCTCTCGCTCCTTGTCTCTCGGTCTCTCTCTGATCACGGTTCCTGAGGGAACATTGATACGGCCCTGCCGCGTACCCTCGCCGCGTCCCATCCCCCGGCTGGTCCAGCCGAGTCTCCGAGGCTGTGTACGCCGTCAACGTCGACGACGACGACGTCGACGACGACCATGCCGATCCTCGTGCCTGTTTCTTCTCGCCGCTAAGCCGCTGCTAGGTGCGCTAGGTTTTCGTGGTCCGATGCCGGGGAGTGTGTGTCGGAGAGGGGGGACAACAACAACGGGCGCAAAAAACAAGTGGAGGAAGAACGAAACTGCGTTTGTCTCTTTGAGAAAAGACAGAGGGACACCTAGCCTCCTCCTCCTCCTCCTCCTCCCCCCTCCCGACTATCCTTTGTCTTCTCACCGTCGTCGTCGTCGTCGTCGTCGTCGCCGGCTGCTACACCGCACGGCATCGCGTCTCTTTGCTTCTTCTTTAACTCCATTGTCCTCGGCGAACTCTTCTCCGCGGGTGTACACGGTAACCAGTAGACCATTAATTTCGTCTCATTGATTCCCGGCTGGGCGCCGAAGCTTTCTTTCGGGGCCGGGCTTCAACCGAGACCACTGCGCTTATACATAATTATTCGGGGAGATAGAAAAGAAAAATGAGAGAAAAATGAACAAACACTCGAAAGCGGAATAACAGGATGGAAAAAGAAGGAGGATGGCTTGTGTTAGCACGGGCGCGGACCGTGTGCGACGCCGGTCCTCACCGTTTCAACCCGAAGACGGGGCATAAAGGCGAGAGAAATAAACGAAAAAAATGGGAACGAAAGTACTATCTCTCGGTGGTGGAGGCCGTACGCAGGGCACATTGCCCTCCTGCCATCTATTCGTCGGTCCTCCTCCCCCCTCCCTAAACTCCCCTGACGGCCCACTCTCACCCCTTCCGTCGTTTCTCGTCATCCGTCTCCCTCTGTTTATCTATCCACCCCTCCCTACGTGGTCGCTGTAATACGAGCAGCATGCGTCGACCGTCAACCCCCTTTTCGTGATCTGGGTATGTGGGGCTTTGGCCATGTCGCCTGGAGAAGCTTATGGATGGATCAATGATAACCGCTATCGCCACCATAACAATACGATTATTTAACGATACAATAGCATGCGCAGACGTGGACGGTCCGTCGCGGTGCTCGGCGAAAGTCGGAAGATGATGGAGGTTTTATCTTAGGGCAGATCACAAACGGCGATTCTGACACTTCTGAGGGTGTCCCGTCTAAAATGAGGTACTTCGTTTAATAGTACAATTTCAAAATGTTTATTTGTATTCATTACTCCTTTCCATGGGAGTCAATGTTGCTTTCTGCCTGATGGCTCATCGAAGCATAACATTTGCATCTGTATTTATGAACAGCTAAACATTTTTAGAAAAGGGGCAATGTATTCCTCACCTGCGTGGAAGATATTTTCAGTTTTCGGTTAAAGTTTCGAAAATTGGTCAAGTCCGATTAAGCTCAAATTTTGCGTATAGCGCCATTTTGCAGTAAAAACATGTTTCCCAAAAGGATTTCTGGCGACTCGAAATAATTTTTTTTATTTCATTATAATGCTATGTCGGTAAGGTAGGAAATGAAAATAAAATGATAAAAAAATGCTTTTGGGAAAGCATTTTAAAAGGTTATCGAACATTCACGTACATTCAATGTTCTATTATTTATAAACGAAGGTGAATGCACCATGTTGTACCTCTGCTCGAATATAGCAAACTATTTCGAGTTTCCATTAACTGCGCAAAAGATCTCTTCATTACTTTCATGTACGAATTAATACGAATTCGTTTCTAAATTCTAAAATTGAAGTTGCCGATTCAGTCGCGTTCGACTATGATGTTAAGGTTTAATTGCAGAAGAGCTTTCCTAATTGAATGGAATTAGTGTTCTAATTGAATCGAATTCTGCTGCCTTTTATTCTCGTCAAAGCTGGCTGGACAGACCACTGGAACGAGACCACCGGTCGTCAAAGAGATCCTCCTCTTTGCTAAACAGGAGATCCCTCTAGTTTCGGTTTCGGTCTTAGTTTTTAGGCGGTCTGATATAGGACTGCGGGTGACAAAGGCGAGCACAAGGTATTAGGAAAACGCTCTCCGTGGGATGACGTAGGGTTTAGGTAGATTCTTGTTTTAAGGAAAAACATTCAACCGGATCGACGAGATTAGTACGCTAGATTTCGGGACCAGAATTATTTGCAACCGTTGCAACCAGTTATTTCAGTGGCAAATTCAACCAGTACTTTGCAGAGTTTCAAAATGGATGAACCGCAAGGTAAAAGCAGATTAAAGGACAGATTTGCTGCGGAGGCACCAAGTAAATCGACGGTACAATGTAATCACCAGCCACGCTGGAATTTCTTCATTTTTTCAATCCGTCCGAACATTGAACAGCCCGTAACCTTGGACTGGCATAAAATTAACAAAAAATGGCGTTTAATTTCTTCACAGAAAAAGAATTTACCGCTAGAAACAATTTCCACTTGCACAGATTGACATTAGTGCAGTTTGTTCGACGATAACAATAACTATAATTGTGTCGGTGATTATAAAAGTAAGATATGCCTTCTTTTGTCGAAATATTTAAACTTTTGCGTCCGATCTGGTATACAAATATTCCACCATAATAACGTATAATAATATCATTTCTCACTCCATTATATAATGTATTGGTAAAATCCATCCACGTAACCTATGATAAGCAAAAAGACCAATTTGTTTGAAATTTTTACCCCCACCACTTTCATAATTACGAGCACAATTGTCCCATTTAATATATATAATTCGGAACTAAATATATTTTATATTCAATTTTCTCAATTTCACTGGAGTTGCCATTGGATAAATTTGTATAAGTTTCATATATTTTTGGATACAATAGCAAAATGTCTCTCTCATTCTAGTTTCTGCAAACATAACAATGGGCACAGTCTGTCAAAACCGTGTATAATAAACATAACTTTGAATATTGTATACCAATGAAAGAATGATAGCATAATAGTGGAAATAATGAAGGGAAGTGTACCGTAGAACATGCGTTGCTTACGTATATTATTGGAATGAAATTTTTTATTTGAACGGAGTCGCCTGGTCGTGCTCGATCAAAAAAGAAGGAGATTATCGCAATTTTTATGAAGCTAGCATAAAACGAATCCGGACGCCGCGCGCCGGCAGGAGTAACTCCCGATATTCCGCGGGCTGCGTAACATTTTCCGTTTTCAATATAACCGCATCTCTGTGCTCGACTTCTGTCACGACCACGATGTAACGTATCTCGCAGGCAGGAAATGCATTCGTGTGCCGCCGCGCCGATATCCAGAAAAAGTTCCGTCCGGAGTCGGCGCGAAACTTTTCGCATAAAGGCATCGTCGGCATCGGGACGACTCGACTTCATCGAGAAAACAGAACCGACGAAAGAGAAACGAATTGTTTCGCTTTAATCCGCCTTCGATCTCAGCCGTGAGTTCAGTTCCGAAGAAAATGGAATTTGCGCGACATATACGGTGAATTCTCGATACATGTCAACAACACCGGTCTTGCCACCGTCGTGTGTCGTCCGGGCCGTGTTATGTTTATACTCCTCGGCGTCCGAGGTCTCTAGATACCGCGCGGTAGTGGGGATAATTCCGCGACGTTTATCGTCGAGGCCTTGGCGACATATATGGAGAAATTACTGTACTTGGCTTAACGTGCTCACCGACCAGTCCCTTGTATTATAATTCCTCCCGCCATATGCGTTGGGTTGTTGAACATGAAATATTTGATTTTGAACAATAACGTTTAACAAGCACAACATTTTTCTGAATGAACTTGTTGATCAAAGTGAGAATATCGGTAGAAGTTGTATACAGTCGAGTCGCAAAATGTGTGTTGACAATTTTTCAAACGGAATCACTTTTGTAAAATCGGTCCGAATCACTTGAATTTTTTTAAGACGTTAGACCGACTAGTTTGTTGGAGTAAACAACAATTTTTTTCTAGATTGCAATTGGTTGGAATGATGAAAAAATTAAAAAATGATGTTCTCCCTTACCGGAGCCTTCAACAATAATTACAAAATATTTCCAGCTTCTTAAACAATTCGGAACATATTCAGCTCGGCAGAAATACGATTATTAAAACTGAAATATTTTTCAATCCTTTCAATTTGCTTAGTTACAATTCAATACAAATTCAATCGAAAGAAAATTGATCAGACACGCGTATTAGATATTGATGGATAAAATTGTACAACAATTTTCAATTTCTAAAATAATTTTTTTTTTTATTTTTGTCTCGGTATTCGTACTTATCGACCACTGCGCGACGTGTGCAGAGACTGCTTTAACGCCAGTCGAAGATCGTCAAGCAGCTAACCGAGTTTTCGTATCGGCTGGGAGGGCTGGTTTGGTCGTGCGCCAGAATCTATTACACCCCCGCAAATTATGCCACAAGACGGCACTTCCGCGTGGCCACATTATCCAGGACGGTACCGGGCGGCCGGAGGAGCCCCAGCCCGGCCCGACCCGACCCGATCCGAATTTGCCGTTGGCGGGAATGGATACAAATGGAATCGGCGCGGAGGTCGCGATACTTATTCGATCCGGCAGCTCCCGTCGAACGGAATTACTCCAAGTTCCGATGAGACAGCGACGGGCGGTTGCTGCCGGTAGATAAATCATTCGCTATAACGCGCGACATAATGCGTCGCAATGAAAGCATCGCGCCGGCAGAATTGGTCGACGACAAAAGGAAGGGAGGAAGGGAAAGATAGCCGGTGGGTTTCGTAACGACGATGCTCCAAAGAAAACTCCCTAAGCGCTCGGCTGATACGGCGAACACACCTAATCATACCGAATGGATCGATTTCGACGCTTCTCTTGCGCGGATTTATTTAACTGGCTTTTTAGGACCGGAGATAAACAGCCAAGAAACTGCTGCACAGTCCCCTGAATCAGCTCTAGATCAAATCAAATGTTTCTCGCCAGGAACGGATCGAAATTGGACGATTGTTAATTAAAAGTGGAGCTTTCAGTGGTCGGATTGTATTTATTTATGTAAATATCAATTTCTAAGGATAAATTCCGGAGAAACAGAAATTAGAATGTTTGAATGCAAAAGTTTGCTCTACAATTTTCCGCTATTAGTGTCGATTGATTTTTTAATTAAGATTTCAGAGGGATTTAATAAAAGTAGAATGTCCCAAGGATGAATTTCGGAAAAACAAAAATTAGTTTGTCCATTGATTTTTTAATTAAGATTTCACAGGAGTCAAATAAAGATAGAATGTCCTAAGGATAAATTTGGGAAAAACAGAAATTAGATTGTGAATTACAATTTTAGTGAGAAACACTACGATTTTGCACACATGACGAGTATTGATTGATCTTTTAATGAAAATTTAACAAGAATTAAATATAGAATGTCTACATTTCTCTAAATCCTGATGTTCACTTAATTTGTCCATTTTAGTAAGTAGAAAAATGTTTGAATATTATAAATTATATTCACATGAAAACAAAATGTAGAAGTTGGATATAAAAGGTAGATGACAGAACGTGGTCAGATAAAATATTTTGTGCAGAAGGAAAAACGACAGACCCAGAGAAGAACAGTTAAACGATGCATGAAATTTAAATTATAAAGGGCATGCTCAAAATCTGGTGCCAACGTACTGCATACCCCTAACGTACATTTTAGTAAAAAAATCTCTTACTGTTTTGGTAGTTAGGATTTCCATTTGAAATATTTATAACTAAATATTGGTGGTACCACTGTTCAAAGTCCAGTCTGATGATTAATAGGCTATACTTATGCGTACTCATAGTCAAAAACTACAGGGCAACGCCCCAGACTCGAGCTTTTGCAGCAGCAACGTGTCCAAGGGAAAAGTTCTATTCGGGAGCATTGCCCTTTGCTCTTTGATCGTGTATGCGTGTAAGTGTGGCCTACCGATCAGCCGATTAGAATCTGAACAACACAAATCGGAAGTCAATTTTGCAATTTTCAATTTCTAATATCCCGGTTAAGGAAACCTTAACTTGTAAAATGATCAGGACTTTTCGGATTGTATGATATGTGACAAGTTTCTCTTGGTCCCCTATTTTTGGGCTACTATGCATTAGTTTGTCACACGAACTAAAACTGAACACATATATCCCAACAAAGAATCGCAAAAAAAAAATTACATCACAAAATGATTTTACAAATTCTGAGAAATTGTATTTATCATTATAGTCTGCAGAAGAATAATTGATGAGAATATGTCAAAAATCAAAATTTTAAGGCGAGGATTTCACTGGTTCAAACGTTATGCGTGTTTAAAGTTGAGCTTTCCCTCGTTTTAAAACTTTGATTTTTGAAATTTTCTCGTCAAGATGTACAGGGTTATATATTAAACAGTTAAAAATATCTGGGTTGGCAAGGTGAAGTTTAACCAAATATAAGACACTATATTTTTTATCAAACACTATGGATATTCACAAAGTGTAAGAAGATTACAAGTGCAACTGCTATAATAAATATTGTCGTTTCCATTCTTATATTATTAAACAGTCTGATTTTGTGACTTTTATGGACACTAGTTCGTACCGTGTTTTAAAATTTAATTTTCCATGAAAACTAAGTCTCAAACAAAAAAGTTGCTCTTTTTAATATCTCATCAGATTTTTGGCACGAAATTATTATCCGCGTGACATGCTATTTAACCGTGACAATCGCCACAGAAACCGTCAAAGACTCTAAAAAATTATAGCGGAGTCGCTCGATGAACGGAAAATTTGTGTCGGGTAAAATTTCACCGATAATCCTGAACGTTTATACGTGTGAGCTGAAAGTTCCCTTATCGTTTTCAGCGTCGCGTGTTTGACGCGTCGCGCGACGTCCCCGTCCAACAAAATCGAAATGTCTGAGAAACAACGATTTTCCCGCAAACCTCGGATCGAGTCGAAGGAATTTTTAACGGTGCCACGGCCACCTCAATTATTCAATTAAGCGTTAGAACTCGTCACCAACTTTCCCCGGGGGCGAACAATTCCCGGCGGGTAGGGGCGATTGCGCGGTTACGGCGCGCACCGTCTGCAAATAAAGAGGAAAGGAAACAACGGTGGAAAGCTCCGGTGAACAGAATCTACTGCTGCGAGTTACGGTAATGACGCGATGCATTGAGACAATCCGAAGTACCGGCGAAGTCCTACGACTACGCGGTTTTGCGGTTAGGGGAGGTGGGGGGCACAGGGTAGAGACCGTAGTCGACTAATATGATGTACTACCACTTTATTACGGGTGCAGAGTCAGCGGCGCGGCAGGGGGTCCGGTTTGGATGCGTTCCGAAACCGAAAGGTATCGTCGCGTCGCACAGTGTGCCATTTGCCCTTAAAACTTTTCTCTCGTGTTCCTGAATACCCAAGGT
The DNA here is from genome assembly GCA_028454245.1 of Halictus quadricinctus. Lineage (NCBI taxonomy): Eukaryota > Metazoa > Arthropoda > Insecta > Hymenoptera > Halictidae > Halictus > Halictus quadricinctus. Next base: position 2,481,708 of record CM052117.1, on the reverse strand, counting down.
GAGGCACCTAACTCGAATCACCTCGAATAACTTCTAAATTATGCGTTGTACAATTATTTCTACAGATGTTACATGGTATCATGGGGGACATGATATGAAATGCCAGAATATACCGGAATATAGCTGAATATATCACAATATACAAGAATATACTAGTACATAGCAGAATACACCAGCATATACCAGAAAACGCCAGAATATGCCAGAATATGACAGAATATACCAGAATATACCAGAATATACCAGAATATACCAGAATATACAAAAATATATTAGAATACAGCTGTTTATACCAGAATATACTAGAATATGCCATAATCTACCAGAATATACCAAAATATACTAGAACATAGCTGAATACACCAGAATAAACTAGAATATAATAGTATATAGCAGAATACACTAAAATAAAACAGACAATGCCACAATATACCACAATATACCAAAATATACTAGAACATAGCTGAATATACCAGAATACATACATGACTGTGTACATGACTTCTTCATAAGTCGAGGCGTTTAGGAGATTTAATGGTCAACTATGATTTTTTAAATGTAGCCGTATATTTTTGTATGCACCAATCGATACACTTTGATTCTCTATAAAAAAAGTATTGACTTATACATGTCGAAAAATGATTCGTTTAGCAGACATTTTAACTTCGTATAGCAATACTACTACGGCAACAAGTACGAAATTTAATCGGTACTCGGTCGTCAATAAATAACAACAGACAAAATTACGAAAGAAATTTTTGATTTAATCAAAAAATATTGTCACCTTAATCTTTAAAATGCAACCGTGTATTTTTTGTTACATATTGTTGTAGCTGACGTCAAGACGAGTCCAACGATCTAAGATAAGTCATGAAACAATGCCGAAAGTATTTCAGGACAAACGTTCCACCGTGCGTCGTGAACGTATTCTCATTTTGTCAGCGTCCCGTCGCGCCTCCATTTCTCGCTGACGCGCGCGAACGATCGAAAACAAAATTATCGTGTAATAATATTTTGCGCCGGTCCGGTTGCATAATTGGCTCCCGTTGGAAACGCAATAGCGGTCCGCGAGAGGAGCCTCCGCGCACACTGGAATTCGTCGGAATAATTCGTGTAGAAACTACTTGCGGAACGACGGTAAACTGTTACAAAAGACCGAAACGTTTCATTTTCTGAAACGGCGTATCCCGACGTTTGCCTGTGACGCGGACGAACCAGCGATACGATGGTCTTGCAAAAAAATTGTTCTTTCGAGATTAAAACATTAGTCCTTTGGTTACCGTTCGGTTCGATTGACGTGTGTTCGCTGCACGGAAATGCTTTTGGTTTATCTCTGTGAGGTTCGGAACGAGATGAAAGATACTGCTGCCGTGAATAGAATAATGAAACTGCTGGATCACGAGTAAAGGTACCGGCGAAGGTTCTGCGCTGATATTAATGGTATTTTGCAGGGCTCCGGGAGATAGATAATAGAGGCAGTAACTTTGTCCATCTCGAACATTTTCGTTATTTCAAATAATAACAAAAGATGTTATTTTAATGGCGGCTTGCTCTGGCTCCCAGCATGAAAAATACCGCATCTTAGTTATGAAAACAGAAACGTGTCTCTCTCTATTGCGAACAAGCATTATACAGGGTGTCCCAACATCGGCGGTACAACCGAGAAGGGGGTGATTCTACATGAAAAAACAAATCAAAAATAAAGAATAAACTTTTTTCATTTGACCCTTCGTTTTCGAGGAAATCGAGTTTAAAGATCCGTCGGGGTCGCGTGCTTCAGTATACGCAGCAAGTAGAATTGGTCGGTCATGATCAGACGCGTCAGACGATTTCCATCGAATAGCATGCGTACTCGCTGCATTTTTGAACTGGATTTTCTCGAAAACGAAGGTTCCGATGAAAAAATGTTTTTGTATATTTTCGACTTATTTTCTCATGTGGAATCACCCCCTTCTCGGCCATACCACCAATTCTGGCTCACCATTGAATTATCAATTACACAATTGAATTACATTACATTTCAGTTATATAGTAATTCAACTACGCCGTAACTGAATTATTTAATTCAAACCTTACAATCAATTCAATTACTAATTATTTTAATCAAATGAATTATTTTTACAATTAAAACACAGCTCCCGAAATTATAGCCCAGAACTTTGAAGAAGTGCAACATACTTTTATGTTTTTCTTTCGCATACTTTTTTGCTGTATTTTCTATTCCTCGTCCTCGTTCATAATACGTAACGCTATTTTATGTAATTTAATTACAAAGTATAATTGTACTCCAATCGCAATTACGAACTACATTGCAATTTAATTGAATAAAGATCTGAATTATAAATTACAATATGACTAAATTACAATGTAACTCAATTACATTGTAATTATAATTCCTGGAGTAATTCAAGTGTAATTCTGCACAACTCTCCCCCAGTTCTTCACCCTTATCGGACGCTACGACCGCAGCGACAAAGTGTCGTTGTCACGTGAGAGCTGACTTACGACCGTTAAGGATTAATGACAAAAAACAAGAGGGTAGATAATAAAATAATAATACGTACTTTATTATGAATTATATTATCCCTTAACGGTCCGGAAGTGTTTCAAGTTTGCTTCCCACCGGGTCCAAGCTATTTTTCATACGAAGAGAAATTGTGAACTCAACATTTTTATATCAAGTATACAAAGCAACATATTTATATTTTATTTTTCTTTTTATTTACTTTTCCCGTCATATACGCGACCCAGTAAGTAAAAGTGCCATGCCACATATATGGCATGCGACATTGGTCCGTTAAGGGTTATATATTATTAATAATATGCATATGCCCTGATGAAAAACAGCGGCGGTTTTCCGCGCACCGAGATGGCGCAGTGGCGGCGGGAGGAAAAACTGAAACACGGACGACAAGAGAGACAAATTGGCGGGAGAGAGCGGCACGAAGACAGAACGCACTTCGAAATTTTGCATAGCGGGCCCATTGTGCGGGCTGGTATTAAAGCTGCAAGTAACACTCGGGATTAGTCGAGCAAACGTTGGCCGAGTTGCCACAATGGGTTCGTTAGCAAGTACGCGGGTAACCGGTGCCGGCAGACAGGAAGCGGCGAAATGAGGAGAACGCACAACAACCAGCCATCGAATCCCCTTATGCGCGCGATCCACGCCGCGCGGCTCGTTTTCTATCTTGAATAGCCAGCCAATCCGAGGGACTTGCTCGACTTGTCCGGATTATGGGCCACGATCCGGATCCTCTAAATTCGCTTGGTTTGCAAGCAAGCATCCGATGCGACACGCGACACGCGTTCGCACGAAATTCGCGGTTCCTTTATCAATATTCGGTAACGTTATCGCGGCCGACTTGCCGCAGCCCGCGCACTCTCAATTACATCTAATTACCTCCATCCTTCTTCCCCGGGCAACGCGAGAATCCCCAACGCTCAGAAACGCTTTGCAAATATTCGTCGTCGATCGAAGAGCCTCGCTTGCGAAATGGAGCGCGAATCGGTCGGCTGGCTGGCTGGCTGGCTCTTATCTTGCACAGCTTGTTGGCAAGATACTGTATTAGCATTTCATTAGCTGGGTACGTGATCGCCAACGAAGTGGGTTTATTCGCGATTCTACTTTGAGGTGTATAGTGGATTGCTCTTGAGTACGCCCTCTTGTTAGTATCGTGAACGAATATTAGTCTCATTTCGAGAGTGCTTCACTGGGAATCGGTATAGTCGATGCATGTTCACAATGAACATGACGCGTGTAAATGATACGCATGGCACAAAGTTCTAGCGAATTTCCATTTCATTTTGAACTTGGTCCCAGCGATCGTCGAAAGGCCTTTCAAAAAATGTTATAAATATTATCAACTTTCAATTTATTTTTTTTTTTTTTAGAATATTCGATTACACCTATCCCCCGATTTACACGGTACTTTATTTACACGATCTCACTTTTACAGGGTTTTTAAAATATAGGATTTAAGAAAAAATGAAAAATTTCTGCAGTCATTTTTAAATTCTGTTCGCTTGGTAACATTGGCGCTTATATTTATAGTCATTTTTTAATTCCATTTATTCTGAAGCGACCGTCTTACTACCGAAAGTGATAACAGTGAAAAAGTGCGAAATATTTGTAGGGGTATGTCTTCGAGTAAATCTGGCACAATTTCTTTAAAAATAGTTAACTTTGCAAACAGGAGTCTTTTAAAAATATTTCAGTGTTCACATCAACGGAACCCTAATAAAGTACGGTAAGCATGAACATGGTCTCTGTGCGTTATTCATGCTTTTTGAAGAGTAATTCCTTCGAAGGTCATTTGAAGGTCAACATATCATACACGGTTGAATTAGTCTTTTCACTAGCTATAACGTTACGCTAATCCAAATAAGTTGTCCCAT
>CM052117.1:2438766-2477213 GCA_028454245.1 Halictus quadricinctus | reverse complement strand
ATTGAAAAATACATGAATGAATGAATTCATGTGCGTGATATATTAAAATAAAAAAAAAATATTATAAAATATATTTTTTATTTCTTTTGATAAGAATCCAGAACACGAGAGAAATCATTCAAGTATCGAAGTTGGCATTGAGCAAGGGGTTAAAAACTTGAAATATCCCTACTCTCATTGTGTTGATAATTTTTTCGTGTAATATAAAAATATTTGTTATGCTGCATTGAGTTCTGTCAGGAAGGCAGTAGCACCAAACGGTGCATGATCATTGCCCCAAGGAGATTAACCTAGGAAAACCTGGACCAAAAATAGGCTTGGCCGGTAAGCTGGATTTTGGAATGGGTCGGCCCGAACGGTAGACAATTTCGAACAATTATCGAATCTCAAGCGTCGCGTTCCTTTATCGAGGATATTCGGATGCTGTGCGCAAACTGAATCGAATGTCGTTTAACGAAGACTACCGGTGGCAAAGTCACGCTCGGCGAAAACAAATTAAAAAGCCGACGGTCCGAGGCAGAAAATCCTGGGATTCCGCGCGAACAGGTCGCGCGTACGGGACACCAGTCGAACCCGAAATAACAAGAGGAACGCCGCGCCGTTAAAAAGGAAGGTCGCGTTGTCCCGCGCAAGTACAAAGCTAGACTCTTTCATCGATATTCGAACGATTGTTCCGCTCTCGGCTGGCAGTTTCGCTGGAACGCTGATTTGACAGCTCATCTAACCTCTTGATTCGTTGTTCCGATTCCTCTTTTCTCTCTCTCTCTCTCTCTCTCTCTCTCTCTCTCTCTCGCGGTGCAACAGCCTTTGTGATGGTCCCATCATCCATCGATCCCCCATTGTGTCGCGCAACTCTGCCGTTGCCATTACCGGAGTTAGCGTTTCAATTCCAGCCGAATCGCAACTGGTACACATTTTATTTCCGCGCAAATCTACGGCCATTCCTCAAACGTCGAGCGACGTTGCATCCGATCTTCCTCCATCGAATCCTACCGAGCGACGCACGTTGTGCCGCATCCTGCGACACGAATTCTTATCGACGTGGCTGAACCATTATTTTCAAAAAGATTTCTAGTTTTTATTGATTTTGAGGCTTCCGAAACTATCTCTTCTATATTTATTATATGCTGTAGATATAATCTCAATATTCCTTAAATGTTAGAAATACAGGCTGTGGCCGATCTGGTGGTACAAGCAAGAACGTGAATCTGCATAGGAAATTATAAAGATTACAAAAATTTTAAAAAACATGACGTAATGTCTTTTCGTTGCAGGTTTCGTTTTCGAGAAAGTCGAGTTTGAAAAATCAGCGAACACGCGTGTTGTTGGGTAGGAATCGGCTGGTGCGTCTGTTCATGGCTGACCTATTCTACTTCCTGCAAACACTAGAGCACGCGAACCCAACCTTCAAACTCATTTCTCGCGAAAACGTAACATTAAACGGAAAAATATGATACCTTTTTTCGAATTAATTTTTTAAGCCTGTATATTACTGAATGGAGATATTGAAATACAATGAAATCGCGTAATTTTTATGTCGATCTTGGTATAAGAAGTCGTAAGACCTTTACTACGACAAAGATAAAATGAAATTCAAATATTTAAGGATTGTTGAGACTATATCTATACTGAATACAGTCGCAACATTAGTAGTCAATATTTCACAGATTATTAGAATTTCAGAAATTATTTTAAGAGAATTCTATATCCTATCCAGGGAAAGCAGTAACGGGAAAAAGAAATGTTGATGTTCCAGTTAAATAGTAGTAGTAATAGTAGAGTTAAATACATGTGTGTAACTATTTGTACAAATGCTACAACTTATGATACAACTTATATCACTTTGGTAATACTTTGTATACTACGCCCTTCCTTTCCTCTTTGATAACAAACTGTTCAATTATCATTAATTTCATTAAAAAATTTCATTTTACTGTATGTAAGTACGGTAGACTTTCATATGACACGATCAAAAAAATTGTTTAAGACGACTATGCACATGTATTGCACGTGGCCATAAATGCACAGTAATTTTAAGGAATTGTTCAGACAAACTGGGTTAAACTTTACTTGGGGAAACCAGAAATTTTTAATTTTTGTTTATATAAACCTGTAGATTTTGGCGAGAAAATTCCGAAAATCCAATTTTCAATGCTAGGAGATCACTAGCTCAAAAGTTATACGTGTGATACGATTTTCAACGTTTATGACATGCAAGAGCGCCGCCATGTTGGTATGTAGTGACCGTCGCGCGATGTTGTCAATGTAAAAGAATCTACTGCTGCCCACGATTGTTGTAAAACATTTTGCATAAATATCCGCAGTCTGCTAATTACCTAAATTTATTAGTACCTAATTTATCTATAGTTTCCAGTAGTATTGCAAGCGGTGGGTGTGAATGTTTGTGAATATTTCCAGTGGAAGCCTGAATTCAACTATCAAATTACTTCCCCGTTTCATTCATTGGACGTACAGCTGACTGTATTCAATAACACCCCTTAGTGTAATCAGCCTTGCAGCTCAATAAATTGGTTGAGAGCCACGGTATAATTATACCCGATTTGAAACACGACACGTGAAAATAGTCTAGATAATTATTTTCGAGGAAAGAACGTCGAAATCAAATGTGCAAGACATTTTGCTCGATAAATCTCAACGGATTATTAACGGTCGCGTTCCCGCCACGTGCACGTCATTAAAACTATACGTGCCGGACTGGTTCGGTTCGATTTGCTCGGCTTTATGTTCACGAACAGCCGCGTTAAACGAATTTTAAAAGAGCTGTATTGCATTGAGCGCACGACATTATTGAACGTTTGAAAAATATTATCTTCGCTGTAGCCACAGAAAAGCCCACTCTAAGGATACCCGAATTTATAGATTCTTCTGGGTAAATGCAGTGGAGTATACTAATAAACAATGCCAGTGAAACCAAAATAATCTTTTCATCCTTAGAAAAGAGCGTCCTTAAGAATAGACTGACAAGATACGCTCGGGGATATGAATTTCGTCGTCATTAAATATTAATAAATTTAAAATTAATAATACATCTAAAATTAATCATATCCAACATTTATATACTTCAAATGTTCGAAACAAATAGAGAGTTAAGTAAATAGAGTTCACATAATCTTAACAGTGATTTTCATTTTCAATTCAATTTATATTGAAGAATTGCTATGTCGATACCGAGGCTTGCTCTGAATTATGAGTGTGGGATGGATAACCCCTATAAATTCCAGCATGTACAGGTGCTATAGCAAAGGAGATTTAAGTACCAATTAGGTTGTTCTAGTGCAACCCGTTCTATTGATATATCTGGGGTCCATAAACGTTATACAGATAATTTTCAATGGGAGTTCGTTAGGAACGCAGATGGCTTAGCTTGCGTTCTGCATTTGATGAAGTTTTCTGAAGGTGTTAAACAGTAACGTTAGACAATCATCATTTCTTTTCTAACAAAAAAAAAAAACTTATTGATTAATGTAAGCACCGGCTAAACTTCAACTTGGGGGACCACAAATTTTGGACTTTTTTTCATACAATTCCTTAGATTTTGACGAGAAAATGTCAAAAATCCAAGTATTCACGTTAGGAATTCACTGGATCAAAAGTTATGCGTGTTTAAAGTTGAGCGATTTCAAGCGTCTTTGAGACGTAAAGGCGCCGCTGGCTCCTCAACGAAGCCATGGAGAACATTTTCGCAAAGGAAAAAGTTACTTCAAATGACCTCAGCAATAAACCCTTTCAAGCACAACATTTTTTGGACATGCTGTATATGTATACCATTGGAAAGAACATACATTCAGTGGTTTTTTGACAGCAAGTTTAGGTTACTTTCATAGCGATTTTCATTAGACTCTGAATTAAAAATAAACCGAAAATCGTAAAAAGAATTTTGCAATGACCCAACAGTATTCGACACGGTACGTTTGTCGAGCAAAAAGAAGATGGCGCGGCAACTCGACAGACTAATTCATTCTTCGCAGCTGGGAACGGCCGGCTCGACTATTTTCGCTGTCCATAAATTAAAAATGCATAGGGAAAGCGTGAAATACCTTCTGCGATCGGACCGTGGACAGAAACTGTCGATAGTTCGAAAATTAAAATGTAACCTGCACGTCACGCCTGCCGTCGGCCGACGGATGTAATCAATTCTTGAACGGGATATAGAATTCGTTGCGAGTTTCCGAACGGCTCGAATCGCGGGAATTTTCTGAATTTTAATGAAGTCGTTGCGCAACCGGCCAATTAAATCGCTCGTCGACCCGATTCCCCGAGAATTAAATCTGAAATGCGCTACGCCGCGCCGTCCCGTCCGCGGAAACGTTCACGCCACGCTACGCTGGAATTGCGCGGGCGCAATTGCGTATGGTCGTTTCAGAGAAAGCGCGAAGCTATTTCAATGATTTATCGACTGCTCTGTCTGACAGTTTGCTCGGGGAGCTAGCTAACGGAAACGGGATTTTCAAATATTCTTGTTATTGTTACAAATGGGGAAACTGTTTGAGGAAATAGTTACAGTAAATTAAGGATCGCCTATAGTCCGACAGGGAAATTTACTCCCAGACTCGTCGCGAAAGTCGTGCTGACGTTATCAAGTGGTACTACAAATGGTACTCTACGTTTCTTCCGATCTTTATGCAAAATAAAAACTTTCTGCATCGATTGCGAGGAATAGAAACCAAGTAGAATGTTATTCCTTCCCTTAATAATATTATTAGATCAAAAATAATATATTTGCATTTTTTAATTTTTTAAAATTTCCTACAATTTTGAATTTCATCTACTCAATGTTTTATAAACGCATAAAAATCCGTAGTCTAGTTATTATATATCGAAACATTAATTCAACGAGCTGTAATTTATGTCTTTACGTGACCTTGATCGAAAATGTTCAGAATCAAATATTAGTGGTATTGGAGTCTATTGTATGTTTTTTTTTAACTCTTTCATGTGACAATGTAGTAACTCATAAACGGTTATAAAAACATGGGATGCTTTAAAATTGTAGCCATTGTTTTGTTTTAGCCATTATCTTTGTAGAAAATTATCGAAATGATCATTCTTGGTTTGTATAACATTTAAATATCGCGTTGCATCCTGTGGATATTTCTTAAGGATTCATTACATCATTAATTTCATCATGTAATTATATTAATTCATTGTATACGGAATTTTTCGATCTCATATGGGATGATAAATTTGTTACTAACACAAGAATTCAATTTCAATTATGATAGGAATGGCTATAAATCGATGTAAGATGTGATAGTGCGATGATTGATTTATCAAAGCCTATAAAAACCTAACCCTAATGTTTGATCTCAAATATTGTTACTTCATATCAAATAGAGGGCGTAGTTAGATAGTTTATTTGCTTAAAGAATAACGGTACGGAAATAAAAATACAAGATACTAATTAAGAACACCTCGATGATCTAAACATTAATATAGACACCCACACAGTAATTGGGTCGCTTACCCTAGTAGCTTGGAGATATTCGTTCTTAAAATCATTGTCTATATTAATTATTTTTAAAACATAATGCATATTAAAACAGAGATATATAACACATACATTAACTGATTTTAATGAAAAATTTAATATCTCTTTTTTAATATTCATTATGCTTTAAAAATAAGTATAATTAATATAGGAACAGTAATTAGGTACCTTACCCTATGGTGTCTGTGGTATATTGCAACTTTTCCTTAATAACAAAAATATTTGGGAATTCCTATTCTAATGACACGTCCTATGTGGCCAGTATGAATGTTTATGGAAGTGTGCATGTATTTCTATTGTCCTGGTTTAATAATTCAGCGCATAAACACCATTAAGAAATACTGTACAAAATTTTAATAGAATGTACACGTTTGGTGCATCCAGTCTATATTTACCATATCGTGATACAATATGCATATTTCTTTACTTGTCTATCGTAAGCATGTCACCGGATTGTTTTATTCTAGCTGGAAGTTTTTAGTGAAAATATTATAAAATTTACGAAGAGAGACCAAGGTATATACAATTCCGTTATTGTATATACAATATATATATTGTATATATAATACATACAAAAATATATTCAGTAGATATTTTATTCTCCTCTAAAAAAGAAATGAATATTCATAAAATTTTATTTTTTAAATAACGGTGAATGTTATGCAGAAACCCGATATTATGCGTTTCAAACATTTGACTTTTTATTATTTTACGTGATCCACACAACTTCTTCATGTTTTCTGTACCATATTTTGGTTGAATCACCGTAACTATGTATTCACTACTCTTGCAAAGTTATAACAAATTTGATGCATTTTTGATAACTACACAGTAGTTCTAAACGTATTTTAATAGTCTTCCTATTGATTCTAATAAAATAATTATCAATTCAAGATATTCACCGAAAATTTGTTAACCTTTTCAGGACAAATGTTATATTAACGACATCGAGTCCACCTATTTAATTTTTAAAGTTGCAAACAAATAATTTGCAGTGACAAAAGATAAATAATGTATTTTTTTTCTTGGACCTGAAGACATAGCTCCCCAAGGAAACTATTTCCCATGGTGTAAAAAGTTGATAACGCGGATAAGAATAGTTGTATTTTCAAAGATTCATGAAGACCGCGTCATTTTTTAACCGTCGAAGCAGGGGAGAGACCTTAAATGTGTCAAGTAAATTGATCGATCGTTTTTCAATAAAATATGGCAGTCCCCCAAGTTTCGGAAAACTGGCGCAGCCCACCAGCTGGTTCCCATTTAAGAATTTCATTACAAAGGGAAGAAGAAGTGCATCCTGGCGCTACAGACCGAGAAGAATAAACTCAATTATTTCGACATCAAAGCTACCATTTCTGGACGATCGTCATTGAACCATGGCCCTACGCCGTTATAGTTCTATGCCTTCCATCTTTCTCCCTCCCCTTTTCTCGGTTCACTGGAATACTTCGACCTTCTCGGTCCATTCTTCCGCCTCTTGCCCTTCCGTCCTGCCTCCGTTTCTTCCTCGTTCCTGACGTAAAACGAACGGACTCCTCGATATCGACAATCGTCTACGATACGAAACTAATGGCGCCCAGAGATTCGTTATTCGTCTCGCTGGTTCCGCGTCTTTGGAGCTTTTCTGGCAGAGGCGTCGCGCCTTCCAATATTTTCTTTGAAACTTCGACACCCCCTTCTTTTGTCCTCGCGTCTGTTTAATGTGAACAGACACAGGGGACTTGCACTTCTCACAGTCTCGAACTCATCGTCTAGCCTCGCAAACGACTCCTTCCTTCGATTCAGAGATGAACAAATTCTCGTTCGAATGAGTAACGAACCAGCACATGCAACAGCTTTATCCAGAACTTTCAACAATTAATCCCTTTCACACATACGACTATACGTCAATCGTTCGTTCACTCATTGAATGTGGATAAACTTCACCTTGGCAACCCAGACATTTTTAACTTTTCACTGTATAATCATGTACATCTTGTCTAGGAAATGCCAAAAATCGAAGTTTTAAGGAGAGGAACTCACTGGTTCAAGAGTTATGCGTAATGAAACGATGGGAAAACTTCTGGGTTGCCACGGTGATGTTAAGCCTTGAATTTTACTGAAGTGCTCGACGTTATCTTCGAAATTAATCATTCTTATCATCCAGCTAAGAGCTTTGAGGACCCTATTTTGACGCGAAAGAAATGTCAACTTACTAAACTCACAAAAATACTATAAAACATTGACTTAGAATATTTCGAAGTTTTCTAGAGGGGACGCGCTAAATTTCGATTATTTGGAACAAAAAAGAAAAGGTTTTCTATATTTACGGATATAAACTCATTTATTGGTTAAAATTAGACTTATTTTACTGTTTGTAAAAAAAGAAGAGCAATCATATGAAAACTTCCAAATGATTTTCACGAGTTAAGAGCACAATAACAACATAAAATTCCGTAAATTTCTCAATAAGATTTTGTGTTTCCAATTATTTGCAATGACAACCGTATTTATGAATGTCCACAAAATGTGAAAAGTTGCTGTTCCCCTTTCAGTTGATGACAATTCATATTAAATCTTTCTGGACGTTCAATAATCAGCTGACAATCGTGTTGCGTGAATTTATGAAAAAAAAATGTCGAGTGACAAGGATAACGCTCGAGCAGCCATTGTTTCGAATCGTGGAGGAAACAAAAATAGAAAAAAAAGGGGAAGGAGAGATAAAACTGAAGGTATATTGCGCAATGGAATCCACAGATGTTCCAATATTTCAGATACCACGAAATAAGTTTTTATTGGCACAATATATTGCACAAACGCGTTCAATGCGCCGCCCGGACGATCAATAACTCTGTGCAATATTATTCAGTGTTTAGGGCCCGCTTAACGATACTTTTGAGACGATCTTCGCCGACAGATAGCACGATCGATGGTCGACAGACAGTCTCGAGTCGCGGGTTCGAGTTCCCATCCGCAATTCCTGGCGCTGGGCAGCTTCTAAAAACCGGGGCCACCTGCCGGACAGACTAATTTATCTCTCGTGCGAGGTTTAAAGCCTTTCCGTCGTTTATCTTGCCGCCGACGACCGGGAGGATCCACCACTCGCTTTTTCCCTCGTTTACCCCAATATCTTTCTCTATCCCTCCGCCCTCCTGTTTCTCTCCTCTCGGTTCCTATTTTTTCCCTTCCACGGCGTTTTTTCGCCATGTTCCGTTCTGTCGAGCTTTAAATTGAAAAACACTTCCTCTCCGCAGGATTTCTTCCACGCAACCGGGAGAAATTGTCGCCGTTCGGACCTTGATGAAATACGTTCATCTTTTGACTCCCACCCTACCCCCTCCCCCCACTACCGGTTTCACCAAGATCCCTTACGATCCTGATACACCCGGATCGAAGCCCGGTATAGTCTTATCCGAGAAATGTTTCGTTGTAAAGAATAGAGATCAAGTTTTTAGAGACGGCAGGAAACTTTAGAACGGAAACTTTCTTCCTGGATTTATTTTCTTCTTTTCCCTGTCTTACCGGAGGTTTTCGTGAAATAAAACACACATCCTACAATTTTTTTTCTCTATGCCTCTACGATTTTTCGAGGAGAGATATATGATGGAATATTTTGGATTTTTATGACGCGATAAAAATTATTCAGAATTTATCGTGCAATCAATTGTTTCCAATTAATTTATCTACACAATTGATTCTCCAAATTGAACAGCACACGTGAATGATTTATTAATATTAGAGTTGCCAAAGGCGAACAATAATTTCTATCTTACTGGAAGACTGAAATTATGGAAATTCATGAAAGCTCAAATCGCTTCTTTCATTTGTTTCCTTACTCTACATTATAGAACTGTTTAAATGAATAATATATTTCACTTGACGCGAATGGAAAAGAGAAAAATGTTGGTGGCCTGTTCCACAAATGCCTCACCCTGTATAACCATAAGTGGCTTTGTTTCAGCTAGAACTTGACACCGGTATTTTATACAAAATAGTTCTACCAATCTGTTAAGGAAAGAGGATATGATTAAGAAAAGAGGATATAAACATTCAAGTTAAACAGCTTTTAAAATCATTCATGTTCGATCGATTCTCAGAATAAAGTTTCTGTTATCGCCGCTCACACTGTCGAAAAGTGGCATCCGTTATCTGCCGTCCGTAACGAGGACTTTAATAGTACACTCTGTTAGGCGAAACGTCGAGCCTATCCGTCTATCCGGAACGATATAACGGAAATACTGGATGCATAAAGTTGAACAGCAAGCAAGAAGATAGACGCGACGAGAATGTTGCCAGTTGAATTTAATAAGGCGATAGTCGTCGTCGAAACGGATATTAAAAACAGCCGAGGGTAGGGCGATCGTAGGTGGAACGCGATCGGACGGTGCGCGGCTGCTCGCGGAATCCTTAAGGCGTCCCGACAATGTCGGAACGGTGATGGATGACGAAGAGATTCCAGTTCGACGCGCGCAAAAGCGGCCGGAAATTGAAACGTTGAGTCGGCGCGGAGTCGCGCGGGACCGAGCCGAGCGAAGCCGGCGATTCGATTCGCCCGGGTTAAAACTAACGTCGCGACTTTGTCGAATCCGAGAAATATACGATCGGCACGTGATTCGCGATCTTGTCGCTCGAGGGAATCCTACGTATGAACTCGATTCTCCAACCGGAGATATGAAATCTTCCTGGACGAAGTACAGTTGCGTCTAACGCGAATTTCATACGAAAAGTATTTTTGGATATATCTGTGTACCTGTGTGTATTATTACGAAAAATAGGTATTTATAATTTAAGGGCCAAGACTCCGTAGATTCGCGGTAAGGTAGAGTAACCACGTTATCGACAAAAATAGGCGAAAAATCGTTTTACGTGACTCAAATTTTCGTCCTTATATGAGAATATTTTTCGCCAGGAAAGGGGAAGGTTCGATCTAGCGCGTGGAATCCAAGCATTTTTATGCCTTTGGATGAGTTTTCTGGATGAAATCGAGTGTAGCGCCAGCTACAAATTCAGTTATATTTTGTCTTGATTCTCTGCGAAATAAAGCGAAAAACTTGGAGCACGTTTCTGGCGTCAGAATTCATAATATCGATAATACAGAGCAAAAAATGTGACAAGTTTAGTCACAGACTTAAGATCCCGTCGGATCAAGACCAAGACGGATCTTAAGTCAGCGGTTGAAGGCTGTGAACGGAAATTGTACAGCAGTTACCGACCTGCTGACTCTGCAAAAGTCACATAACCACTCTTGGCTCTTAAGGGGAACTTTTACGAGTGACCCTGATAAGCAGTACGGCCCTGCTGATCTTTAGACAACAATGATACGCAATCGTTTTAACAGTCCAAACTTAGGACCGTCGGATTTCGGATTCAGATTCGTCGCGACACATAATTTTGAAAGACCTATACGTACCATGCGTCCATCAGGAGATTGAGAAACTTGTAGGTACCACGTAATATCCTTACTTCGCGCTATACGTTTTCCGCTGTTGACCGAATCGCTTGACAAAGATAGCAAAACGTATATAGGAAACGTGCGTGAACTATAGATGGCGCTGCGAATCGTGTTCGTAATTATTTTTTGGAACAATTGCACAACTATTGGAAGGTTAACCCAACTCATTAATGAACGAGATTACTGCTATTTCTTGGCTTTTGTCAGTAAGGGCATTAAGTCCGTTAATATTCTGTGCTTGCATCTTATGTCGTTAATAACATTTTAACCAAATTTACGTATCAGAATACTAATTTTATAAAGCATAGAAAAGTATTTATTTGAAACTTTGCCGTATTGTTCTTATTAAACTCTTTACACGTCACTGCATTTTTTTATAAAAATGCTTCCAACGATTTCGTCGTGCAGTTTAGGTACAAAGAAGAGGTATAAAAATAAGAAGAGTAATAAAAATTTTTATAGTCTATTTTGTAGGTGGTGGTCTTTTTAGGAGCCACATACCGGTACAGAATATTGCTATATAAAATTTAATATAAATTTGGTCTTCTCGGGCACTTGTCTTTAGGGTCACCAGTCATTTATTGAGGAGTAAGCGTAAATGGAGTAATATCTCTCCAAGTATTATATTATAGCTATTCTAAGAGTTAAGAAAACGCTAGTATAACTTTGATAAAACGTCGGAAAAATTGCTTCTTATTTTGTTTAAGTATGAAGTACCAAACTTAGTATAATGCTTGCGACAATATCTTGTTGCTGAATTAATTCCGTAAGTGTTACCCTTAAACTTCTATATCAAAACCGTACTTTTTTCTTCTTTTTTGGATCTTCTTCGTATTTTTCATTTTTCGCGATTCCTATTTAATTTGCAAATATCATTACTGCACGACAAACCAAATTCTAGTCATTATAATTTTAGTGGAGTGATTGCCTATGTTAAAAGTGTAATTTTGTACTGCGGTAAATGTATGGATGATTGAGACCTACATAATCAGATCGTTAAGGGACCAAATTACTGTGTGGGTGTGTCAAATTACTGTGTCTATATTAATTATACTTATTTTTAAAGCATAATGGATATTAAAGCAGAGATATTAAATTTTATCCATTAAAATCAGTTAATATATCTGTTATATATCTCTTTTTGGTTAAACTTTACCTCAGGAAACCATAAATTTTTAACTTTCGTTTCCGTAATCCTGTTGATTTTGGTGAGAAAATTTCGAAAATCCAAGTTTGAATCGTAGGAGATCACCTGTTCAAAAGTTATGCGTGCGTAAAGATGTGCGATTTTCAACGTTTTTGGCAGGCAAGGGTGCCGCCATGTTGGTATACAGAGACCGTCCCGCGTCGCTTAAGTATAATTAATATAGCTACAGTAATTGGGCCTCTACATTCTAAAATGAAATACACAAACACGTAACTGTTTCCTGAACAGAAAAGTTAACAGTCAAAAAATGACTGTTATATCAGAACTAAATGAAAATTTTAAATTTCATTCAGTTCCTGGTCGTTATACAGCAAATGGTTAAAATCTTGCTGGAAATGTGGTCCAAGTGTTGCGCAGCCATAAATTTTGCCGCAGCCAGGGAAGTGCTTGTAACCGAAGGTTAAGGCGAGACTGTCCCATGTTCGGATTTGATTCTGAGAATTTGGTCGCAGCTACCGTCTAGTATCGTGACCGGCCCGAGGCAAATTGTAATTTCTCGTGTCTCGGTGCTGCGATGAGAACTTGGAAAGGCCAGGGAAGGGGTTCGGCGATGATGGAATGCATTCTGACCCGTGAAAGGGACAATGGCGCGAAATTCGGGGAACGGGGGCGAGACGAAGCATTTACGGGACGATGGATCGAGTTAGGGAACCGAATCTTGCGAAAATAGTATTACTTGTCACGACAACGGATTTCGGGATGATCAAGCTGGAATATTTGTACAGTGGATCATAGGGAACCGATTGATATCGCTGGGGCCAGATGAATTGGCTGCTCGAGGCTACGAGGAGATTATCTTTAATGTGATTAAGTCCCCATTACATGTACGAAATTTATGGATGTAGGTTAAATTTGCTACGTTTCTTCTTGCTCAGATCCAAGAGAGCGGATGCTCCAGAGGGTATAATTTACGAACGTATGCTCATTAAGGTTTCTATGAAATGCTACCTACTCTATTCCTTACTCGATTCTGCGCAGTAGTCCAGAGTACTACGTAGCCCAGAACCATAGATATCTTACCTTTTATTTTATTTTATTTCTTTAATTTTACATTTTTGTCAGCTATCGTTACGTAAACTGGTGTAAAGTATTATAGAATTTTGTTTTCTGCATTACTCATTTCAATCTATTCAAGATATTAACCCTTAGCATTCGAATGGCGACTGTAAGGCACCACTGAAAATTCCTGTATCATTATTCAAAGTATTTTTTACATTATTAAATTTGTTTGTGTTTAATAAATTATTAAACATTTCAGTACTGTACGAGTAAATTGTACCATTTCCGTATGTACAGCATGAAAAAATATATATAGAAGGGAAATATTCTAGGTCGGAGAAAATGTTTCGTTTTGGAGTTATAATGGCTTCGAGTGCAAAGGGTCAATTTTACTTTTTCTGGGAAAAGAACTTGGTTTTAAATCTGTGTGTATAACTAGACTGAATCTATGCAAATTGTTATTCAGATAAATATCCACACGAATAATGACAAAATGAGATTATTTCACTCAGTAGAATAGATATTAAATTTTGATATTAACTTACGTGTGAGATCATCCATTCTTAATCGAATTTCTTTCTTCCGAAGTTTCATGGAAATCAATTGAATTTTATAATATATAGACCGCCGTATTCATAAATGAGAAACCAGGTGTATTGATCCATAATGCCGCCAGAAATCACTGTTGCTGGCAGCAGAAACGATGCTCCATTTTACCGCATGGAGAAAGTTCGCCCAAACCGCTGCTAGATTTTCTGGCCACGAACGAAAGGCGAACAAGATGGTAGGACGTTGTCCCACAGGAGAAACTGTCCCAAACACGTCCGCCCCATATTCCTATATTACTACCGCTCTATTTTCTTTCACGAGACAATTTCTCTTCCTCCATTCCTATCACTTTTGTTATAAAAAATACAACTTAACGACGAATATTTAACGAAATCACTTAAATCAAATTTTCAAAGAAAATAATGATTAACACTAAACCTGAAAGCCATACAAGTGTCTGAAACATGATATTTAAAAAAATGGCAATACCAAATTTATTGAGATTGCATAATTTTCAAGATGCTTGGACAAGGAAACTTATTCCATTATTTTCTACAAATGAATTTTTATTATTTCAATAATTGTAAGAAAACCGGACACTTCACCGTAGCAGGTTTAGTGTCTTGTGTTCGACATGTTTTAACTCACATATAATTTACACGTTTCAATTGAGAAAACATTATAGTATTTTTCAATATCAAAATATCATATATTGCAACATCAAAATTGCAATTACAAAAACATTAAATTCACTTATGTCCATCCAGTTTCCTTGTTTCATGGTTTCAAATTTGTTTATTTACTGAAATTCATTGAAATAGAGAATAAACAAATTCTTTATCTCCATTTGTAGTTATCTGGATTCCACTATTCATAAGATATTGATAAAAAATTCATTGCTGCATTAAAATAAAATTTCAGTTTGTAACATGTTGGGGTAGTTATCGTATAGATTACTATCGAAATTTTCTGTCTCCCGTTGCTATAGTTTGCGGTGATGTATCTACTTTTTCCTTCGGTTCCTTTTTCCTACAAATATAACCTATACAAAATGCATCTCGAACGTGTAGGATGCAATCAACGCAAAATCGTCGATAACGGTGCACAAGCATAATTCAGTTCCGTGTATGGAGCGCTTTCAACAGGGGGGAACTTTAAAGTGCACTCTGCAGGAAAACCGAGTATGGTAATACGCGCGGCGCGGCGCGGCGCGGTGCTCGGCGGGCCGACGCGCGTCCCCAGCAGTTTCCTTTTAACCAGGACGATGCTTCCTTATTTCGGTAAACCGCTTCGAGGGACTGGCCGTCGTTGCTGCGAGCATTTTTACCACCGATACGATACCACCCCACGTCCATTCTCGTCAGCCCTGTACGACCGACACGGATCATTTCAGCGCGGAATTTAAATAAACCGAAGAGCTTGGCTAGAACGCCTCGGGTGCTCTGCCGCCAATTTTCCAGGGGATAGATTGGTCGCGTACCCACGATAATACCTACTATGCAGAGATTGTCGAAGTGAGAATCTCGAAGAGATTGTTGAAGTTGCCGGCTAATCAAATTCATTTCCCTGCCTCTCCAGCTACGCGTATTGTTTTTATTGGCTGTGTCACTCACATTCACAACTCTGTGATGCACGTCGGCGAACAGAAACATTGACGAACATTGACACTTCAATGTGGGGAAACTCTAGTGGGGATCAAGAGTGGCGCCCTTACCTGTCAAAAACGCTTAGAATCAATTTTAAACACGCATAACTTTTTAACCAGTGAATTCCTGACATTAAAACTTGGATTTTCGGCATTTTCTCGCCTAAATCTACGGGATTACATATAAAAAAGTTAAAAATTTCTGGTTTCCTCAGGTAAAGTTTAACCATGAAAGAGTCGGAAAAATTTCAAAACAATTTGATTGAAATCCTTTGTCAAGACAAGAAAATATATATACGCATAATATGACAAGCCATTATTTATCGTTGCGTAACTATAACACCATGTGATAGAAGTCTAAATCATTTTAATAATTCACAGGACCACCTTTTTTATATGAGTTGAACAATTCTGACAAGCTGTAGATGAGTTTGCGAAAAATGTCTTCCGTGTGCAAGGCGCACTTCACTTCCATGGTGATCGAATTGAAATGGGCTCAAGGGAATCGTGGAAAACGCACTTAAAGATTGTCAGTGGCAATTTTCGTTTCCATCAAGAGTGTGCAGAAAATCAAAATTTCAAAATTCAAAGTACAAAGGTATCAGGAGTTAACAACTACCAAAAAAGACGAGAGATTTTTCCAAAATAATACAACGACTGGCTACTTCTGAGAGTAACTTCAATGATGTTACACTAACGTTGTCGATTGTTATTGGTTTAAGTTATGTAAAATTTCTAAAATATTTTCTAATTGTTTATAATATTCCACGTTCGTCAAATTGTTTGTTAAGGAGACAATTGGAATTTTAAAAGCCCGGAAAGCTTTCACGGAACGTCTAATAACTATAGAAACCTCTAGGGATTACGAAGCACTACCAGTATCCCTTAGAATCCCTAAAGATACCCTTAGTGTCATCAGATATCCTCGAAGTCTTAAGTGACTTTGAAAGTGTTATTGATCCCTGTAGTTCTTAGTGATCCCTAAAGGACCTTCGGCGATCCTTGAAGTCTGTAAAGACTCCAGAAGAACCTTCAGTATCAGAGAACCCTGAAGACTGATCAGTGATCTCCGAAGTGCATAGAGATAGCAAAAGTGCTACCAGAGATTTCGGAATCCTCGGTAAGCTTTAACGAACTTTCAATGATCCCTTGTGCTCCAAAAGATTTCTATAAAGCTCTCAGTACTCAGAAAATTCCGAGAGATCAAAATGACTCCTAAATAGGTGGAAGAAGAGGCAGTGAACCTCGAAGTTGTCAGTGATCCCGAACAGCTTTCAGTAAGCACTGGTGGCACCTAAAGACATCCGACAGCTCTCTAGTTACTACTGTAGCCCTCGAAGACGCTCCAAAGGACCTTCGGCAACTCCCACGATTCTCTTAGTTCTTGTAGAACTTCGGATCTATAAACTCTAAATAGTGGAATCGAGAACTTCGCTAAGTCCCCAAAAACATTTTACACTTAAACCTACGCTTAAACTTGTGTTCCTGACCATAGATCGATTTAAACCGATCTAATTTTCTTAATTATTAACGGGGTTTTTAAAACGGTCAGTAGTAGAACAGCTCCATAAGTCAGACTAATGTCATGCAAATCAACACACGCGTTCTATCACACCATTCTGTATGATAGTCACCAGACTCTGCTAGATGACCATTCAATGGTTGACCACAGTTGGCCATTTTGTGTTTTTAAAATTATATTTCTTCAAGAAAAAAAGAAAAAACTAAATAAAATTTCACATATTTCATACAGATATTTTGAAGCTCCGTGTGCACTGCACGAGTAATAAATATTTGTTAACTGTTTTAAGTGTGTTATTTTTTGTTTGTTCATATCATATTTGTTCAGTTTACCCTACAAAGCTCTGAAGCCCTGAAAATGTTCAAACAAGTAGCACAAAGGTCGTATATGGTCAGACACAGAAGTCGGAGGTGTTTTACATATAATTAGTCAAACAAGTGGAACAGCATTGTTATGTGCATTTACTGAAAAGGAGTGAGCAGGAAACTGATGTTTTCAAAAGTTGATTATAAACCCCATATTGTGAGTGCAATGCTTTTAAACTGCTTGCTAAACTGGTGTGCACAAAAAATTCAATCCCACAGGATAATAATAATTCAGGAGTACTGAAAATGATTTTCATCATTGTTTGCTATCTTATTGCTCGAGAATCGTACGCGGAAGTCGACAGGTTGTAATTGACAAAAGTAAATAGAACGTGGTGACCAGCCACATTAAAGTAGTATATGTGAAGGGGGGCGAATGGGTGAGTAAATATATCGAGTTTTGCGAGGACGCGTTTCGGTGCGCTTTGGAAGCTTCGCGAAGCGTACAGCAGATGGTCCAGCAAACGGTCGAGAATGAATGCGTGAATGTGTTTAGTGTATGCATGTGGACGATCGGTCGACTGCCTGTACAGGATGTTCGACTACGTGTGTCAAATATTTTAACGGCTGATTCCACGAGCCAACCCAAGACGAAAATCGGGAATATTAACCGTCACAACGTTGTTTTTAAGTTGAGGCGAAGGGTAAAGTTCAATGAAATATTCTTGGCTCTTCCTTCCAAGTTCAAAGGATAAATTTCACCTTGAAATAATGTAACTTCGTCCTGCGGAATTTTCTCATAGCACAGTAAATAAGGAAAATATTTCGGTGTTCCCATTTATGTGGTGCACCCTGTATACATATACGGTGATTTCTCTATATATGTCGCCAAAGCCTGGATGATAAATGTTGCAGAATTATCCCCACTACCGCGGGATATACGAAACTCGAGAGGCCTCGAACGCCAAGGAGTATAAACATGAAACGGCTCGGGCGCGTCTCCTGGACGATACACGACACTGGCAAGACCCGTGTCGTTGACATATATCGAGAATTCACTGTATTATTGTTTGGCTATTTCTGTAGACTTTCATTAACGCTGGACCCGTCACGGGACCCGTCAAAAAAACAGATTCTAGTATTCTTAATTCACAATTATCGAAAATATTCAACAAATTCATTTCTTTCGGTATATATTGTAAAAGAAATGGCTACGAATATATACATTTCCGATATTTTTATAAAGTAATGTAGAATAGGCACATTTAGTGCCCCGTAAACCTATCGATTCCCTAATTTCCTGCAATTAGTTGTCCAGATTTAAATCTGAACTTTTCAGTTGTCGTTTCATCAAACAAATTTGCCTCAGCTTCGTCAAGCGAACTGTGTTGAAGCAACAATTCACTTTCTTCTGAAACTCCATTGAACCGCCGGAAAACTAAACACGCCTAGATCGGGTCAAGACATTGTAGCCTCGAACCGAATGGTAGCTTAATAATTCCGAAGTAGTAAAGCGAGTTGTGATTTAATGACGGCTCTAAGCAATAACACGTCGCCAGGTGGTCCTCGTAAATCGTAAGAGTTTCGAAAGTGCGTCACGAAGTTCCGCCATTCTCAGGTAATTCCATCGTGCCGTGCCAGCCTCCGCAAAGCTTAATACCCACTGTCGCATAAACGGCGCCGTGTTGTTGCCTTTTTCCCCGTTGAATAACGAACAGCGAGTAAAGAATCCAGAAAAACGGTGAATACGTAATGCGAGACGGAATTCGGCCAAACTATCTTCGCGCGTCCAACACGACGCGGTGGAAAGAATCTATATTCGGATTGGGGGAAACAGTCGCGAAGGGAGTGACAAAAGCGACTTTTGCGGATGGTAACGCGGCCGCGACGGACCCTCGGGACACGTCGACGTTCATATTCAGAGAAGCCCGGCAATTTTTCCGGGATTCCTTATCTTCTGGGCCCTGGTCGCGGGAATCGCCGGGAGAACAGAGAACAGAGAACGTCTCAAAGAATACGGCTGACCTGTTTCCCGCGCTAGGGGACCGACACCATGTCGGTCCCTCCCTTTGTCGTTCAATTTCATCATCCAGTTTCCAAGCGACCGAGACCACGACCACCGAAAAAAAAACCCGAGTCTCTTTGCCACGAATTTTTCTATCGCTTCCGTTGCTCGTTGGCGAGCAGGAATTTTCTGTCGTCAGAGATTTAGTCTTCGGGAGAGATTGGTTTTTCTCATTTGATGATCGTTTCCGAGATGATTCCAGCAACTGGGTCGCGCTACGGTTGTATTTTCACGTGTATTATGCACTCTACGTACTTTCATACACCTTCTAAAGTTGAAGTGGAAATTATAACCTATTTCTGATGTGACAAAGAGCTTACATCGATTTTATCGGGTACGTACAAAATAGAAAACTTCCTTCAAGAGGATTCGGTTAAACTTCACCCGAGGAAACCAGAAATTTTTAACTCTTTTTTATGCAATCCTGTCGATTTTGTCGAGGAAATCAGAAGTGTAGTGATTATAAGCGTTTTTTAAAGTTCAGCCAATGATCGATTCGGAGGCATTAATGTATCATTTTTAACTTACCAAGCCTAGTAAAGAAATAAAGAACATTTTGCATGCCTCTTGTTATTTTGCATAAAGATCCGCCGTTCCAAAAGATGGAAAACAAAATTAAACACGTTGGAACCAGAGCTGTTTGTAAAAAAAGTATTGAAGGAACACAGAAAAAATTATGAATAAAGTAAATGCAAGGAACGGAACGAAAGAAACACGAAACTGAACAAATTGAAAGGGACACGTTTGTCATAATCTTTAACAAAAAAGTAATAGATAAGGGGTTGGAGTGCCATTTAAAAATAGAAAAAAATAATAGCTCTGTAATTACCGTTATATTCACAAAAATATATATTTAGATTTACAACGTAGAAAATATATTGGAAACCCTAACTCGTAAATTTTGTTTGTGATTTCCTCCGCGATAATTCTATCTTTTTCACATGGATCCAACTATTATCCGGCAGTTCAGCGAGTCTGCTTTGTCCTGGTTCCGGGACGGTTTTACAAAGACCTACTGCCATGGACATACGGGCTGATACCATTCAGAATACACTGAAAGCATTGTTCCCTTCCAGACAAAAATGTGCAGGATGAACCGCTCAATAATAAAGCCACAAATATTTTACAGTTAACCAATATTATAGATAATTTATCATCCAACTATGCATGATATCAATGCCACTTGCAATTCAGTTCTTAAATTTTTACGTTACCGGTAATACAAAACACTCAGTTTATTAAATGTTTAAACTGCCCACTAATACGTCTAAATTATTTCAATGACAATCACTGAATGCGTAATATTCGAGAGAGAATAATTGGTATTTTTCGTTATAATAGCATTAAAATAGTACAAGACCGTCCCATTAAAGTACTATAGTAGCAGTAATAACCGGAAGATACGATACAATTGGATTTCAGGTGCAACACAAAAGCAACACCGCTTTCTGTTCAACGAAGGAAATCACGTGCATAAGAATGTATTGACGTATACCATTATTGTTTCATTATTCCACCGAATCAGCAACTATTTCAAACAATTCGTAAATCTGCTTTAAATTGTTCTAGAAATTTGCCACAGTCAACTTATTCGGCCACAGAAATTTATAATTATTTTTTAAAATTACAAAATTACAAATTATTTTTTATAATTTCTATAGTTTCTATATTTCTAATTCTATTTGTATACTCGACAAATTACATTTTGTAATTTTTCAAGTGGGATTTGGTAGACTTCACATGAATTAATTAAGCTACATCAGATTAATTCATTCTAATTTTCTGTAGGTAAACATTGTCATGAACTATCTGTGTCATAATAGAAATTTTCTAACATGGAATCAACTAAGTGTAACAAGTGGAAAAATAAGTGATTTTTGCGATTCTTTTTCCAAAAACTATTTATATTATCAGAGTAAAACTCTTAGGCATACAAGCAGGCAACTTCGAACTATAAGAAAAAATTTTTTGGACCAGTAACACGAGACTACCTCGTCAATAAACAAAAATGTATGCAGGGGCTGAAAAATTCGAAAACATGGACAGAAGTATTCAACAGTCTAAAGTTCTGTACACCTTTCGTTCGTTAATAGGACAGGAAAGGACAATGGAGTGACGTGGTAACAAGCGGTCCTCCGTGGAGAAAAAGCAGCAGAAACTACATCGCTCCCATGCTGTATTTTTTAATTCAATTCCCGTTTCTAAACCCGCAATTTAGCCAGACGGTTATTCCGAGAAAATTGTGGAACTACAAGGGGTAACAGTCTCAACGACAACTTGAAAAGGCACGTTGTGTATGTGCGTGCTGTACGTACGGTATCGCTAAGTCGCCAGAATCCGGCAGACGGCGACATCTGGTCGCAACGTTATCTCAGATATCCACCCTGTTTTCCTTCAACCCTCGTCCCCATCGCAGACCATACGGAGAACTGCGAACTACGAACTATTGGATTTGTTAAGTCACCGACAGGTCGAAAAGAGAAACAGGAACTCGGCAACTGTGTAAATTACAGCAATTGTTTGGCGAATTCCGTACAATACCCGGCTAAATCACGAGATCGGGAACGATTTTTCCGGATGGTCGAAGCATTGGTCTGACAAAACGAACTTCTGAATGGAAAATCTCGAAATTTTCGACACGATTTCCTCGGGATAATGTTGGCGATCATTTCTAAACGAAATCTAGTTATGGAATCTCCAGAATCGATTCCAGAGATTCAATTTGATTATTTGCTAGTATTAACACAGACCATTTGACTAGACTGATCTTTATGCAAAATAAAAATTTTCTGCATCGCTCGCGAGGAACAGGAACCACATAAAAAGTTCCTTTTTTCTCCTGACGCTAAATTCTCATAATGTTCTTTCTGTTTTAAATCCGTGGGTTAAATTTCACATTGGGAAACCAGAAAATTTTTTAATTTTCTTTACGCAATCCTGTTGATTTTGGCGAGAAAATGCCGAAAGTCCAAGTTTCAATGTTAGGAGATCACTAATTCAAAAGTTATGCGTGCGTAAATAGGTGCGATTACCGGTGGCAATTGAGTCCCCTCTTGTCTAAAGCTTAATTAACCGATAAAAAAAAAAAGAAAGAACGCGAGAAGTATATGCAAAGACGAGAACGCAAAGTTTCGTAAACGATTCTCCAATTACCGGAAATTCTGTAATTCGTCGGGTGAGAAAAGTATTCTGATTAAAAGCGCGTCCTCCCTAAATTAATTACATAAGTACTTAGAGCAAATAAACGTTACCTTTACAAGCTCCAACCGCTTACTTAGTAGATTCAACAAAACTAATTTCCCCACTGCAATTTCTGTGGCCGTGTGTAAGCATGAGAGACGAATTCATTCGCGCGGAAGTGTTTAAACGTAATCGCGTTACCTTGTTACCGTTTTATACCTTGGATTTCAAAGGGAAAGGGTTCTCGAGAACGCATCTTCTACGGTAAAAGTATTACTGGCCTATTAGTAAAGGAGAATATATTAATATTCATATTAATCCACCTCTCGTGATCTATTAAATCACTTTCGAAGTTCCAACGAAAAGTATTAAAGTTTAATCGCGCGTGCAACTACTTCGGGATTGAGTTTTTTTAAAAGATCGTCTGAAAAATTAGCAATCAATTACTCCTTCTTCAGGAGAGTTTTTTAATGGAGAGAAAATGAGAAAATTGCGCTTGATGGATAGGATAGGAGCTGTTCAAAAAATGGGAAAGAATTTACGGCCATTATTCTGAATCTAACGATTAGACTGAAAATTTTTGGCAATTTTTATAGACCCATTTACAGCAAATTCAATACAGCGCATTTTCTCTTCTCTGATTAACGATTTTAATAAACTGAAAAATAAAGTAACGTTGTACAGTGAGTTCTCGATATTTGTCAAAAACACGGGTCTTTCCAGCGACATATATCGTACAGGAGACATACCTGAGCCGTGTTATGTTCACACTCCTCAACGTCCGAGGCCTCTCGAGCATCGTGGCCCCTAACAGGGTATACCCCGCGGTAGTGGGGATAATTTCGCGACGTTTATCATCCAGGCCTTGGCGACATATATAGAGAAATTACTGTATTCAGTTTCATTCAAATTTTTAACGTCCCGTATTTCAAATATTCCATACGCTACCAGCACATACATTTCACACGCAAGTAAAAATGAAAATTATTCCGTAGGTCGGGGTTATGTTAAACAACTTGCAACGAATCCGATCGTCTTGTTTACACGAATATAGCAAAGAGGCATTATTTCTGTTAGCATGATTGGCCGGAGACCTGGTTCGGCCAATTTAAGATTTATCGTTGACAGTCGAATCGATCATCGACAAGCGAATTTCGGTATTATTACTAGATTGGTTTTTCCGAAACAATGAAGATGATACAGTGCGGCAAACGCGACAATATCGAGACCGTCCGCGAATCGATGCAATCGCGAATATCCATAAATCGTCGAACCCTTGTGAACCAGCCAACGAACCACAAAACCTGGAAATAGTATCTCCATTCTACCAAGACGTGCATACAAACCATGTATTTGAACTCGAGTCATAAAAATCTTGCAATGTAGATAAAGTGAAGTTACAGAACAGGATTATGTAGGGTGAGTCACCTAACAGGATTTGCACCTCAAATATCTTTGTTGCTTTTAAAGATACGTCAAATATCATATTAACAAAGTGGAATAGTTCAATGGGGCTCACACGATACCATAAAAATTGTTTTAAAAAATTAATTAACATTACAAAAAGGACAACAAAATTAGTAGCGACCAAAAATTTAGAACATAAATACATAATCACAGAAGTGGAAGAATTATCACGCACTTTTTCAAATTTATCAATAAATGAGCTGCTCACTTGCCAAATCGATTAACTCGACAAAACAGGACGTGGAAAAATGTGATGAAATAATACATATTGTTTTTTTAAATTCTCCTTAAAATAAAAATTGAAATAAACATTGTATAATGCATAAATACAGATGTAGCTTTCATATACACACATTTAGAATGAATAAGATAAAATAGGCTTGGTGTAATGAATGGCTTCTGAAATAAATGATTTGTTATTCGGCGACCGAAAAAGTTTTGTTGTCTAATGGTGTTAATCTGTATTATTTGTGAAATTTATTATAAAGAAAAAAAGTTATGATTGAACCTAGTGCTTTGACATTTAAATTTCAAATATTTCAAAAAAAGTGGAGTTAATCGATTTGGCCTGTGAAGGGCTCAAATGTACTTAATATTAGTCCTAAGTTAAAATAACTCTGTAGAAAAATATAACTATACTTTTAGATCACGAAAGGTATTACGGCAAAGGTATTAGGCTGAGTGGAACAAATGCATAAAATCCGCAGTCGATTTACAAGTGGTAAAATATGTTAGCAGTATTTCTATCGCGGTTCACCTTTGGTTGAAATAGTGATAAACAAAGTAGAGAATATAACTATTGACTGTGGAACGGTTAGACTGTTGCATTGTTCACAGAAGGTAAAAGGAGCGACTGATAAAGTTCGAAACAGGATGCTGCAGGACACGTTACCTCCAGTTACCTCCATAGTTCTTCCAGTATCTACCTTGGCTAAAATTGTGCGGGGAATTTCGCGAGTTGATGGTACAAGAATAATCTTTTCCCATCAAGTTTCCGTAGGGTAACGTTGCACGCTCGCTGTCGATAAGGGAGGTACCTAGATTTTCGGAAAACTATCCTCGCAAAGGGGAAATCAACCCTTCTACGTTACCGACCTCCGAAATCTTGGGATATTGGAAGCTGCTGCCCTCTGAGGAAGCCGAGAGCGCATGCGCGTACTGTTTCGATCGTGAACATCTCCTTCCCCGTTGAATTATATGTTCCATCTGAATTTTAAGGGGTGGAGGTAACCACATAGAGAACAGGGTGGCACGAGACGGTGGTTGAGACTACTTTTTATGAAAGAACACCCGCGGAGTAATATCAACCGCCATGTTGCAACCGCTGGTTTCAAATTTTTGCCGTCCATTTTTTTTTTTGGTTCCGTAAAAGACAAATGGAAATCGATATTGGAGCACGAATGTCTTACGATTTCAAGTTCTCTAAATAGTTTCACGCGAAACGATGATTCTACTGGTTTGATAGACGTTAATGAAGTGTTCTATCATTCCAGTTTTTCTGAAAAATATTTTTAGTTCACTTTTTGAAAATCAGTTTATAAAATGTTCAATCTTTTCGCATATAAAACCAGATATCCTTTAACTTTCTGTTCGAAAAACGTATATACTTGCATTTAAATATAGAAGGAATTAGAAAACTAATGATATAAATAAAGAAAAAAAAATAAAGAAATAAATACTAAAGAAAGGAGTTACATACAAGAGACTCACGGTAAGTAAAAAATACAGAATAAAAATTATTGCGCACGATATTTTGTTTCTAAGACGATCAGATTTGGGGATTTATCCGACATGTCTACCACTGAATATAAAAACGGTTTCACGTCTGTTCATAACTAACTGTTTCTACTTCCTCCAATCGAGTCCGTACATGTACATGTACCACATGTTTTCAAAATCGATTATCCCGGAAACAAAAACCCGCACAAGAAACATCATTCGATGTCGTCAATGTATTTTTTCAGGCGGAACCATTTTCTCTGTAATTATGTTTGCATACGCTTATGTATGCATAAACAATCGAATTCGAGTGCGAAGGTCCGTATGAAAAATTTATATATATTTAATATATTTGGTATATGTTTCTATGAAAAATCTTTTCCGTTCGCACCACTACAAAAATTTCTAAAAATGTCACACCCACATTGAAACACCACGTTCGTCGCGAGCATCACATACACAAGCTCACGAAAATATTCAAACAACCTGACTTTTTTGGGCAATTAGAAGAATTGTTTTTCTAAATGATGTGTAAACAAGATTTCGAGAAAATTGCAATTGGTAAGAATTACATGAGAAAATAAAAATGGCACTTTTCACAACTGTTTTATTAATTCGAGTCTAATGAAATCTGCGTCAACCGATGTCGATGAAATTTTCAGTATGTGTATAACTGACATAGATCTACAAAACGGACATTTTAAATTTTCATTAAAGGCTGAAATAAAAAAGTTTTGGAAAGTGCCTATTCAATTTGCCCTTATAATTCCTAGCAATTGCAATGTTTTCAAAATCTTGCACGTCATTCGGTAAACCAATTCTTGCAATTGCTCAAAAGAAGTCAGGTCGTTTGGACCGATTTTAAAAAAGTTTATATTGTTTTCAAGGGCGTATGAATAATTTCGTGGGCCCGAAGAAAATCAAATGACTCCGGTACATGTAACTATTTACAATTCTGAAAAATCTTGTAACTTGTATTCGTCGGACGAAGCGTCGCATCTAAACAACGAATTCCCGAATTTCGCGTCCCGATTGTGCAGAGACATGAACTTTCAACAAGTACTTGAGAAACCTACAGCTCACCATTCAGCGCGCCATCATATAAACTCGAAAGAACATCGAGACCAATAAGAACAAGAGAAAGGGAATGAGAAAGAGAGAGAGAGAGAGAGAGAGAAGTGGTGTCTCGCGGCGATGCAAAGCCATCGATTCCGCGCGCAGACCATTTACCGGCTCGCGTTTGGACGTCGCGGGGTGCGGACGGTCGTGGGGAGAGAAGAGGAGGGAAGAGGAGAGGAGAGAAGAGAGGACGGGAGGGGAGGAGAGAAGATGTGACCGTTGTTGAACGCGAAACGCCGCCTCTCGAATTTTACCCTTAATGGAGAAACTTGCCGGGAGCCGGGGCCACCCTGAGCGCGTTGCCTTTATATCCGGTTTTTACGAGATTCTTTTCCCGAGCTTCCCTCCCCGCGCCTGTTACGTTTACGGCTTCCGCGTTTATATCTGGCGAAACGGCGACTTCGTTACCCCGTCGTAACGAAGAACGATTCGACGTCGCGTCGTCGGGGCGTTATGCAAAAAACCGAGCAGCGCCGTTGACAGGATCCACCCTCTTACCCCTTCACCCCGCCGACGACAACGGACGACGTACGAAGCTGCTTAGCGCGGTCGTCCGTGAACGCGGGTTAGGGGGAAAAAAATGAAGGAAGAGGAACACAGGGCAGGTCGAGAATGCCGAGACCGGGCCACTGAACAACCCCCCACTGACCGGTCATTATCCGCTCACCGATTACACGACGAACGTACCCGTCGATCAAACGGCGGACCCGAAACATTAATTCACTGCAGCGACCTGTGTGAACCGGCCCCGTTTACCGAACGCCGCTGAAAACGCTTCTGCTCGGACGCCGGCCGTGAATAGGGGTGGCCGGTGCGCTCGAAAAAATCCTACCCGGCTATTGAATAGTGATGGACGGTTCTTAATACATTCGACGGCGACCCGATTTCTTTTTTTTTTTCTGGCACTCCCCGCGTCACACGCCACTGTCGGAAGCTTGTTACCGGACCGCTGATTATTGATCTACGCATTTTTATCGAATCCAGCGTTTTTTTTTCTGCACGCAGCTTTTGCCTATCAACGTTTTCGACGAACTCGATACTTCGTTTTGATGCTCTTTTACTGTTGCAAGACGGCGATAACAGTATTAGGACTTTTTTCAGTCGTGAAACATCATAGGTTACTTGTAAACAGCGAAATTTATGTGAATATGGTGTCTTCAACGTATTCAACCCAGGTGTAAACCGAGGTGTCTCCTCGAACCCATAAAACTTTAAATTAGGTCAGTTTTTCTTTGGGTGGAAAACTCTCGAAAAATTATGAATTGTCGTTTATACATTTAAGTTTAATATTCCGAAGTCTCGGTGCAGTAAAAATTACAGTACAAAGAAAGGAAAAACCAGACTACGCATCGCGGCGTAAATATGGCGGCGATGATGCAAAGCGGACCCCATCGCTTCTTTTATCTCCAAAGAACAACAAATAATCCCAGAACTAAGTATTGAATCACAGAACTGATTGGAAAGGAACGATACAGACACTTAAATATTACAAAGCTTTTTTTAACAAACGAAATGATTAAAGAAGACTATGAAAAATTTTATTCTTCTTTATCTGAAATACGACGAAAGCCGGTCCCGAGCCGTCGTCTTATATCGGAATAAAATTCTATTAGTGAAATATCGGCATGGGTCAGAAATGACACCGTCATAGGCCTAGAACTCGCAGGAGTCCGAGTGTTAATGAAGAAAAGGAAGGTCTATATGGTTACTGTTCTTTTTTTTTTTGTAATTAACAATTTTTAGTTTGCATACAGATCTGCAGTGTAGTTACCAGCGACTATTCCACCGATTCTACGTTACATATCCCGAATTTGAGACTATAATTCAGTCAATCTTTTTTTAAACCTACGACTAAATATCTTAATTTTATCTGTGAATTTTAATATTAAAACTCCACGAACCCTCGTTCGAACCCAATATAATTTACATCAAGAAATTGTGTTCCGTTCCGACAATTAGTCTTCACGCTAAATTATATTAAAAGCAAACCTCAGCATTGTGCAGCACAACAAACATTGACACGAGTAGAAAGGGCCGACAATGGCCAGACACAGCGCCGAAGCGCTACTCGAACGCAGGTGTATGCCGAATGGATTTTAATTCTCCATTGTTTCGAGCACTAAGCCCCGCATGAATGAATTTTACTCCCCCTCCTCCCGACGTCGGCTATATCTAAGAAGAATCAGCCTTTGTTCGCTTTGCGCCGCGCGCATCCATATTGCATATTTCTCCGGGGGTAGGAGCGGTCGATTTCAATCGGCGGATCGGGCTCGAATGTTCAGGAGACAGAGACAGAGAGAGAGAGAGAGGGAGATTCCTACAATTACCGACAACGAAACCGCGACGGCGATTTCATTGAAAGCCAAAGGAAATTTACTGAATGGATGGGGACCGGGATAAGAGGCCGTAAAGAAGACCTGTGGCGCGAGCGTACGCCGATTATGCAAAACAAAAGGGAGGTAGAAGCTTTCCTTTTTCGCGAGAGTTTGCGGGCTTCCCGGTATAATTCCTGGGTGGGGGCTAGCGAATGATAAAAGAAAGAGAGAGAGAGGGGGTTGAAAAAAAGAGAAGAAACATCGTGATTTAAGGACGAGTTTCCGCGGCTATGTGACCACTGCCACCGGCGCTCCTATAAATTTCCGTTATGCGATGTCTTTTTGCCCGCGGAATTCAACGACTACACGGGAGATGCTCGCGCCGGGCACGAAGAGTACTCTTGCTGTAATGGAATAACGGCTATTAGGAGCGGGATATTATCGTCGGTGCGCACGGCCGCTTCGGCGAAGGCAGGCGGGCTATCGATCGTTTTCGGCTGCGTTTCGCCCGGCTACGCGAGAAAGGGAAAGTGGCCAACCAGGTCTGACGATTCTTTTGCTGTGCCGTGACCTTCCGGGGCTCTCGAAAAACTTGGTCTCGTTCTGACGTTTGTAATACAGCTTCTGCACGACCGAATCGAAGTTTCCGAGCTCGGCAACGGTGCCGCGATCGGTTGTGATGCGATGCTTGACATTTAAAGGTGAGAATGCGTCGACTGAACTTTGCGGTGTACCGCGTTTAAAAATACGGCACTGTGCTAAAGTCTTAGGCCACTCGTGTTACACTAGATTGGCTATATAGTTTTCTCTCGATATAGGGTGACGGCTCGGGACGGATTTCGACGTATTGCGGATGAAGGTACCTATTCCGCTTGACACATTGTTCTTGAGTGGATCGAGAGTTTATGGGTACCCTAAAATTATCCGGCAGACCGTAAAAGGAAGGAGTATAACAGACCAGGAGAAAAGACAACTTCAAAAGAAGAAGAGGTAAGATTTTCCTCAATTTCTTTCTTCTTCTCTTTTCCTCGATTTTTGAAAGATTTTCTTGTGGGTGTGAAAATCGCCGATGGACCGATTTTAGTCGGTGTTGAACCATGCGATACTAAAAACCCTTCTGCCTAGTCTCAGTCCGATAGCTCGTCTGTAAGGGTGCATACAAGATAAAATCGAAAAACCAGTTTTTCCCTATTTTACCACAATGAAAAGTTCCCGAAAAAAATCTGACACAGTTCGGAAACCGAGCCACATATTAGGAATCGTTCTCAGATTTTTCCGTTGCAAACTCTGGTTGTAAAAAACGAAAAACGCGAAATAAAAATCGAAAAAATGCAGATTTTATATAGAAGTTGAAGAGACACTACTACAGATTTAATTTGGGAATGAGAAATTATCGTAAGTGTTATACTTAATTTTTTCGAAATCCTGAATTTGGTGCGTCATAGTTGAAAAAAAGTAAAAACCACTTTTCTCAGTGTTTTTCCCGTGAGAAACTAAGATTTCAGGATCTAAGGACTTATCCTTTCTGAATCTTAAAAATATATTATGTAATATTAAACATTCCTACGTTCAGAGAAACATCGTCCAGACTTTAAAGCTTATACAAAAACACGAAAATTATACTATATGCACAGGTTATAGGTTATATACACGGACTTCAGATCATTTCATGTAACAATAAACAATGAATAAATACGGACAATTTAATAAAAAAGACGTATCTGCGTATTTCATTATTGAACCATCAATTTTTCCCGAACGTCCTACTTATTGTCGAGTTATACTACTGAATTTCGAAGTTTTTCGAATTTTCGTATTGTCATATTCTCGTAATAGAAAATTTTCGGAAAATTTGGACGGTCTGACTTGTCATTGACTCGTACTACTGAATTTCATGTCACCTGCTTCATATTCTCCTAATAAATAATTCGATTTTTCGAATACTTTCCGAAAATTTTTACGTTTTGACTTGTCATTGACTTATACTACTGAATTTCGTGCCACCTCTTTTGTTATCATATTCTCCTAACACAAAGTTCGATTTATCGAAAATTTTTACGTTCTGGCTTGTCATTGACTTACTTATACTACTGAATTTCGTGCCACCTCTTTTGCTATCATATTCTCTTCGATTTTTCGGCATTTTCAAAAATGTACTCAATATTTTGGATTACTACCAGGAGAATGTATTAAAAAATCTACGATTTAAAAATTTCAAAACATTCAACAATTTTATATTTGCATGAATTATTTAAAAAAGTCAACGAATATTCAGATGATCGTTTAATCAAAATTATTATGATTGAAAATTCTATACTTTAAATTGAGCAGCAATCTACCTCTGAATTTCGACAGCTTCGGAAAGCAGGAAAGAAACCGCTCGAACGCTTTCGCTGCGAGCATCGACGGTTTTTGTATGAATATAATACGGCTACATTGCACTTTTAAAGCTGAAAACGCTGTAAAATCCTGCTTCCTCAGACACACACCTTTTGTGTTGCGACGTCATGTAGTTCACTAGCTGACCGTTCCAGTTCGATAGAGTTCGCTATCGTGCCAGAGCATTTTCTTCAGAGTCGGTAATTCAGAACCGTAGACGGAGAAATGCATTGCATGCAATGTCTGTAGTGATCTTAACCCCTTGCCTTACAATATCGAGTCAGATTCGTGATGAACATTCTGAACAGAGTCTAATAAATATGTATAAAATTCTATTTTGTTGTAGTTGATATATATCCTTTGGAGAAAACACAGGCATACAATAAATGTAAACTATCTTTTCTTTTCTATGAAATTCTGAACGATGAAGAATTTCTATTCATTATAATCACAAATTAAATAGTAATACAAGGAGTTAAGTTTGTGTTATACACGAATTTCGGACAAGGTTCAAATCCCGCCCAGGTCAATTTTTTTGCATTAATCACATATTTTTTCGCTTCCTAACCATATGATTGTCGTTACACCATTGTAAAAACATTGTCCAGCTACGTTTAAATTATTTTTAAATAATAATATATCGTAAAAATATCGTAAAAATATTTTTCAGCCGAGTGTATTCGTATAGACCCACTAAAGCGAGTAGCTTTCGTTCGAAACGATTTCCGAAATTTGGTATCTATCAAAATTTGAATGAAACACCCTGTACATGAATATCAACGGGTTGGAGAAAATCGGAAACGTTTTCTCGAAAGATACGTGGATATCACAGCCGCATAGTCGTTGTTAAACCGCTACGATATATTCCGATATCTTCAGAAACAATGGGAGTGTTTCTCGTAGAACTGGTGCGGACAACTGGGTCATGAATTTCCGAGAGAAGCGCATCTACGGTCGTTTTAGGCTTCCTGTCGCGTTACGTAGCGACCGGAGTTCGATGTCTTTACGAACCGTTTACACGGAAAGTAGAGAGTTCATCGATCGGCAGGGCTGGTACTCGCTTACGTGACCTGAACTTTCGTTCTACCGCGAGTCGAACGAAGAGGCTGGCCCTTTCTCATATTCATAGCGAACGCGCGCATCACGGCCCCGTGTGCTTCGTCGAATCCAAGCTTGCCCGTGGTTAATCCGCTTTAACGCAATTTCACTTGCGACTCGTTCTTCTTTTTTTTTTCTTTCTTTCTTTCTTTCTTCAGCCAACCACAAGCTCGGAAGCCCCCGTTCACAGGGGTGGCGTGTTCTTCCTGCTTGCTCGACGCCCCTCGTTATTAGTCGCAAATAGGACGCGCGAAATTGCGGTTAGGATAGTGTAACGAAGTTCGTTGGGCGATGGTAACTACGTAACCGGACTTTTCATTCGATCAATTTACAACCCTTTGTTCTGCACCCGGACGGTTCACTGACTCGAAGAATTCCAAGCTCGGCCCGGGACTTCGAACTTCTTCAACCGCCGAGAATGCGTTTTCTTCTGGAACGTCGAAGCTTCGGTAAAGTGTTTATTTTTCGTGAAAGGGATTTCAAGATCAAGCGATAGCACGATAACGGACTTAGAAACCGCGGAATGTGCTTTCCTACGTTTCCGTAAATACTTTTGTCCCTTTGAGAACGAGTAGGTCGAACAACTGTAACTACAACCTTCAGATTTTTAACGGTAGAACGCCACCTAACACTGATATTCTTAATAAAACCTGACTGGGCTGTTATATCGTCTAAGTCGTGGGGGACTAAAAATACGCAGTATTAGTATTTTTTAAATTATCTTTCTACATTGCGTATCGAGTGTATTGGTTTTATGAAAAGAATTTCCAAGAATAATTTCCCCTATTAAAATAATAATAGTATAATACTTTCCCTATTGATAATCCCCCAAATTCTAAATTATTTAATACCCTAATGAGAATAATAATTTCCCTATTGGCCTCTTTTGTATTACTATTAGTTCGGTTAAGAACGGTTCGTCCATTATAGTTTGCAATCGTCGCAAATTGTTATTAGTAATTTTTATTGTGTCTGGTACTAGGGGACACTTCAGGATTCCTTGAAATCATATAACCAAAGTGTAATTTTAACTTACGTGAATTATTAGGCAAATTTTGATTTTTCATTTTATTTTGGTCTCTAGTATTGTTAATTTACAAATAACGCAGAATAAAATAAATAAAGTATTATATTTATTCAAAAAGTGCCCGGCACACGGGACCTTCAAGTTTCAGTCGTTTCTACTAATTTTATTATAATTAAACTGGGAATTTGATGCATTCATAAAACACTGAAAAGATTAAACGAATTTAAAAGTGTCGGTGTACTAGTTTGAATTTATTAAAACAGTTAAAAGAAGAAGCGAGCTTCTGTCATCTCTTGCGTTTTAATATTAGTGCAAAAATTTTGATTTCGTATAAAGAGCTACAGGCTGACTGTAACATAAAATTGAATAAATGTTTGATAATCTTGGGAAGTAATTCTGCAGGGAAATAACGTTAGCGTGCAAAAACTGTTTGGCCGTTTGCAAAGTTTGCAATTTACAGAGAAAATAAACATAATACGCTCTGCAATTTATATTACATTTCTGCTGAGGCTTTACCACATTTCTCTAGTTATATGCAGGGTGTGGCTCAATAAATGGTACTACTGGGAAGGAGGTGATTCTACATATACAAATACGTAAAAAAAAAGAAAAAACATTTTTTTATTTGACGCCCTATATTCGAGAAAATCGAATTTGAAAGTCCGCCAAATTCGCGTGCCCTAGCATTTGTAAGTAGAACTAGTAGGTCATGCACAGACGCGGCAGCTGATTCTTATTCAATAGCACGCGTGTTCATCAAATTTACAAAACCAATTTTCCGCGAAAACGAGGCAACAAACAAAAAAATGTTATTGCTTTTTTTTTGTTGTTTGTATTTTCGGGCTCTGTATATTTCAATTTTAAATATACATGTAAAATCGTAAGCACTTATCCCTTTCCCTTTAATTCGTTGGTTCTGCTATTCAGAGTGAAGATTATACGATTAATGTATTTTCGATAAACAACTCATACGTGGACTTTTTTGAAATTCTGATTGCAGATCAGGAAACTACCTTGTATCAATTTTTTAGAAATTATACAGTGTTGTCTGTATATATGTCCTAAATGCCTAGTTAATAAAAGTCCCAGAACTATCCCCACTGCCCAATAACAAAACTTCTTTATTTTTCATTATTTCCTATTTCCACTATTATCCCCTTCTAAAGAATAGTATTCCCTGACCGATATATGTCCGTGGGTAGACCCGTGTTTTGGACATATATCGAGTAAACACTATTAGTCTGTGGATCTTTATACGAATGAAATTGTAATATAGTTTACTAACTTAATTTGCAACTAATATTTATCATTGGGGATTACTTTTCGTCACAAGTAGATCGACAAATTCACTCAACATTATTAAACAAATGAAAAAGTTATTTATTACAATTTGAAGGGTTGTAATCGTCGGAAAATTTTAAAAACATCAATTTCTCACATATTTCTATATGAGCATTTTAAAAATATTCTAAATTAAGTCCGACGTAGAAATTCAAAGAATGAATGAAGTTAAAGCTTTTTGAACGGAAAACTCATGTAATCCGGATACCAAAGTTGA
The DNA here is from genome assembly GCA_028454245.1 of Halictus quadricinctus. Taxonomy (NCBI): domain Eukaryota; kingdom Metazoa; phylum Arthropoda; class Insecta; order Hymenoptera; family Halictidae; genus Halictus; species Halictus quadricinctus. Next base: position 2,442,119 of record CM052117.1, on the reverse strand, counting down.
AACTTCGAACATATTTTCTCAAAACCACTTTTCTTCTTCCAGCAACCCACAAAACTCGATTTACGTTCGACTAATTAATTTCGACTTTTGCGCGAGGGATCCTAATGAGATTTCGTTCCTATTAACGGGGTTCGTTTTGATCGATTCCATCCTGTTTAGATAGGAAGAAACTGTTATTTCCTACAATAATAGTTTCTTTAACGAACTATTGCCTCATCAATTGTCAAAATGTTAGAAGATTTATGAGAACAGATCAAAAACGTCAGATTTAAAAATAAAATCATTATTCCACGCCCTCTAGTTCCCAAGATATCTCAAAAAATATGGTTTTTACAACTTCGAGGATTTTGTCACCCCCCGGATATGAATCATTGCAGACACAGAAAAATACGAGCTAAATATTTTTCCACGAGCTATATCGCCCAAAAATCTCATTAACCCCTTGCCACACAATATCAAGTCAGACTCGTGATGAAGATTCTGAACAGAATCCAATAAACTTGTTCGTTATTAATTTCCTTTAAATCGAAATAAAATTCTATTTTGTTGTAGTTGATACATACACTATCGCTCAAAAGAATCCGGACGCTTGCGAAATATGTATTAGCATTGCATAAAAATTATTGTCGATTTTTCTTAGTTTCTTATGAAATATCTAACATTTTAAATTAAAAATTACGTATATGGAACTTACCAATGCTACACTAAAATTAAATACGAGATTCATCCATCGCGGAGTGTCCGGATACTTTTGAGCGGTAGTGTATCCTTTGGAGAAAACATAGGCTTTTTTTTATGAAATTCTGAACGATCAAGAATTTCTAATCATTGTAATCACAAAAGAAATAGCAGTGCAAGGGGTTAAAATCGGCGTGTAACGTTCGGTGTTCCTTGTAAGTCTCGTTGTAAGACTCTCGTTGTTAAAATATTAATACCGTAAAAGAATCACGCCGCGATTTCCCGGGGCGTGCTCACATCCATCTCGTGGGGAATATATCAAACAGCCGTGCGTCCTATTTCGATTTCAAGTAATTCTGTCTACGATCCAATATCGGCCGAACCATAACTCGAGCCCGACAAATCGCAATTCATGCGCGCTGCCGCTGCTCCATCTTGGACGGAGGTATTAGAAATTCCTTCGGATGCCTGGCCGAAAGATGACGGGCCGTGTATGCACGAGTTACAAGCGCAGTTAGGTCGATAAGTCATTAGTAGAATCGTGCCGGCGAGCATGAGGCTACGTACAGAAACACGTTGTTACGGGCACCAGCACCGCCTACAGTTGCGTTCAAGAATATTGATGGCTTGATTGGTCCCCTGTAAACGGGTTTGCACTAGGATAGAGCATGGCCGTCCTACACCATGCATAGGAATTCAATTTAACGGACACCATTGCAGGTTCCCACTAAGATTTTAGTCCTGAACACTCCGTATGCTATGCCGGAGTCTTTCGTGACCCGGTGACCGTCAATATGTACAATTTTGTTCTGATATGAGACGACGCTTTCTATTTCGAAATAAGAAATCTTCTTCTTCTTTATCCGAAATACGACGAAAGCCGGTCCCGAGGAATCGTCTTATATCGGAATAAGACTGTATTAGTGAAATATCGGCATGGGTCAGAAATGACTCCGGCATAGGCCTAGAACTCGCAAGAGTCCGAGGGTTAAACACGTTCGCAGTCCAAATTTTCACCATTGCAATTGTTTTCGGTGAGCTTTATACATCTGAGCTTTATATCTCTGTACAACGCGGTTAAAAACAGTTTAAACCTATATACAGTGATTTCTCTATATATGTCGCCAGGCCTGCATTATAAACGTCGCGGGATATACCCCGTGAAGGACCATAAAGCTTGAGAGGCCTCGTATGCCGAGAAGTGTAAACATAACACGGCTCGAGTATGTCTCCTGGACTATACGTGACGCTGGCAAGATTCGTGTTGTTGACATATATCGAGAATTCACTGTACAGGGTGTACCAACTGAAGTATTACAAACTGTTTTCTCAAAATGGAATGAAGATATTCACTTCATTTTTCTTTTAATTAAATGGTGTAAAGGGGGATAATATTGAAGTATGTATTAGATTTGGTGGGGGTTATTGGGGGGAAAGGGGGCCTCAACATTTTTTAAAAATGGGAAGTAGTATTGATTTTTTTGATATTGTAACTCCTCTCATTAAACTGAATAGCATTTACTAGAACAATTTTTTAAAATGTACAACGTTTACACCTACTCGAACTTGAATGTACAAAATAAATTTTTTCTTCGGAATAATACACACAAAAATTATTTTTCACTTTAGTGGCAAATTTCTTTTTTACCAATTTGATCCACTATTCTTTGCAGATGAATTCAAACAATTCATTTAGCTGAAGAACACTTTTGATCTTGTGTATATTTTGTTGTTTTCTTAATGAATGATCTAACAAATTCAAAAAGTTAAATTAATATACACTCACTTGAAAGGGAAGATTGACAACTTCTAAAAATACTATATTAGTTAAAAATGTGATATTATGTAAAAAATAAATACTGAATATAGTGAGGAGTTCGATTAAACATTTTTATGATTATCATTCGATTAAAAAACGATTGATTTAATTATCAATTGATATTTTTTCCGTGAAACTTGAATTAATTCCGTGCTTTACAGGATACTAAATATACTTCTGGAAAACGTTTTTATCGCATTATCATTAGTTTGTCAGTCATGTTTCGCTCAGAAGAAAGAGCTTTGCTGTAGACTGAAAAGGAATTAGCGCAATAAGGGGCTAATCCAGGAAAAAAGTGGAAATAAAACGAGGAGAGCAATTAATTTAGCACTGCGCTTCAGTAACCTCGTTTTTACGAATGACAATCAATAGCTTGTCTCCCACTCGAAGTTTAATGAGTGGAGGCAGCTGTCCAGGCGGCATTAGTCACGAGGATGTAATTTGTAGTCCGCGCCCTGCCGCTCTCCTGCACGTATTCTGTAAGCCTGTGTCACATGCGGTATTCTCTGCAAGAATCATTTCTTATGTGCTTCTATGGACTTTCAAAATTGGATTCCACAAAATCTCATTCGGTGTATTAATAAGTAATCTCCTTCCTTCCGTTTATCTCTGTCTAGATTATGAAACTTCGTTCAAATTCATATTTAAAAGAGAAATTTTAGCGAGCAGAAATTTATATAAAATTTAATTTCGTTCAATAGTGATGGCAATAATTGTTTCGGCTAATTAAGAATAAAATGAAACCTTATTATTAATATTCAACTTTAACAAGCTGTGTATTTTAGGACGTTGTAAAAAATCTAAAGGTTCTATTTAGTAAACAATTCTATAATATTTTGTCGGTTTAACAAAAATT
>CM052117.1:2411875-2438666 GCA_028454245.1 Halictus quadricinctus | reverse complement strand
AAAGATAAATTTCTTGTGTAGTACGCTTTAATGAAATTCTCGATAAATTAATTAGTGAATAATAATACCCAAAACGATGTTAATAACATTGAAGATTATAAAAAAAAAGAACTTTCAAATGACGAACCAGAATATTTTCATGCGTTTAGAAAGTGAAAATTGTGCTGGAAAGTAACGATTTATTTTTGGTGATGGTAATCAGCTCTAGAATAAGCAATTTGCACTATTTCGATCAGCACAGGGTACGAATATATTGCAGTATTTCTCTAACCGTACACCTAGATGTATATCCCTCGAAAGCCTCGTAATAGCGTTTGGAATTAATTCCTTTTGCAATCGACGGCGCGGTATTAACCAAAGTACAGTTGCAACCGGAACACTTCGACCTTCCTAAATCAAGTTAACGAATTAACTCTTTCCCTTCCCTTGCTCTATCCCTCGTTTCTGTGCAATTTCCATTAATTAATAGCATGCATAAATACTTCACGGAAGCATAAATACTCAAGAAGCTACGAATTCGTATCGTTATTAATTCATCAAAAATTTCGCTGAAATTCCGAAAATCGGTTAAATCGGATTCAGCTCAAATTTTGCACATAGTCTCATATCACATTAAACACATGTTTCCTAAAAGGATTTTTGGCGACTCGAAAAAAAATTTGTTATCATATTATCATCACCTTACCCGAATTTTGGTTAGGTTAAATTAGGGATGGGAACGATTGCTGGCGGAAGGGCTCCGTCCTAAAACACGACTTATGTCAATTAACATATAATTGACATAGATCTACAAAAGACGTTAATGAAAGTTTAATTACAGGCTGGGATAAGAAAGTAGAAAAAACTGATTTTCATTTTGTTCTTCGGCAATTCCGACCAATTTAATAAACTGACGCTTGTAACTAAAAAATCTCAAATCATTGAGTATAATTTTAGAAGAGTTACAAGTTCTTAAAGGATTCCACTTAAATTTGTTCCAGACTGTATATATTTGTAAAATAAACCGAAGAGCTAGGTCGAACAAGTGAAACAGATCCCGCTAATTGTCATTACGCAAGGCGGAGTGAAAATATAATGACGTTGCAAGGGACAAACAACAGCGATTGTCACTGGTCGTAATTATTGGTTTAGTGGTCAGACGGTGTCGAACCATCGCCATTTTCCTTTCGTCACTGTTTCTCGGATTTGCCCACGCGATCGATACCAATCAGTTGTCCTACTCTTTATCGGATAATCAACGTCGCAGTCTCCTCGATAATGGAGTGCATGGAAATTACATTTTCGAACGTTCCGGACGACCGAAAATACACAGTTCCAAATCCGTCTATCTAAAATGCTGAACATCGCTGAACGATACTTGTAAAAGTTATTAGCCTCCATTCAGGATAAACTGTTTCAATTATGCAAACAAATCGTTGCTACAACGGTATTTAAATACAGCATCGATTAATTTTCTTTTTTAAATACCTACTCACTAATTAAAATTTAACGTACGCTTAAACATCTTTATTATATATATTTCCGCGACGTTTATCGTCCAGGCCTTGGCGACATATATAGAGAAATCACTGTAATGCCAAACCCTTATACTTAAGACGCTATGTTATCGTTGAATTTCAATATAACTTATGGTAGATTCTTAAAATTAGAATCGTATAACAAGACTGCGGATGTTCATGCAAAATAAAAAGTGTCTACCCAGCAACAAACTGGAGTGAAATAGAAATCTATTTTCTTTTTTAATATGTTGAAAATAATAGAACAGAATTTTTAAATTGTTCTACTGTTTTTACTCTTCTAAACTACACCTACTCATTCTTGTCATAAATGCATACAATCCGCAGTCTAATGTCAGGTCAGTGTCTAATGATCATAATGTCAGGCACGGCATCTGCCGTATAAAAGTAGAATTTTCCGCGAGGGATGAGACCGCGCTACATTTGGTCCCGATTTTGCGAAAACTGCATAAATATGGGGATCGCGATAAAATCCAATTTAGCGGACCCTCGGCCCTCGAAAACTGAATCCTTCTGCGGGGGAATCAAACCGGCAGGGAACAATACCCGGGGTGGCAAACAAAGGAAACAGAGGAAAGAGCGGAGCAACGAGCCACGCGATAATATATGAGTCGACAAACAGTATTGTAACCTAATTTTCCGGAATCGCAAGCAGCACGTCGATCGCCGGTGGATTAATTTAATTGAAAATGGCGCGGTAGGCTATGGCGGAGGGGACTGTATCAATTCGGAGTCGCGGATGACGCTCCGGTTACACGGCATTGTAAACACACCAGACTGTACAGCCGAGCAACGTCACGAATTCCTCGATTAGGGAATCGTTTAAGTTTCTCATCATCGCGTTCCTGATACCATTTCCTGTTTAAGCACGAGAGGACTAATTGCGACGACTGGACTGGAATACGACTATAGTAAAGTCTTGATTTAAGCCCAATACTCGGGTCCGTGCTGTGACATAGATCGTGTAGGACTACTGTTATCTTGTGTGTTAACTAAACCACTAAATACAGTTAAAATTATATCGTGTTTAGTGCCATTTTAATCAGAAAAATGCAACGAATAAGTTGGTGAAAGTCCCATAAAAAAGTAATGAAAAATAAAGAAGATTTGTAATTGGATTAGCAGTGGTTCACACCGATATACACTTTACGCAGCTCGAGCTTTGAACCGTGCTATACTTGATAAAAAACATGTTCGATTAGCCTGCTAATAACAGAGTAATCTAAACTGATCACGTTCCGTGGCTCATAACAGATTGAATTGTGTGTAAAAACTTTAAGTAAATGAATTTGAATTTAGAAGAAAAAACGACAGAATTTCCCCTTACAGCTAATAGAATCCACTTGCATAAGTGTTTAACGCGTCACTTCTCTTCTGGTAGCGTGATCATCGAAGGAAAGTTGTGACGAGCGACAACGATGCTCGCGCCACGTCACGCTTCCGCGTAAATGCAAATTCCACATGGCGGTGTTTTAGAAGTGCTCGTTTAAATTCATGAAACAGCACATTTCTTGGACAATTAAAATTGCTAATTTGCCTCGCGCCAAGATCGCACGATTCTTGCTAAGCGCTCTACTCATACAGTCCAGAAACTCGAAGAATATTGATAAATATTGTAGTAACACCAAATAAGTTTGAAAAATTTTAATTCTGCAGTATAATCTGAAGATTACTGTATCTAGTATTTAGTAATTTCTATGAAAGTCATGGAAAACTTAGAACTAAGAATATCGATTTGTGTTATGGTTTTACTAAAAAATCGTGGTAGGTTTTTTTTTAAATGAATTGATTTTACATTAAAAAAAAATAATGCACATAGACACAACAAAATTTGTTCATTTGAGAGTTTATTTTCAATAAAATCATATTTCAAAATTTGTTGTGATACGTGAATTTGGTTAGTTCCCTACAAACGATAGGTAATGCGCACATTTTACATGTAAAAATTAATAAAAATTGTACAATAACATTTTTCACTTGTGATCTTCTTCCTGAGAAAATCTAATTCGACAATTTTCGAATATATATTTGATTGAATACCAACGGAACATGTCTGAATTTGTTTTATTTATTTCTTTTTTTTTAATGTAGCCTCCATGGAAAAATTGGATTCTATATTTCTGAATGATTTTCATACGTAAAATGATCCTTTGCCAAATTACCGTCTGTGAATCTGATCCATCATCTCGCAAGAAATTTAATACGTTCGAAAGCGAGTTCCAGGATGAATAAGTTTATTCTATATTTTTTAATTTATTTTCCACGTGGAATTCCCTCTTTTTCACAATTCCCATACGACCTGTATTCAACGAAAGAAGAATGCAAGAAGAATGTGATTTTAATTATTTCAAATGAGAGATGGTATTGCAGAAGGAAAACAGGAAAGTTAGCATGCGAGCGTAATCATGAAGGGGAAATATCAAAAATTAAAAGCGAGCCTTTTTGATATTAACATCCTAGCTTATTAGCGATTACTTCGTAATTCTTTGTTCTAGAGTTTATCTACTAGATGAGGTTCGCGAGGTGCGTATTATTAATGAACAATACTCCCGCGATTGAATATTTTTGAGGGCTCAAAAAACATGTTTTTCTATAGTAATATTCTCATAAGAATTTGAAGAAAAGTTCAGTCTAAAATTTTACGTTTTCTCGTGCGATTTCTTCGTCGTTTTTACGAAAGTTTGCACCTGCTTCCGAAAAAGTTATTTGTATTCGTTGTTTCGAGTAACCGGTTGATTTCGGACCACTCTATATTAATGGAACCGAGGAGATCCCATTTTTGGAACTATCACGACAGAGGCAGCCTTGCAATCCTCATTTTCTTATGTAATACTTCAGGTTCCCACGGGCATAATGCATAACCAGCGTTCAGAGGAGAATCTGATGGACCGCCACCACATTGTCCCGATACCCGATATCGAACTTCTTCCTTTTAATGGATATGTCGATACTACTGCCTTCGACACACTTTTATGGCAATCAAACGAAACCGTAAAACCTTCTCCCAGTCAACACGTGACCCATCCAGATCTGGTTTCCCGGCGTGACCACCGTTACAAGGTCTTCAGGAATCTTACGACTTTGCTACACATCAACCTCTGTTTATCACCTCAAACATACAAGCAACACATCTCTGACACGTTACTGCTAAGCTATCAAACTTTAACATTTTTGTAGAACAGTTTAAAAACGGAAATCGAGATGAATTGTGTTTTCTACAATGTTTGAAAATTGGGAAATTAAGAAATTGTTTGAGAAAACAAACTTTTAGAAAAGCTTGAGTTGCTAAAGCGTGAATATTTGATCAACAAAAAGGTGAATTTCATCTGTCAAAAGGGAATGTGGTTTGCAAAAGAGCGAATAAAGAAGGTGAGTTTGATTTGCAAAATGATTAATTTAGAGTGCAAAACTTGTAAAGTACTCTCTCTCTCTCTCTTTCTCTCTCTCTCTCACAATAGTTCACTTCTCAATAGTTCGCCTTCTCCTTTATCGCATTCGAACGGTTCCCCCACTACTGAGTAAGCATGTTCGCGTTCATGTTTTAGAATCGACTCACCTCATAGTTCGTTCAATACACAGGGTGTCTCACTTACGTGCGACCACCAGACTATCTTCTTTAATATTGACAAAGTGAACAATTTTTTATGTGTAATTTGAATGTTATCAAGTGGTCAATGTCCTGCAGAGGTTGTCTTTTTTCAAGGTCATCGATGTTTTTTTTTGTTAAATAACTACAACTATTTTCGCGTTGCATTGCGCAGCTCATAAAAAAATACATTTAAATGTGTACTGTGGCATGACCTTCAAATGACCTTGAACTTAAAAACTGAGAAAGGACTTAAAAAAAAACAACCTCTGTGGGATACTGACTACTTGATACCATTCGAATTACACATAAAAAAATGTTTTCTTTCGTCAAAATTAAAGAAAATATTCTGGGGGTCGTACTTACGTGGGACACCCTGTATACCAAAAATGATATAGTCTGCTACATTAATATTGGGACACAAGATATAATTCTGTAATCTGTAAAAATCAGTCACATTCAGTATTCCCAATTTTAAATTTAAGATATTTGCTCGGCCTTTTATTCTTTAATTGTCTCAGATTTCTATATTTGTCAGTGGAAGTATTCGCTTACTACAACACACAGGAAATGCCACGTTTCGTGAGAACAGGGAATATCTGTGTAATAATTCGTAGAAAAATACACGAAAATTATAATTATACCGAGTCCTTGCGTTCATTTCTTTTTGTTATACGCGAAGTCACCGAGTTCAATTTCTACAGAAGTCGTTAACGATGTTCCAGACTACGAGGAAACTTCTTTTCTCATAATTCAAAGTACTTATAAACTACGTACTTTTAAATTCCCGGATTGAATAGATAATTTGTTCATTGAAAATTGCAGAAAATTTCAATTCATTGAAAAAACGACAGTACAAGTGATTATATTATTAAATTATTAAGAATCCGGATCGAATCGGAAATGGATTCCATTTTCTCATCTTGAATCTTCTCGAATTTATGGCTTCCTTCAATAGAGTTACTATTGATACTAATGATTAACCACTTATTAATTCTTCCAAAATAACTGCTTCCAACATTAGTATTTCATATTCGCTTCACTGTTTCTAAGTTAAAGCATCCTCGGCAGTTTTACAAATTATTGACATTTCAGATGGAAGTAATATCCGGCTCACCTAAATCTGTTTAAAAATCATACGAGCTGTGTAATGTGAAAAACCGATAAATCATCTTTCAAGAAAAATGAGCTGCTTACGGTTACAAAAGAAAAGTGACTAATGCCACTTTTAAAATAAATTATGAGATACTGAAGACATTCACGATTATAGACATTTTAGAAGTCACGAAACGTTTTTTTTTTAAATGGTGATGTCACGAAGATGCAAGGTACATAAAAATAGAAGAGAAATATTCGACTTGACATGATATTGTATGGCAGATGACTTATTTCACAATCTGCATCAGTCTCTTCTTTATAAAAAAGAAAAATTTTTTCATCACTATAAATTTATTGGTTTTCATAACTTTATTGAAGATGCTGGTAAAACCCCTTAAAAACGTCATCATTATTCCTTGGAGTCTCGGGGAATCGATTTTCCATATTTATGAAATACTTTTTACTCACTTTGGACGGTGCTATTACTTTGTAACCTCTTGAGAATTTCTATGTTTCATACCCAAAGAAGTTTTACAAAGTTGAATTTCAAAACGTTTCTCAGGAGATTGAATGTCTACCTTTACACAAGAAATACCTTGAATAGCAAATCACCTATAGGAAAAATAATGATGTAAAATTTATTTATACTCCTTTCAGTTAAATAATTCGAGAAGTATCTACGATATGATATTCTGACACACGATATAATTTGTGTAGTTTGTGACAAATCGTAGCTTTCGTTCAATTTTAAAATATTGTTTTGTATAGAAAAAATCTCATTATCGCAATTAAGTAATATTTCTAATATCTTCTTTATAAAAATTCGTTGTACATTCTATTATGACTTCGCAGTATTTAAAGTTTCTTAATACTTTTCCGACAAAAATTCGGTTGAAACGTAAAATTGTTTTTAGAACGAAACAATAATGTAGACATTGCATAAGCAGGACTTACTTTGCAAACGACCAAATATATTACAATACCTACTAATTTTTGTTTAAACTCCCCTAGCTTCTCCAAAGTACCATAACCGGATACTATAGCAATCACCCTTTGTAATGAAAATTTGCATGCAAATTTTTTTTATGGCTACCCATTTTCATAATTATAAAGTAAGAATAGCACCTGAAGTAAGGACTGGAGGACACGTTTTATAAAATACCGTTAAGACAATAGGGGTATAAAAAATACGAAAACCTTTATGACATTCTTGAAGGATCATAGATGTCATTAACACTTCGACTGTTAAACAAATAACCTCAAATATTCCATAAGGTCAAAGTAATTTATTTAATGAAATAAAAATTGAATCAACCGAACTGAAAATCAAATTGTTATTTAAATTTATGTTAAACAATTCTGTCTTCATTTTTTAGAATTATGTTTTTAGACTTTGGGAACATACTGTTGAAATGTTGTACCTTCGATTTATGTAAAAAAATTTCCGATTCTTTGAACCTGTACACGAGAATCCCCCTATAAGTCAGCGAATGTGACGTCACGCGTCGTCCGCCATTGCTGGACATCGTGCACGTACAGGGTGTAAAGAAATGTTTCATCTTATCTGCCATAGGCGTATTCTACATCTACGTATCGTTGAAGATCCGTAAAAAAGAGTTGCCGCAAAATTGTCCTTGACCTTGAATTAAAGGTCAAATTTCATTCTATTGCATTATATTCATTGATTCATTACATTTCATTCGTTCATTGCATTATGTCATGACAATGAACAAAAATTTGACTTTGAAACTCAAGGTCAAGGATAATTTTTCGGCAACTTCTTTTTACAGATCTTCATCGATCCGAAGATGTAGAATACGCTTATGGCAGGCAAGACCAAACATTTCTTTACACACTGTACGGTAACAGTAAGTATTTAAACAGTTAGACCGAGAAAGTTGACGCTCCTATGAAGAAAACGACCGATAAATTAATATAAAGCATAAGCGGACTCACCTTGAGTTGATGTTGCGGTCGCCTGAGCGCGCCTTGGTCCCGTCGTCCATCTAGTCGATCGGCATCCGCTTCCAGTCCCTCCATCGAGGACTCGGCTTCGCTCAACCAAGCCAAGAAGTTGTCCAGAGACCGGTCGAAGTTGTGGAGGGAGTTCATCGCAGAGTGCAGCAGTTTTCCTCGATTGATAATACTAGAAACGATTCGATACACACGGCGTTAGATACTTTGAATGCGACCGTAGCCGAGTGAAATTCAAAATTGCCATTTGGTTGATGAAGTATTACGTTCCCTACAGAAAACCGAGCTAAAAGCAGCCCGTGATAGGACCCCAAATAACATCCATATAAGGGGTGCACATTTCGAAATTTTCAAAATTTTAACTCTGGCTTTCGACGTTTTCTTCTTTTTAAATATCAGCTGTAGAAATTGCTTCAGTGCTTCAGTGAAATTGCATTGAATCAATTACGAAATCAATGGCGATTTCAATATCCCCGTTATAAAATTCAATTTAAAGTCTACACGACCAGTATCGGGCGAAATTTTGTTTATTTAATAAATTCGAAAGAATCAATGAAAATAACATTTCACTTGTAAATAAGAATAAATGGTTTCATTGAAATAAAATTAATTGAAATAATACCAATAATAAATCATGTATTATTTGCAAGTCAAATTTTATTTTCCATTTACATGCAGTGGAAGACTAAATAATAAATATTCATTTGTTTTACCTGATCTGAAATCTGAATTATGAAATCTCGTTTTTTATTTTATACAGATCACAGTTCATGTTTGCTTTCAAAAATACTTGCTTTGCAAACAAGTTATGCGAAAGTCTATTCGACCTTGGCGTAGGGTAAGGGACCCAATTACTGTGGCTGTGCCAAATACTGTGCGAACGTTAATTATATTATAACATATATATTAACTGATTTTAATGAAAAAAATTTAATATCTCTCTTTTAATATTCATTATGCTTTAAAAATAATGTATGATTAATATAGGCACAGTAATTGGGTCTCTTACCCTATTCATTATAATTGCCAAAGAAAAAATTTGCTTGTTAAGGTATATTATGTGTTATGTTTGGATCTTGGAAATATTTTGTTATTAGATGACTCAACCACTTTCGAATTTTCATCGATTTCTTGGTTGCCAATCACATTAAAATAAAAAAACTTATCAAGCTTACTATACTTGATATTTGAAGTAGAGGGATATTTTTTCATGGGCTAATATTATTGTATATCTCTTGGAAACAGCCTTCTTAAGATTTATGGTCACTGCTGACAATATTACAAAATTTTGTTTAATAAGCAACAAGTGGTACATGCAAAGCAGCAAAAAATAATAAAAAATTATTCGTAAACAACTAATATACCATCATAACTAGTGTAATTTGTATCATTTGTAAATTACGTAACTAATTTCATTCATTAAATAATGTATTTAAACTTGTTCAATCAACAGATATTTTATTTGTGTTTGTTATTTGAACTAGCAAATATCATTACGACGAAAACCCTATGAAAATAAGCTAAACCTGTTGTCAAAAAGGAACAGAAGCTGTACTCTTTCCAATGATATTTATACCATTTGTTTAATGTAATACCACTGTTACAGGAATAATCATCATTTGTTGGAAACAAATTAAGACTTTTGCAATGACCTATACTGTTTTTGTGGGACGTACCTGGTGTTCAGGTTGTTGTATCTCTGATTGATGGTCTCTGTCATCTTTTTCACGCGGGTCGTGTCGTCCTGCTGGTAAACGGCGATCAACTTCTGCGTAAGCTGATTGAACAGTTCGATCTGTCGCTTGTACTGGTGCAACTCCGCGTGGAATGACTATAGGAACAAACAGATCGAAATGAAATGACGCTGGCAGAGAAGGTCTTCGTTGCGGTGGAAACTTATCTTTGTCCGACTTGGTGTCAAGCCGGAAGTCGCGAATCGTAACTCACCGAAGTTAAAATCTTTGTCTCGCTGGGACAGCCCCAAGTTTTACGCTTCGACATTCCGCGCGAGGGAAACTTTCGATTGACCGCAGAATGATTGGCTTACATCGGTAAAAATTATGGTCACTCGAACGTACAACTCGCATCCCGAATGAACAAATACCTACACCTGTTGTAAATTAGCTCGTTTATTCGGTATGCTTTCGAATTTTTGGTACCGCTCGATAATTATTGTCCCTAAATCATACTAAACATTCGTAGCAAAAATGGAGTGTAGACTTCGTAAATCTGTGGCATAAGTCATGTTATGAAACTGGAATTGAGTGGAGTGCTCTCCGAAAAAATTATAACTGTTATTACTATAAAAAGTTATAAATATAACTTGATCGTTCCATTTAGAATATTAATTTATTAATTATCAAAACCTCATCACCAAAGGTGTATTAATCTGTCGATCTGCAGTCTTTACTTGATATATGTCCCAAATATCTAGCCGATAGAAGTCCCAGAACTTTTCTACGTTGGGCAGTGTATCAAAAAATAATATCTTCTAGCCGATATATGTCTGTGTCGTGGACAAATATCGAGAAGACAATGTATAATATAGCAATGTGTAAATTGTTATTATTCATGTCCCGTTTCATGTTTACGTATGGTACTTCAAAATGCATGCTAGTAGGAAATGATAGAATGGTCACAATTGACATGATAATAACGTCGCGAACACATGACAATACTTTGGCCACACGGGATAAACAGAAAAGGTCACTCTGTATACGCAAATTGAACCGCACGCGTCACTCTCTGCGGGACGTTGTTTGCGAAACAAAACGGATCGAATGCTGTTTAACATGAATGAAAGCACGGTGCATTGAAATTCAGGTGTTGCATGAATATGAGTAGACAGCGAATTTTTTCATTTGTAACACGCATGAATATGGAGGAGGTAATAAAACAAGCAAGTTAAAACGTTATCAAATTGCGTTAACTTTCATTTGTAGCGGGCTGGAATTTATGACGATGAAAGTATACTTGTGTTTAATACGACTGCAACTGAATCTCCAGCGGTCGGATTAACAAAGACATCGTGTAAAGGAATAATCGAATATTGAAATGTCTAAATTTCAGAAAAAGTAACACAAGCACAATTTTACAAGCACAATTTTACAAGCACAATTTTACAAGATAATATTTCCTTCATTATTCATGGATCTCGTTTCCTCTCTACGATTAAATTAAATGTATTTTAATTTCTGTAACTGTAAAATTTTTGTAAGTAGTTCAGTTTAATATTAAACTAAATATTATTAAACAGCATACAGTTATTAAATTAATAAAGAAAGTGCAATAATCAAGAAATAATGGTATCATTCTTTTGTCTAAAAACAAATTATATTCTTAATTTCTAAATTCTCTATTCCAAATATTTGAATAATTAGTATAAAAATAGTTTTAGTTCTGAATATTGATCATCTTTCTCATTTAAGAACTAATCAAATTTTAAATTCTGTAAACAATGTTAAGAAATCTTTAGAATATAAATTTTGCAAGAAAAAAACAATTGGAAAAATTTGGCATTTCGCTATAATCTAATCGCTTAAAAGCGACACAATTTCAAAATTAAATAAAATACTTAAAGCGTGAATCATTTTGTTCAAGAAATTTTATCGAATAATTTTACGTGAAAGCCAACTACAGATTTTTTGTAGGTGAAAGTTTCGAACATTTCAAGTTCACCTTCATTTTTTTATTAAATAATAGCATATATCGTACTTGTCAAAAAAAATAAAAAAAAACGTACTTGTAAAAAATGATTAATTTAAGAGATATCTCAACTTCAATTTTGTTGAATTCTGTAGATCTTATTTACCATATTTTCGCGTTTATCGATCAAATTATAATATAAATACGAACGTATACGTAACGTAAGATATTTTAATACGCAAAGTTCAGATAGTAGGTACGTCGATATCGTTAAAATCAGCAAATAAAAATCCACAGTTTATTTATTACTGCTGTCACAAACAAAAGAGGAAAATAAATGAATTGTTGTTCCCTCTAATCGAACACATCTCTCCGACAGACTCTCGCAAGACAATTACTAAAAAAAAAAACAAAGAACCTCTCGACTTCTAATGGTATCGTTTAATACCAACACAGATTTAATGAGAGCTCGTTGATCGTCGGATATGGATCATCGAGACTATTTAAAGCAACAAACTAGCCTCGTTTCATGAATATTGTAATGCCGGGTCGGTATCGGAGTAAAAAATAACCCGGCGGTTGATGGCTCTATCGCTGTGCAACCAGGAAAAGACAACATTCGCGAATGACTGTGAGAATCGCGGCGTACCCCACCCGGCCCGACCCGACCCGACTCCAAGCGGCGCGGTGCGGTGCGGTGGATGCTGGATCCCGAAGATACAGCGGTCTCGTGGAAATAAATTATTCCATGAATATCTCATTCGGCTCTTTTGAATGTAAACAGAGCTCCGCCCGCGTGATGTACTACACCGAGTCGCGATCTCTCGTTGATTGGGACTTTGGCCGTTTCTATGCCTCCCCCGCCCGCCTTTGCCCTCAGCTGGCAATTTTTTTCCCTTCCAACGGTTATATTCCGGAACACAAAGCGGTAGCGAAACGTTGCTAAAAAGAGGTTAGTAGCTGGCGGATGAATACCGATCCGTTCGTCGTTTCTCTTTAATCGTAGCCGCAGCTGTAACGAACTGCCTCGGCTATCTACCGGTCATTATATTCACCGGCGCGGAGCCGCGCACCGTATTCCTATTTATTCTTGCCGACATAATGGCGAAAGAGCTTTGAATTATACGGAGAACTTCGTCCCGACGTTTCTCTAATTGCCTAGTTAAAATTAGATTACAAGACCGAATTGCGGGCCGAGTATCGACAGTAGATTAACCCGCTGATCAGGAAACAGCGAGATAAAGCGATTCCCTAGGTGAAGGATTCAGAACTACTTAAATTTTTATCGTTCCGTAGGCTGCCGCAGCGATTCACGTAACCTTCTACAAGATTCATGAGCGAACCATGTATGAAATCACTTACGCCAGTATTTTTTAAAGTTTTGTACATTATTAGCCCCGAGGGTAAGACATCGACTTCGCGGAAAAACAGTTTAAACAAGTCTCGAGGTTAATAGGAAGTCCGGAGCAGAGTACGCAAAACAAAATCACAAAAATTGAGATTTTGAACAGGTTAAGGCTGAAGTTCACTTTCTGGGACCGGAAATTTTTAACTTCTCTTTATATAATACTGTAGATCCTGACGAGGAAATGCCGAAAATCGATGTTTTAACGGTAGAGATTCACTGGTTCAAAAGTTATGCGTGTTTGAAGATGAGCGATTTCAAGCGTTTTTGACAGATAAGGCAGCAGAAGTACGCGGTGACGTCTATAATGTATACATATTGTGGGAAGAAACATTGAACAAAAGTCATATATATTACGTCATCAATAAAGCTACAAGATTAAATAATATATTATTAACGAAAGTAATTGTATTTGCAATATCGTAGTAATATGAAACATGTCGCTTTTCACGACTGACACCTAACGCAAAAGTGATACGAGTGCTCTCACATGGTGAGTTTTGAAACCTCTGTTAGCCCGGAAAAAGTATTTAAAAAATCTGCCTTTTCTGTATCGAATACCTGCATACCTGTAACACAGGAATACCGAGAACTATAATATTTGCATTGGCACTGAGTACCGAAGAAGGTGAGTACTGAGGTAAAGGGACCACGAAACTTAGGCAATCTGGTACTCATCAAGTCCGAGAGTTGAGGTCTCCACGGAACAAGACCTTTAGCTACTTGGCCACTTGGAACTAAAGAGTATTGACGTTATACTACTGGCGAAGTTATGGGATTCGAGTGCCTAGCAATAACAAATAAGAGAAGACGCTCGAAACTATAGGGACACAAAGTTTCAGATAGCACTACGTGCACGGAATATAGCAAAAATATCTGCCGAATAATGCCGTCGGTCAATCTCCAAGTATACTAAAGATTGTATAATATAATTACATTCCGGTGTCTATACACATATTGGAAACGAGATTATATGTATTACTGAAAATGGATATCGGATTAATTTGGATTATGTATGAATATCCAGTTCATTGAGAGATGCGTATAGTTAAAATGAATGAGCCTCGCGTTCGTTGAATATGGATGACGCGTGTGATGGAGTGTGCTGGAAATATAGGATGATTGATTATATATGAATAGGCCAATGATATAGAGTAGAGCGTCGGCTGGGGAAAATAGAGATTGACGGAGTGGTCTGGAGGTTGCGGCTAGAAGGTAAAGGTCACGAAAATTAAGGAAAAGCAAGATGTTATGATTAGAGAGCAAAATGTTCAGACTACACGGTAGGTTGCAGGGTATCGTGAAGAATTAAAAGTAAAGAGTAGACTGCAGAAGTTACACGAAGCAAAGAGTAAAGGAAAACTGTAGTAGAAGTTGACAAATAGGATGTAGGAGTCAACAAGACCCAGATCTTTACAGCACAGAAAACGTACTCTAGGGAAAGTACAAAATAGTAAGACTAACATGAGTTGGTTGTAGCTACGGAATACAGCAAAGAGAGTGCAGTTGATAAAATGTCAAAGAAGTAGGGTGAGGGACTACTGTGGGGGGTACTAATTACTGTGCCTATAGTAATTATACTTCTTTTGAAAGCATAATGAATATTAAAAAAGAGATATTAAATTTGTGTCATTAAAATCAGTTGATATGTTATATATCTCTTTTTTCATATATATTGTGCTTCAAAAATAAATATAATAAATATAGACACAGTAATTGGCACCCCGACAATATTAAAGAAGAGAATATTAAGAAAGAGATATTACATTTGTTTCATTAAAATCTCTTTTTACTATTCATTATGCTTTCAAAATAAGTATAGTTAATGTAGACACAATAATTGGTACAGTAACTGGGTCCCTTGCCTTGGACAATGTGAATTGTAAAATCCAAGATAACAGATATTTGAAAAATGTGAGTAATACGAAAACTATAGTGAAAGAGACTTTTATCGGAAAACTATCGCGAAGGTGGGCATCGCGATTCATTGATAAGAACGATCGCTTAAGGGTACGAAAGAGGAAGCGTGTACGCCCATACTCCGGACGAACGGACGAACGCGCGCCAGAAATAAAGACTAGATAAAAATGGCGACCTCTGGCTTTGGTTAATGCGCGCAGGTTAATGCACAGAGTTCGAGAAAGAATGGAGGAAAAAATTCTCCAACGTACCTTTTGTTCTCGGAGCTGCGCCTCGAGAACGTCGGCGGTGTGCCCCACAGCCTGCATTTTCTCCAGTCGAGTTTCCATTCTCGCGAGCCAGACTTCCACCTCGTTCCTCTTGGCCTCGTATCGCTGACTGTCCCCGAGCATTGCGTCCAACTGCGTTTTCCTTTGCATCACTTTCGAGTTCGTCTCGTCCCAATGTTCTCTCAGCTTCGTAACTGCAACAACAATCGAGCAAAACATGAGTCGCTTCGGGATCGCTTGCTTTCTTCTCTTTAAATCGCTAACCACAAGATTCCCGGAAACTTATTTTTTCCACGAATAGACGTGGAACAAGTAAGTGGAATAGACATTTTACCGCCATTAGGGAATACAATTTTTCAGTTTTTTCCAAAGACCTTCCTCGGGAGACGTGGGAATTTACCATCATTAGGGAATACAATTTTTAATTTTTTCAAAAGCCCTTCCTCGAAATAAAATTTGGGATTTTTCTTAGCAGAGGAAATGAAAGAGGATGTAGGTATACAAAAGCAATTGTAAAATTAAAGAGCCGTATCTAGGGAGTGGAATTATAACTCGGTTGTTAATGAACATACAAAAAAAAATAATGCGACGATAACGAGACAGAGCTTGTTAAACCATGACAAATTTTCCTCTACAATTTTTTATTCTCTATCTCCAATAACAACCGAGTTATAATTCGGTTAGTTACTAGATATACCCTGTAGTGTTCGCCTAATCAAGATCCCAGCTTTGGAAATTATTTTTCTAGTGAAACACGATCAAAAATCTTGAAGTCCATCACAAATAAATTTTTATCTAACACTAGGTTTACGGGACCCGTCAAAATGACGGGTTCTAATATTTTTATGAAGATCCATCTATCTGGAATTACTCAACAAATTTATTTCTTTAGGTGTATACTATTTAAAAAATGGCTAAAAGCTTGGATGGACACATTCTTCTTATATTCATAAAGTAATGTAAAATACTCACTTTCAGTGCTCTGTAAACCTAGTGTTAAAGACACTAAGCCTGAGGATGTGAAATCTGTATTATCCAAACATTATTAACTAGGATGTTGACAAAAGAGGCATTGTCATCAGAAAAAAGATTATACTGAAAATTTAATAATACACTCGTTTCATTCTTTATGATTCTACAGTTAATAATGTTTTAACCTCATTTTTGACAAATATTGACTTTTTGTGAACAATGGTTAAATGAATAAGGATTCTGTATCTCCATAAAACAGAGAATTTTCCTAAAATACAAACTTTCACGACAAAAGTCAATCGAAAGAATTCCACGCAACCAAAAAAAAGCAATTGTTAGTAGTTTCAAACTTTACTCTCAAATCACCGCAATCGCAGAAACACGGAGTAGACAGGATTTCGGTCTAAACCGGGTCGATTAGATCATCAGCGTTGAAATAGCACAGTGTGGTTTCGAGTAACCGTGTCCAGGGGTGAGTTCGACGACGCTTGAAATGAATGCTGCATGAATAAGTAACCGACGGAACTATCGAAGAATTATTCCAATTAACCGATCGTTTGACTTGCTCGAGCCGTGGGAGTTGTTCTATTATTCAAGGTGCTGCGGTGAAACAGAAATATTAAATAAACCCTGGGGGAATTATATAATGATGGGAGGGAGCGGTTCGTCAGAGGAAACGAGCGAACGGGTTCGATTCATCGATATCGTTCGAGCGGAAGCTCGGTTGGTAAATATTCAAACACGCGGGGCAGAACGAATGCATGCGCCCGTGGCTCTTTAATCGTACGCAGAGCAAGCAGGGCAAGCAGGGCAAGTAGGGCGAGCAGGGCGAGCAGGGCAGACAGGGATCGGCCGGCACGTGTCCGTTGTTTCAAGAAGTACTTTTCGGTCAGAGTCACGGGCTAAAATCCACGTTGAAATTCGCGCCAGGCGCGAGGAACCACCTGGAAGCTGTCCAACCCCTGAAGTAGCTTAACAGGGGAGGGAGGAGCGCAGCTGGTAAAGCAGGCGTAAAGTACTGGCAACGTTTCAACAACGGCAACAACAGAATTTGCACGCGTGGACAGCACACTTGAGTGTACCTTTCAGGATGCACTGCATGGACACGAAGTTCCGTGCCGTCTCGTCGAACAGGATCGAAACTACAACGGAAACAACGTGATTCAGAACATTACTTTTGTTTCTTTTTTTTTTTGTTTTTTAACGTAACGTTTCTCTTCCGGTAATTGACTCGAACACGGCTCGACGAAGTAAGAGAATAGATGTGGTGCGCGAAAACGAGGTAGACGCAGTTCGTCGAGCATCGATGGGTCGGGGTTAACGAATGAACTTTCAATAAAGGAAATATCAAATTCGACAATGTTCGTCTTACCTTGTCAAATGTGGTACCAATGGATTGTTGAGGGTCTGCCGATTAAAACGAGTCCAAACATGACGCAAATCGGTCTACTTTCATAGACTTAATTTTTTAATTGTTGCTATTTACATTAAGTCGAAACCAGTACGATTTACGTCGTGTTTGGGCTCGTTTTAATCGGAAGGATCTCAACAATCGACTGGGACTACATTTAGAAAGGTAAGACAGAAATTACTATACATATACTATACATATACTATACATATACTATATTACTATTTGGGTAAAGAGATTAGGAAATTAAGAACAGACGGTAAGGTGTACATTACGGAAAGTAGAGAGTGAAGGGTAGCATATACTATACAGATACAGAGCATATACTATACATATACTATACTATTATTTGGGTACAGAGATTAGGAAATGAAGAGCAGACGATAAGGAGTAAATTACGGAGTGTAGAGAATGAAGAGTAGAACGCAAAGTATAGCAGCAGTATTTGGCGCGCGCGTGTCGTTAGAACAAGATCGATACCGTAACATGAACAGCATGATTGAAAGCACAACGCTCTACTTATCGAACTTACGCCACATAGAGGGTTAATTTGCGGATCAAGTAGACACCCTAAAGCTTGTGAGATGCGACACTGATAACACTAGGGTTCTGGGGCCTATTACCGACGACCTGAGACCTAATATCGACGTCCAGATAAGCAGGGAACCTGGAGGGACAATGCCGGGAGAAGTCGAATCCCACGGGGACAATTACACACACATCAATGCCAATCTCGAGGCTCACGACTGCCGGAACCAGATACTGAGCATCCGCTGTCTTGTTAGTTTTCTACTCCAGAAAATTCTACACTGGTTAACAAAATCCTTATTGCCTAATGAGCATTACTAGGATTTACCAGTGACTTGAACCAGTAGGTTGTTGCGTGTGAAACAGTAACGTTAAACAAGCACAATCTCCTTTTAAATAAACTTATTAATTAAAGTAAATAATATATTGGACCAACATATTCTGTCAACAAACTAGAAGTCTCTGAATTACGGTAAAAATTGAAATTATTGGTTATTCAATTCGAGTTTATTTAATGGAATAACAGTAATAAAATTCCAGAACAGAATAAAGGAAATCGATGGTAGAAGCAAGAGAAATGAATACTACTTTAGTAAATGTATTATCAAAACTTTCACAACTGTGTACCAATTATCTCTCTAACTGTAAATGTCCAATTATTCAATTTTATCTGGAAGGATCTTTAGTTGCATCGGGAACGCTTCGAGCCAACATAGCGACTGCCTTGCCTATTAAAAACGCTCAACTTTAAACACGCATAACTTTTGAACCAGTGATATCCTAACCTTAAAACTAGGATTTTTGGCATTTTATCGCCAAAATCTACAGGATTGTATAAAATGAAAGTTAAAAATTTTTGGGTCGCCAAGGTGAAGTTTATCCATCAATTACCTAAATCATGGAAACTATTCGCTCCTACTGGTGTGATAACTAGCTTCGTTACAAATTTAGAGATCGGTCGGCAGTGAAGGACAGCAATGTGATTAGACATTTATTGGGTACGGCGCAATCGAAATCAAAGCTAGATTACACGGCAATATTCGGTAATGACGGTAATGATTCGGTTTGCCTATGCCGCGCGGCAGCGGAGAAATAACCGCGCGAACTCCCGGGGCAATGTAAAGTTTAACGTGTCTCCACTAGCGGCATTATACTAATATCTACAAACTATATTCCTGGAATAGGACGGGAGAATTGTGTGCATTCGGGAATTGGGATGTGTACGCGAAGACAATCAATTTTACAGAAGTTTCGGTAATACGTATCCGTACGACGCCGGACAAAGTGTAAAACACGGCGACACGGAATAATAAAAAGCGTGAACTATATATGTCCACGGATTAAATTTGTAAAGAATCGTGGGACAACTTTTACATAGCAAATTGTTAATTCATTAGCATATTGATTACTACCGATTGCGTCGGACATAGAATATACCGATCCTCGAGGGAATTTTTGTGACTATTGGTTTCGCAATCGACGTTTCCATTACCAATATTCGTTAGTGAAACAGGAAACAATAAAAACTATTTACACGCAAATACGAACGTCAATTGCACGTTAAATTAAAATAACGGGGTAATTTCTATTAAATTGAGAAATTTCAATTTCAGGAGAAAAACATTTATTTGGCACTCAATTGTTATGTAGACAAATGGGTAGAACCAAATTGAATGATGTATTGCCATAATCTTTTTCTTTTTTTATTTAACTATTCAAGTTGCTTAAAAACTTAGATAGTGAATATTATTTTAAGATGAGCAAATCGTATTTTAAATATAAATAGCTATAGTTGTTAGACCTATTAGTTACTATACATATACGATGAGTGTAGTTCAAAAGATTTAAGTTTTACAATAATTTTAAAAATATGAATATAATATCGATACAGAGCAATTTACGTAATTTGCACATTTCGAATAACTTTTAAATTATGCGTCTAATGAAAAATTGCTTAATACAATACTTTCTTACTTAAAATTTAATATTCTATTGATATATAACAAAAAGAATATATGATTTTATTTAAGGAAACAAAATTGATCTTCAACATTTTGAAACCTCTGTATATACAAGAAAAACTATGCTTTTATTTGTCTTCCTCGATATCATACAACTCTTGTGTTGAACAATTTTTCATTAGACGCCTGACTTCAAAGTTATTTGAGGTATGCGAGTTACCTGAATCAACCTGTATAATAATTCTAGAAAGTAGAGTTAGAAAAATAGAGTTGTAAGTAGACTCCGGATGTTCATGCAAAATAAAAAGTTCATATTTCAGTATAAATTTATATTTTTCACTAATGATTTCAATGTAGTGCAAATAATATGCTCTCAAAGTCTTTTAATGTGTTCACTGTTTTGCGTTTACTCATTTTGTCATAAATGCATAAAATCCGGAGTCCAGCTATAAGATTAAGACAAGCACAGTATTTAGCAGAGCAAATTCATGTTTAGTTAACCAAAGTTTCAAGTGAAGCTGAAATATGAAATAATATTTTAACCATCGCCGGAAAATACGAGGGAAAACTAGTCTGGCGTTTCGAAGTAATAACAGCGCGAGAGTTGGTAAATCGTGGCGGATTTATCGTTGCCAATGGAGATGCATCAGCCTCAGCTAATTTCCTCCGAAGACACGGAGGCAAAAATTACGGTCAGAGTGCGTTCACACGTAACCGGAAGCATATGGTACGCCCACGGACTGATATAATCCGACAAGCCACGCATGGCAGACTAATGTCGCGCAGTTAAGAGGGCCGCGGGGTACAGGCGACGCGTACGTGTGCTATTCGTATCCCGGGACCGGAAGTGAAGTGGCTTGATCTATCACCCCGTTTCGAAAGGGAGCGGCCCGCGAGCCGAACGAAAGACAAGGACAACGTTGTCTTCCCACCGAGTTCACCTCAATGACTTATTACGAGAGCTATTCGCTCCCATCGACCCCTGAACATCGTCCCGCACCCTCCTGCACCCCAGCTGCAGGCGTGACAAGTGTTCGACGACGCATTAAAGATGGCACGTACACCCTCCTCTAATTCCTCATGAGAAGCTGGTCACGTGACTGGCAGCTCCGCTGGAACTGCTTTAATTTTCCGCTTAATGGATTATTAGGAACACACTGCCATTCCATAAAGCTCACTTTTGTGTTTATATTAGAAAGAATTTGTTTTGCCTTTAGTTCTATACCGATCGTTGAAGAGGACGTATTCTTTTACAGTTTTCGGTAAAGCAGCCTGTGTTCAAAATATTCTAAACGGTGTAACTTTTTTTACAACCCTTCATAGTTCGTAGCTTTTTAAAATTACAATTCAAAGATAAAGTTAGGGTAAGAAATAAAAATTTTCCGTTCTGTTCTATTACTTTTTTCTATTTTTCAGGTAACTTATCATTAGACTGCAGATTTTATGCATTTATAGTTAAGACAATAAGAAAACATATTAAGAAAGAAAATAAAGCCTGTGTTCAAAATATTCTAAACAGTGTAACTTTTTTTACAACCCTTCATAGTTCGTAGCTTTTTAAAATTACAATTCAAAGATAAAGTTAAGATAAGAAATAAAAATTTTCCGTTCTGTTCTATTACTTTTTTCTATGTTTCAGGTAACTTATCATTAGACTGCAGATTTTATGCATTTATAGTTACGACATTAAGAAAACATATTAAGGAAGAAAATAAACTTCTATTTCACTCCAGTCTGTTGCAATACAGGTAGAAAATTTTTATTTTGCATAAAGATCCGCAGTCTACTTGTCATAGTACTGAATAAACCTATGAATAAATATCTTAAGTTATCTTCGAATTGTAATCTAAATACGAACTTTCGTTCCAAGTCTAATATATTAATATCGCGGGGAAAAGCATGGAACAGGATTTTACTCTTCATCGGTAAAATTTTTGTAAGTAATGCATGATCTTGGAATTCGTAAAGAGGTAGTTGACCAACCAAGTAGCAGCAATGAAGACGAATGTAAAGGATAAAGCGAGGCTAGTCAGCCATTTCGGCAACGGGATTGAAATAAGTAATTCATAAATGGCCCGCAAATTTCTACTCCGAATAGCTATTCGCGGACGCAGATCCGGCCAAACCGGGCGTAGTATTTCCGTTTGAGTTTCGCCGGAATTGCTTCTGCAAATGCCCGATTATCGAAGTTCACACGTACGTTGGTTCGTGAAATGTTCGGCTGGCCTGTTGGGAATATCACGATCGTCAGCTATGGCCACGCACCGACTCCAGAGAATATGAGGTGAGCAACGATTCGATTGCAACGTGGCGCGCTCGTTGTTGTACACGGTTTAATTGACCGTGATAATGGCCAGCTATAATTCTCGCTCGGTTTTTCTTCACGCGTGCATTATTCTTTCGATCATATTTCCGCTGGCGTTTAAACAACCGTGAAGCATAATTTCAAGAAAGAAGAGCTTGCGACAACATTGCGGTCCAGAAAGTAGAATTTGCGATTTCGAAGAATAAGCAATAAGTTGTTACAAATTTCAACAAAAGGAATATTTTCTAACTCGCGTTCACTAAAAAATTTTACTATGTTACTTCTACCTCGAAAACTTTTGTACACTCTTTCAAACACACTAACACACCTTTCGGTGGCTGACCTCTGACACACGATGCCAGTATGATTTTCTTATGTCTTTAACTTTCGGATTACTATTTTGTATTACTTTATAAAAATAAAAAGAACGTGCTAGCTACATTTTTTGAAGAATATATGCACAAAGAAATAAATTTGCTAAATGATTTCTGAGGTATGCATCCTTAGAATCGTAATAATTTTAAATTAAAAATATTGGAACTCGTCCTTTTGACAGGTCCCGTAAACCTAGTGTTAACAGAACATTTTGCACTGTTTTCAAATGATTTTGTCATTTCATATTACGGTGTTCGAATTAAAATACTGAACAAACAATTTTACAATTTCTTATACTCGAACATACGAAATAAGAGGTTAAATTTCACCTGAGGAAACCCGAAATTTTTAACTTTTTTCTATATAATCCTGTAGATTTTGGCGGTAAAATACCGGAAATCCAAGTTTCAATCGTAGGAAATCACTAGTTCAAAAGTTATGCGTGTGTAAAGATGTGCGATTTTCAACGTTTTTGACAAGTGATGGCTCGTGCTGCCATCTAGCGGCCCCGCTCGTTAAACGGCGCGCGACGGTCAGTACATACCAACAAGGCGGCGCCCTTACCTGTCAAAAACACTGAAAATCGCACGTCTTTACACACGCATAACTTTTGAACTAGTGATCTCCTAGGATTGAAACTTGGATGTTCAATATTTTTTCACAAAAATCTACAGAATTACATAAAAAAATAAAAATTTCTGGTTTCCTGAGGTATAGTTAAGCCAAATAAAATCCTGTTGGCAACATAAAAAACTGACACCGATCTAACTGAATTAGTTCATCTCTTAAACAATTGATTAGCGTTATTGAAATATTTACTTAACGCAATACTTAAGATATTTACTTTACATACGTAAAAATGAAATAAAATATTTGCTTCATGAAATGACGATCTTGAATAAATTTTTCCTGGCTCCGAAATGGAGCTGCAAACATAAAGGGCGAGAATTACGATGGACCCCATGTGCGCGGGTGGAATCACGCACGAGGGCTTAGGGTGCTATCTCTCGCGTGCCTTTTATTGCGCGGACGCCTAATTTACCTCTATTAAATTCAGATGAATCGCCTAATATATTCAAATTGGCGGGCTCGCGCCCCGGCAAAGTGAGCAGAAAGGTATTTGGATTGAAATCGATGAAATACAGAAGGCAGGAGCGGACAAACGCGAACGGGAGAAGTTAGGGTAGACCGGAGAAACGCAGAAACGAAGAAACCGAAGCTAGATGGGGAATATCGACGCGGTTACATCAGTGAAATGAAAATTGAAGGCGAGGAAAATCCCGTCCGAGCTTAGGTACACTCCGGGACAAAAAGATAGCACACTTCGAAATTAATGTCATTTTTAGAACATTACAAATTCGATTCATTTTATACGTATATTTTCGGAGTGTCTTTGACTTATACGAAGGAAATGAAATGGAGCTTCATTGACCTATCTATTCTTATGTCAAGCAATTATTAACGAAATATAGAGAGACATATTGCGGATGGTATTGTACATATTTCGGTATATTGTACATACAGACATGACGAAAGCGGTTGACATATTAAAATATTCATTTTCTTCAGTTTGTAGTATAAAATGAGAGATAGGAACATCCGGTCTCGAACTTACGAATTTCTCATTTGCCAGCGGTGCATCGTTTATTAAACAGCCTGAACTCAGCCGGGATGTAATTACGAGCTGGTGATATCGAAACTAACAGCCAGAAAACTCGGTCTAGAAACGAGACTGTCTGCTCGTGCTTGACCACAAGCTTATTCCCCAGCTGTCACTGAGAGCCGGGAGACAGCCAATGTGGTCACAATTAAACGGAATAGTTTAATTGCTCCCAGGTAATACACTCCAGACTTTATCAGTCGGATTTTGAAGTGGTCAGAGTGGATTGCTTTTCGAATGGCTGCGCAGATAATATTATTAAGAAGATGGAGCCACCTTTTGAAGTGGTTGAGGATCTTAAATATGATACACTTTCAGACGAAACTGTAGCACTTAAGTAGTCTTAATAACTCTTCTGCCGAAAATGTGAAATTTCAAACTTGTGTAATAGAACGAAAAATTATTTTTTGAGGTTGTTTGAAGACTGTTGATGGACAGAACTGTGTATTAAAAACTGTATAATGTTATAGAAAATAAATATAACGGAATTATTGTTGGTGTATAGAAAATACTAAAATTAAGCGTTAAGTGCAGTAGGCAAATAGATAAGGAAAAATCATTTTCAGAAGGTACATTCCAATATAAAGAACGATAAGTAATGATTTAGATGAAACTTCACCTTGGCAACCCAGAAATTTTAAACTTTTTACTATATAATCCTGCACATTTTGACGAGAAAATTCCAAAAAGCGAAATTTAAAGGCATGGAATTTACTGGTTCAAAAGTTATGCGTGTATAAAGTTGAACGTTTTTGACATCCACTTCAATACGTAGATTTCAACAGGGAAAAGTTGTTCAGAATAATGAGCTTGACAACATATTTCAAGGTCATTGCATTCATACAATTTTGTCCACCTTAACATAACATTTGAGCATGTTATACATACAGTCATGCCCAAAACCGATGACATAAGACTAAGAAGACTAAGAAATACAGTGTTTACTCTATATATGTCCCAAATGCCTAGCCGATAGAAGTCTCTGAACTATCCCTACTGTCGCGAGGTGTACCCCGTGAGGGGCCAAGAAGCTCAAGAGTGTAAGGTCGCGTGGGTCAAAGAATAGTATCTCGTGGCCGATATATGTCCCTGGCTAGACCCGTGTTTTGGCCAATTATCGAGTAAACACTATAATAAGATGTGCTATCTTTTTCTCCTGGCGTGCATGCTAATAAAGATTCAAAATACCGAGGATAGACCGGGCTTGCTCGAAATTCACTGTTTGCTCGTAGCGCGGGAAGAATCGCTGAATCGAGTAACGGGGATCAGAAAACAAGCGGCTGAACACACCGTTTCCATCGTGACA
Source organism: Halictus quadricinctus (assembly GCA_028454245.1). Classification (NCBI taxonomy): domain Eukaryota; kingdom Metazoa; phylum Arthropoda; class Insecta; order Hymenoptera; family Halictidae; genus Halictus; species Halictus quadricinctus. Next base: position 2,412,734 of record CM052117.1, on the reverse strand, counting down.
TCGGCCAAGAAAAATTTCGAAGGGTAAAAGAGGGCTCGCAGCACACGGGCCAAATCCAGGCAACGCTCGTTTCGAATAACGTTCAAACTCGGACGAAACTTCGTTAAGCGTACCCTGTACTACCCCCGGCACACCCTAGCCGGCGTCGCGCGCCGCCCCTAAAAGATTTCCACGGACCCTCGGCAAGTGGATTATGTTCGAGCGTGGCCGGACAAAGTTAGCTGGAAGTTGCACGCTTTGTTGTCCCTCGGACCAGTTTAAGGCCGTCGGTATCCGGACGTCCGGACAAATAAAGAAACTCATCCGACGAATCCAGGGGAAAACACAGATGAAACGGGAGGCGGCCATGGCGTATTGGTGCGCGAGCGTTGTCTCCCTTCCCCTCGGCTGGCTGGTACGTGCTTGTCCAGGTAGCAGGTAGGCTATCGCGGAAAAAGCAACCTGCCCCGCAAAGACAGAGAGGCAGGGAGAGAAAGAGAGAGAGAGAGAGAGAGAGAGAGAGGAGGAGAGAACGTCGGTAAACAACGGCAACGATCCGTTCGAGGTCTTCGGAGGTTCCGGTTCTTCGACCCTCCAGGGATTAAGGAATTGAAGAAGTTCACTTGTTAAAATTCTAACGCTCGCCAGTTCCGGAAAACTTCGGCCGTTTCGCCTCGCGGGAAAAAGTTCAATTAAACTCGCGGGATCGTTGGCAGCAAGGAAAGATGAATGTACGGGAATACCTCGAATCGTTTAAGGAGATTATTGATTTGACTGGCCGCGCACGGCTTTCTTAGCTTTCTTCCTCGAGACACTTCTGTACTTCGGGGAAACACAGGAATTTTTTTCCACGAAAAGTATTAGATTGTTGCCCAAGACT